>CM023458.1:56130131-56390131 GCA_013339765.2 Haemaphysalis longicornis
TGTGACTGTGTAAAAACGCACCCCCACACACAAAAGATGTTTTGGTAGCTTTGATATTTTACGCTCGTAAAAATTGATTAAATCAAGAGCGCACAACACGTCACGATTAGTTCAAGAAATAGCCGTTGCGCTCCGATACCATCAGACCCCCACCCCCAAAAACCCCCCATCTCAGGGGCCCTTTAACGCCGTGAGGCGAAAAAGAGGGAACATGCTACTTGGCGTCCAGCTTCGCTACCCTCAAGTCTTAAGCGCTAGTGTGAGCTTCCTTCATTTTTTTAGGTTCAGTTCCCGTTCTGGTTCAGCGTGCTAAAAAATGACGGTTCGGTTCGGGTTCAGTTCCGGAAAAAATATCGGTTCGGGTTCCGGTTTTCAGTTCGGTTCAGTTCGATACCCTGGTTTTTGATAGGCTCTAAGGATGTTAGTTATAGACAAAAAGGTTGTAAATCGTTTTTCAGTGCAGGGACGCCAACCACCCAAGGTAATCCAGAACAACGCAGAAGAGCGTCCCTCCCCCTCTTTACTAACAGTGTGTTCGTAGTGTGTGTTCGTAAATTTACTAACAGTGTGTTCGTAAGTAGCGTTTCCTCGGGTGGTCATGCTACAGTAATACACTACTATGTAAATCGGTTTTGTGTGCTTACATATAATCCAGCGGTACACTCATACCTCACAGCACGCCAGTCCCGCTTGCCAATAGCAATCCTCAGATATTGATCACTATCCTGGACAAGACAATGGAGCCTGAATTTCACGAACATACTGCGAAAGAAGTACGATGAATAATGCAAAATTATACTCAGCAATCAGCATACGACAAAAAAATTATGCCGGCGTCGTCCCGTCGCGAGGTGAGCGCTCGCAAACATTCATCTGCTACATATATCCTCCCCGAGCAGCGCGGAGAGGGGCTTATTAGAGTAATCCGCGCCCACCAATAAACGCTTCTTCGAAACACCGTCAAATAAACAAAGGGAGCCTGCAAATTCAAGCACAAACTGGAATCGGAGGGCCTTATCAGATACCACACTCTTCTAACGACCCCTTTTATCGCTTGTGGACCTGTATGCTTCAAAAAAAAAATGCTTAAAAAAAAGTGATCAGCTGTTCGTTATGAAAGTGAACGCGCAGCTTGTTTGTGTGATTACTAAAACGTTCATTGCTTGATTTCGCTCCGCCTTTCTACGCAATTGTTATGCGTCTCCCCTCCCAGAAGCGCCAACTACGGGGGGGCAGTGGGTCTCATGCCCCCCCCCCCCCCCCCCCCCCCCCCCCCCCGGACGGCTTTACGGGGGGGACGAGCTCCCTCCGGCCCCGGCTGAGGATTATTTTCAAGGGCTTGGCTTGGCTCTGCGCCCGTCGACATCGGACTGTTGGCCGTCCTGTCTGCCAACTATTGTTTAGAATAGGGGTTGGGATCTTGAAAGACAGTTCCGTCCTCCCGATGGGCTGGGGGAAACGCAGGGCCGTGTCGCTTTTTTTTTCACGGTGAGTTAGACGTGCTCAGTGTGTGGATTGTTGACAACAATGTAGCGCTGCGCTTGGCTATGGTGGCTAGAAGGGTGGCCCTTCTAGCCACCATAGCTTGGCTTCAGCAGCACGCCAGCAAAGCGACATTTTGTCGGGAGCATAGGTCGGCGCACTCATCGTGAGTACACTCATTTGTACTCATTTGTACTCAAGCTCACGAGTGAGCACGATGATGAGTGAGTACATACCCAGATTAAAAAAGTGAGTATGATGACGATTGAGTACAGGGGTAAGTCCACTACTCGTGAGTACAGAACTCATGCTTGCACTCGTGAGTACATGCACTCGTGAGTACAGCAGTGCAAACAAGTTCTATCACAAACTCAAGTCTGGACGCACGTGTACGAGTTTCAGACATTTAGTGGTGGCGCTGTGCTGCTTAACTCTCAAGGATGGTAAACTCAGGCATCGAAAACTGCACCTCCCTCTTTGCCTGTCCTTGTTTGGCGCTGTTAGCGTTTTTCGGTTCGTTCGGCGGTCGCTCGCTAAGGGGTCGCGGTGAAAAGAGAAAAACGATGGGGTTAGGTCCCGGTGGGAAGCGCGCCCACAGTTGCTCTGTTTCTACGGCACCTGTTGATTGGAGCAGTTATTTTTGTTTACAAATGCGCGGCCTGGGAACGCGTAGCTGCTTCGTTCCGCTTGCTTCATTCAAATTGTTTTAGGGGAAGCGGTGGGGGCTGCTCACAATGCGTGCACTACGCCCACCGAAGTCGCTCTTTTCCGGTCTTAAGCAGTTTCCATAGATGCATGTCATGCTCTGGAGTCGTTTCGTGAGCGGAACCGCTCATTTAAACAGTCGCAGTTAGTTTACGTGATTCGCGTCAAATTGACTGCATGGTTTTGCGTCAACCACATGGTTTTATTAGGCTCCCGTTTTGAAACTTTTTGCTCAGGTTTGGTAGGACTATGTCCTCGTGCTGTCCATTTACAAGTGAGCATATAGCCCCACCGTGCAGGTTGTGGGTTGTTAATCGGACATCGAACGCGTGTGACGCCTTGTTTCGCCTCGCATATTTTGTCGAACAGCTCTGGCATCTTGCTGCTGGATGAGCGTTTTGCTTCGAATGGCAACCGATGCGCTGCTTCTCATTTATGCCACCGTGTAATGAAGAAGCTGACGACGACGGTGAATTTCGGTGGTTGTCTTCCCCCTTTCATCTGCTGTTTACTGGAGGGGCGACCACTCCTCGCTATAGCAACTTGTGCAGAGTTTAAGCTCGCACTGTAGAAGGCCTCGTGAAAGGGCCGTTTTATATATATGATGAACGCCAACGCCAGACGTTGGGTTTTTACCTTTCGCTCGCGTCTTGGAACGTCTCGTAAAACATGTTGCCCATTACGACGCCACCGCATTTTTTTATCGATAGCTGTCAGCTTCATCAGCGCTTCTCGAACCAAGAGCTGTAGATTTCCACTGTGCAACCAACGCACCAACACGGGAATACAGTGACGTCAGTGCAAGCTATCACGCCTCCGAAAAGCCTGTCTGCAAACTTTGTTTTCGAGGTCACAAAGCACACCAGAGCAGTTGGGCAGTGCTGTAACGGCTGCCAAGCACCGGCAGCAACTGGGTGCACTGCGGCCGTCGACTGCGAGCGATACCCGCTCCAAGCCTCCGAAACACATACACTGTTGGGACTGGGCCATTCCAGCTCAGTCACTACTGTTGCGACGTTGCCCTGTCCAGTCCGCTATCGACGTGGCGCAGACCATAGCGAAGAAGTAGCCGAGCTGACGGTTATTTGAAGCAGCATTTATATACAGTATATACAAAGGTAGCAAAAGCGTTACATGGCTAAGACAAGCGAGATAGCACTTCTCAACTCAGGGCCTTTGATGAGATGCCGCCGCACGACCGCTGCTTCCGGGCTGGTTTTATACCCCCAGGGTTCCGTTGCAGCCGCGTGCAGTTCCAATGCCTCTAGTCGGAGCTATCACTGGCCGAATTATGAATCTGGCGAATGGAGGCGAAGCGATTGCGTCAGCCGAGCCGCCACGACCGGGAAAGGGAAGGCGACTCTGCGGCGGCGTCTCCAGGCGCTACTTGCTGCGTGTCTGCGGGGATTAGTTCGTCCCAGGCATGATTTGGTCCAGCCGTCGCGATGGGAAAGGGAGAGCAGACTCTGCGGCGCCTTTCCCTCTAAGTCGCGGCACGTCTGACGCGGGCGGTTTGACCTAGGCGCGAATCAACCCCGCCATCGGCACGTCGCCAGGTGCAGCGAATTTGTGTCGGGCGCTTTGGCACAACACACTCACGGATACAACAATGAGTGGTCAAAGTCAGACCCGTTTCGGGGGCTCTTAACGGAAATGAACATAGCAGCGCGTAGCGCCCCTGTCGTGTCCCTTTCTCGTGTCTCTTTCTTTGTACCCCCGAACTGCCCATTAAAAAAAAAACAAATCGACTCGTTTTTTTTTTTGTGCTGATGGTTCAGTCATGCAATATTTTTGAATAAATGTGACCGGTAAAACACGTATTCAAAGAAATTTCTACTGGATGCGTCAAACCGCTGCAGTTCACGGTTCATAGAATAGCGCGACGTCTTATTTGGGGACACCTCGTAGTTAGCCGACACAATGTAAAAGGCCCTCACTGCTGCAGGTGCTCCTTATGATGATGATGATTAGTGGTAACCTCTTTGTAGCGGGGTGATGACGTGTCATCTCATAGGGACCCCCCCCATCGCTTCCCCTCCCCCCCTCCCTTCGCCGCTTCGAGGCGCACTCCAGGTCTGCCCCCCCCCCCCCCCCCCCCCCGGAAAAATAAGAAGTCTACGCCACTGTCCCCTCCCTCATGTCGAAATGCCTTTCGCATCTATAGTTGGTCTAGACTCTAGAGAGTCATATCTGGCTTAAATTTAGTCGAATGTCGTTAGCATTTCCGAAGCTGCACTGGGTTTTTTCATTGCGGAACCAGCTATTCTGTTTCCTCCAGACTTGAAGATCGTTTTTTTTCCCCAGGGTTTCATTAACTTTTCTTAGTTCTTGCTATAAGGCACATATTTAACGACGCGCAGCCTTGAAATATACTTAACATTTTCGCGTGGCTTATATTCCCGTAAAAGGCACAAGTTATTGTCAGGTATTGGGTAATCACATCCCCGACACATATATGCGAAACAAAGCCGAATTCATTGTCCACGCTGCAAAACGAAACCTACCTCTCACTGTGCCAGTATCAGGTCTAAACGAGGCGACAATAGATTTCACTTGTGCCTGACGTATTCGGAGGTGACCGGGGTGACAAGCTGCTGCCATCGCCGACGCCTTTGGGAGCGTCCAAGGAGCGCCCAGAACTGCATTCCCGGATAGCTCAATTGTTTGCGTTCGAGCGCTCTACCAAGACGCATCTAAGTGCAATAAACGCACTTATTTGCTTACAGGCGTGTCTATAACAAGTTGTTTATGGGGCGGAAAGGCAAAAGAAGCGAAAGAGAACCAAAACACTGAATGAGCCGCTATCAGCTGCTCAGCGCCCATCCATACAGCGCCGCGGAGAAGCGGCGCCGGGTAGCGCAGCGATCGCGAAGCTCGAGGCGTATTATGAAGCATAGAGCATACAACAAATACGAGGTGGTAAGGGGAGCCTGGAAAGAGGTCATGGTACCAGCATTGAGTTTCGGAAATTCGGTTCTCTGCATGAAGCCAGAGACCCAAGCGGGCGTGGAAGTAAATCAAAGGGCGGTAGGCAGACTGGCCCTGGGGGCCCACGGCAAAACTACGAACGAAGCGGTACATGGAGATATGGTCTGGTCGTCCTTCGAGGCAAGGTAAGCTCAAACAAGGTAAAGTTTGAGGAGCGACTTTGTAACATGGAGGACGAAAAATGGGCCATGCCAGTGTTTAAGTGCATGCATATCAAGAGCATGGACACGCGGTGGAGGCGGAGGAACAGACAGATGACCAAGCGGTACGGAAAGTCGGTAGGGGAGGTAAAGGCAGCAGAGACGACGAAGTGGGCACAGAGAATGGATGCGAAAAAAACCTGGAGACTTGTGGGACATAGAAACTATAGAAATCAGGAAGGAAACACTAGAGGCAGTGCATTGCTCTTTGAAGTACGGGCGGGGTGCCTAAGAACCCGGGCATACGCGGGCATCTGCAGGCGGCAGGATGAAACGTGTGTATGCTGCAACAGAGATCGGGAAACCATAGACCATATTGTCAGGGATGCACAGAGATGCGACCTCCGCGGGGTGAGGGCCGGGGAAACGACGCTGGCGGAGGCTTAGGGATTTGGGGTGAGGGGGAGGCTGGAATGGTGGTGGAGGAAAAGTAGGGAAGAGATCGGTACGCAAGGCGAGTACTCATACGAGTGAGAATTTTGAAAAGTGGGTGGGAGTTTAAAACGGGGGTGGGGGAGCTGGGAAGGAGGCAAATTTATTAGGTTAGCTAAAAATAGGGCACGTAAGTGGAATACAACAGGCATGTCCGTTGCTGACAACCGACGTCCCGATTCAAAGGGAAAGCCACTAATCATCATCCTCGTCCTCCTCGTCATCATCATCACTTATGTAGGTCTCATACCGTACTGTTTCGTGAATGATTGAAGTTTCTCGGTAAAGAGACTTCGTGTAGCAGCTATTGCGTTTTCATCTTTTTTTGCCTGGCACGGTACGACTCAAGTGCGAAAAAATAAAACAAACATAACTGGAGACAGAGAATCCCAATCAAACTTCCTGAATGGGGTACTGATACAAAATTCTGAAGGCCAGATAACTTCGGAGATAGATTGGTGTGAACACACATACATCATCTGCAAAATATCAGCGGCAAATACGGCCTAGAACATATTTAAAATAAAATTACGCCCATCTTCCCGCGAGGGAACCCTGGTGCGATGCGACGCATCGGGATGTTTCAATTGGTGTTTGCGTTGGGTTGATTCTCTAAATCGGGTGAAACGTGTTGTGAACGCGTATAATGCATTTCCATCACATGCGATTGTTCTCATACGCGGGAAGATGGGCGTAAGCTGACTGAACCGCCGCAGCGCGATACCCGCTTTATATTCACAGCGCCTGAAGGAGAGGAGACAGCGGAGGAGAGTCGCGCATGCGCGCACTTGCGCGACGAGAGCGGATCGAAGCGAGCGAAGCGTGCGCACGCAGCTGTTGTTTATGATAATGAGACGGAGTGAGAGTGTTGCGCACAGCTGTCGGAGAGAAGAGCGGAGGAGAGTTGCGCATGCGCAGGTGGCGTGCGGACGCCGCCGACGCCGACGCAGGAGGGACATGCCTCAGAGCAAGAGATGCGTCGCATCTAATAAATTTTAAAGTGTGTGAAATGCAACCGAGTAGCAGCGGAGCTAGGACCTCGAGCAATCGACATTCCCTGGATGTGAAGTAAATAAACAGCATCCAAACACGTCACGAGTTTGTGTTGGCCGGTTCCGCACTGCTGGTGTTTAATTCTCGCCGGTTCGTCGCTCCGATCGGAGGTCGGAACTTTTGCTCTCGAGCAACGAACGATCCGATCGTTGGCTCATCGGGCAGCTGACCGCGACCCCAAGTTCTAAAGCGATTCTAGGCACTCTACGTGATTTTTATTGGACTGGACGCAAAAACGCGCCGGAGGCACGAAAAGCACCCTGAGCGAGTCGCACACTCGCTGCGCAGGCGGCGGCCACGGTCGCGAAGTGGCGCAGGCCGGCGCAGGTAGCTCGAGCATGCTCGAGCGATAACTTGTTACCAACGTTACTAGAATTCTAGTGACGGTGCCTGTTACCGCAGCACGAAATGGGACTCAACTCTCAAACAGCACATACGAGAAAGGAATTAATGATGCGATGGCCAATTGCATTAAAAATCGCCATCTGCACTGCTTACGAGAGCGGCAATCGAATATCACCCGTAGTGTTAATCTGTAGGCGGACCTGTAGGCAGACCGGCCGGCTGCTCCCAGCGCGCGTCTCCCCATCCACCGCCTCGAGCGTCGCGCGTCGTTCTCAAGTCGCGGCAGCAATTTAAACTCGCGGCGGCTGCATCACGTCCACGTCGCTTTTTAATTAAGCGGCTGACTAGATCAGTACATGGGGGCATTAGCAGAAACTGCCGCCGACGCGGAATCAACAGTGCTACGGCAGCCCTGTGTATCCGTCCGACAGTACGTGGGCATTTTTTGCGGCACCCGCTGAAACCAGAAGTGCTACTGGCCGCATTAAAAAGGCGTTTAATTTAAGAAACGACGCAAGCTGTAGAAAATTATGTTTCTACACGGGATAAATAGGGCATTAGCTACTCGTTACAACGACACCAACAACAAAGAAAAACAAGATGCAAAATTTTTTGTCACTGCCCTTTTAAATTTGGCGCTCAATCATTTTACTACTTTCACTACAATGGTAGCACCAACACCAAACACTGAGAATTTGCAATGAAAAAACAAATTAGAACTAATAACAAAATAAAAAAACATAACTAAGTTTTTAAGCTCCGGTCAAACCTTTGTTTAGTATGTTTACCTGGCGCCACCACTTGTAGCAAAAAAGTTGCGAAAAAGTTTGCCACCCAAAATGGCGGGTGAATCGGTCTGTTAAGAAGGTGTGCGGCACGGGCTTGTGTATTTTTCGCTTGCTGGCGCAGTCAGAGGCGCTGTTCTGCAAAAACCAGCCGTTCCAAGGGTCGGTGTGACCGTGTTGTTATAAAAACCCCAACTGGATCACTCTCAAAGCAGCGGTAAGCGTCCCGCTTCACCTGTGACCACATTGCTCATAGTTTAGACGTCTGTCGTAAATAGTAAACTTTATTTGCCGAAAATAAAGGAAAAACAAGTGGATTTAATTGCGCTGAGCACTGTTACGTTCGTTTTAGTAACGCTTACGCAATTACGTCGCTCCGGCTTCGATGAAATTTGACTGATTTGCGTCGGCAATGGTCGAAATACTGGGGCTCTTCGATTTACAGTCTCGGACTCGCCGCGGACTCCCCGAGAACCAGTCCGGCATTCGATTTTCCCATGTATCCCTATGGCTTCAGGGAATCCTCGGACGACCCGCGGACTATCCGCGGTGAGTCCGAGAAATCGAAGAGCCCTACTCTCGTATCATAGCGGCGATGGAATCAGTCTGTGTTGATTTTACGATTGCCCCGCGTGCAGAAGCCGCATCGCAAATGCCCCGTGACGTAAGCCCCGTGTTCATAATGTCCCGTGAGCAATAGCCCCATGCCATAATCCCCACATGCCATTTGACCCGAACCATTCTCCAATGGCGATTAGGGCTGGGCGCGGGTTTAAAATTTTAACCGGATTGTTCGGTTGTGTTTATTTATGAATTAAAATGAAAAAAAAAAAGCTTAATAATAATAACAAGGATAGAACAATGGTTCTGTTGTGTTTATGTTGACCCCGACGCTGTTTTCGTCGGGGTCAGAGCAGACACCACCGCAGCCGTCAGCGTCACAACAAGAAGTACTTTATTCGGGCACGCCCCCCTGTGTCCCCCGTCACGGGTGGCTGAAACCAGGCGACACCACAACAGGTTCTAGGCCCGTACATATGCACTGGCCTTAACTGCAGGGGACACCCATTAATCGTGGTTTACTTTTGGCAAAGTTACTGCGTCAGCAACGCTAAAATTTGTGAGTTCCCGCTCAGTTTTTTGTACCGAGTATATTTATATTAGGAATAGTCATTTTCTCGTCTGTCTTGGCTATAACCTCGCAGTTCTGAACCCTGTAATCTGGTATCGTACTCGCATCGTTTGTTATTGTTAATTTTGGCGGGTTATTTCAACACGAGGATGATCCTGGACATACTAGCGCAGAATTTTAACATGGCACTTTTGGCACTTGATGCCCACATGATTTCGGCCTATTAACCGGTTAAAAAAATTAGTCGTAACAAAAGCATTACTCGATTAGTCGAGAGGTTCATCGATCGTTCGCCCACAACTACTGGCGATACGAAGAGACGTCATACTTTGGGGCCAAGATGCCTTAGAAATTGTAGGATAGTGCTTGACGATCATCTCAAGAAAGACGTAGAAAGAGAAAAACGAGCTTAGTACGAAAGAGGAAGGAAGGGAGTTGTAGCACTGGAACAGCATGCCTTCCACCCTTAGAAGCACTTATTTGGATGCGTGGTTATAGGTGGGGGGGGGGGGGTTTAAAGGCCCCTGATGCGGTAGGGATAACCACGCAGTGAACTTCATTATGCTCGTGTCCGAGGCCTCTGGGTGTGCCCACAGCCTCGTCGAGTTATCGCGACATTCAGCATCAAATGAACTGAGTTGAAATCTAGGTTATTCGGACCCAAAAAGGGCAGAATGTCCTCTTCATACATGGCTACAAGTATATCATGCCAACATGTATGACAACATTATTAATGAAATTATTAATTTCAGGACACGAACTTAATGGGACGAAAACATTTACCGCTACACTGCGCCAGTAATTTCAATCAAAGTACTTGTATCTCTAGTTTTCTTTTACTGTCTTTACGTATCGCTTCATATGCTGCACTAAAAAATTATAAAGAAAAAAGAAACAAACCGTGGGCTTACATTATTGGCGCGGAGCTATCGGCACGGGGCAAATGTGCCAGGGGCTTATGAGTATGGGGCTTCGACACCGGAGCGAAAAAGAGTGAGGTTTCCGCAGCGTGGCAGATGAGACGGGGCAAATGTGTCCGGGGATTATGAGTACGGGCCTTTTGAAATGGGGCAAAAGGCGCGGGGCTTCCAGCACGGGGCGAATGAGACGGGGCTTTTGAAATCGTGGGCTTTCGTGCACAACCCATTTTATCCAACCGGCCAAACCGCTTCCGCTCACTGACTACCCAGATTCACTATCAGTTATTAGCAATGACTCTGGCTAGTCAGTGAGCGGAAGCGGTTTGGCCGGTTGGATAAAAATCAAGACAGACTGCTCCCATCCAGTACTGCAATCCTCGCTGGTGTCGTTTCTCAACTGCAACGGATCAGTCTGTCTTGATTTTACCCAACCGGACAAACCGCTTCCGCTCACTGACTTGCCAGCGTCGCTATCAATAATTAACAGTGACTCTGGCTAGTCAGTGAGCGGAAGCGGTTGGTCCGGTTGGGTGAAGTCAACTGCTCCCATCACCGCCATGATGCGACACTAATTAGACCGTTACCATGTGCGTCTAGGTAACTAACCAGACACTCATCTCCTGCATATTTGCAGTGACGACGAATTCGCCTGCCCTGTCATGGAAATGTTCGTATGCACATGTGATAGCGAAGCTAACCGCACATTTTTTTTGCTCATTAAAGTCATTGTTTTGCTGAGAATCGCTTCAGTTCGTCCATTCGCGAGAAGTGTTTTATGTGTTTGAAGCCACGCTTACGCCAGGCTGGTTGCATTTTTTTTTGCAGTACTTCGAGCCTGCAAGTATGCAGCGACGGACCCAAAAGAGGTAATGATAACTGCGATACCTTTGTATTACCTGTGCTACGCGAGTGTTTGAGAGGACATTTCAGTCGAATGGCCTTCGAAATTTCAAATGCCATTAAACGGAAGGAGTTCCGCTGATCTGCGCGACAATTCACAAAGGCAGCATGGCTGGGCTAGAGCGGCGGCGTGAGCGCGTTTGTACGGCCTTCGCAAGGGGCCTAGTTCCTAGAGATGCGTCGCTCAAGAGCGATCCGTATCCTTTGAGCCGCGGCTCACTAAAAGGGAGCAGCGGTTCTTTTGGAGAGAGGGAGCCCCTTCTCGCCCGCTCAGTGATCCGTGTCGAATGGGGAAGAGCCAACTAAGCATGGAGGAAAAAAAGTTTAGGAGGGAGCATCACGTGAAGCGCTGTGCGCCACTGTGCAAAAGTCGAGATGACAGAGGACATCCGGGCCTTTCATTTCATCGGTAAGCAGATTGCATTATTTTCCTGCTTGCGTGCTGCATGCACATATATGTATATATATTAGAAGCCGTTCCACTCTGGATGACCAGCGAGAAGTTTCAGAATGTGCATGTCACAGACGTAGACAATAAACGCATATTTATTTTGCTCACAACCTTATCACTAAAGATAAACCAAGTGGCTAATTAATATATTTGAATTGCTTCCACTTTATTTATAAAGATTACTTGGTGCGGATTCCACACCACATTGGTGTATTCCAGTGTGGGCCGTATGTACAACTGAACTGTTTTGCTACACCTTGAGCTTACATTGCGTGTAGCATCTTCCAACTTTTCACCTTAAATGACCGGTGTTTGCATTGGGCCGATTCACAATTTTTTTCTATGCGTTTCGTTCCAGTTTAAATTATAGCATGATTGTCACCCTTGATACACTTAACTATATTGGCATGTTGAAGTAGACTATTATTTATTGTGTAAGTAAAGAGCAATGGGGTTTTTTGTTAGATATTACCATCTTAGCCAATTTATCAACATTAATTTTTCTGTCCTAACCTACACAGTCTAAATTCTTTGCAGGCATTCATTTAACAAAACTTGATCCTGAACATTCTTAAGTAGTGCAACAGCAAGGCAATAATTCGCATATAGACAGAGTTGAATGGTAGGATGTAAGAATGTCATTTCCGTACAATAGAAACAAAAAAATGATCCTAAAACTAAACTTGTGGCAACCAGATATAACCGGTTAAAACGATAGAGTGTATTCAGCCAAATGTTTCGATACTGTATGGTCTAACGTTTTACATGTGGCACATGCATTGGAAATTGACTGATAGGTTTCCGGCATTAACTTATTGACCACTTTAAAAACATGCACAATTCGTGCAATGAGAGTCTTCCGCCACACTTTTTTTACGTAATGACACCAAAAAAAGTCTAGACAAAAAATGAGATCCATTCACAATGACACCTCAAAAAAACTCGTTGGGTATTTTATCGGGGCCGCAAGATTTCTTGGTGTCCAATTTTAACAATGCTACAGTGCTATATCAAGACGTAACAATATCATATGTATCTTCACATGGCAACGAAGTGTCGCTTGCATTTAGGGGGTGCCTATTACTACCAGTTGTAACCGAGTTAAACATACTGTTAAAAGCCGTGCGATTTAAGGCTGACCTGCTACAGATGCCTCCATCTAGCTAAACTTCATTTTTTTCCCAGAGTACTCCCAGAATTTTTGACAATCTTTTAACAAGGAAGTGAACCTTGGCGTTAATGATAAGACATCCCAGCAGCCAATTTCAGTCATTGCTTTTGTTCAAATACCCCACATTAAGAAAAGTATGATTTTTAAATGTGCACATATAATGTCAATAATAGAGAAAAGCCGCACAAATATTGGCCGCTAGGGTGGATCTGTTATCACGGTAACTTTCATGTACTTCTCATAATTAGTTATTTCACAGTGAAGTGGTAAATGTAACACAATTTCTGGTTGCTGTGAATGCACGGCTGCATATGGAGGGAGTATGGTTTCAGTAACGGCTGTAACTGTTTTTGTCCAAGCTGTCATTATATCGCAATCAGCTGCTAAGGCGACTCAACATTTTGCTGAAGTTGTCATCATTTCGAAAGAAAGTGGCAGCACAACAACAGACTGAATGGGACGAGCAGTAGACAAATACTTGCACTTACTGGCAACCAAATGGAGAAACAAATGGGACGGAATAAGAAGTAGACAAACACGTGCTGACCAAACATTTGGTTGCTAGTGAGCGCAAGTGTTTGCCTACTTGTTGCCCCACCTTGTCTGTTGTACTGCCACTTTTCTTTCGAAGTTATGTATAAACCAGCTCAAGTTCCAACTCTTCTGAGCTTCCTCAATTATTTATAATTATGTAGTTCACAGTGCACTTGTAAATATTGTGGAATTCAAGTCTGATGTCCAATACAAATATACTTATCGACAGTACATCTTTGCTCGTCATCCTTCTGTGTGGAAGGGCACTAAATATCTTAAAGTTTTAAAGGGGCCCCAAACAGAGTTCCAAAGGTTGCGATTTTACGTGCGCAATCGTTGGAGTACTATTCAAAGAACGTCCTGGCGCAAAAATGGTTTAAAAGCGTTCAGTATTAGCCGAGTTATCGTTCATTAAAAAGGGCCCGCAACAAGGCCTGGCGCATTTCCTCTTTCACCGCGCCTCCAAAGCACTGTGGAAGCGGCTACGTCACCGACCAGGCGCAAGACCACCTAGAGAAACGGGGTTGGTTCGAGATGCGCGCAGCCATTGGCTCCGCTCGGCGGTACGTCACGCTTCTTTTTTTTTTTTTAGCAGACGACGGCCAAGCTCCGCCTACTACATCCGCTACCGCTCAGTGGAGTCGGCCGGTAGCCGGCCCGCATCGAACGGCTCCTTGCGCCGGCCGTGCCCGCGTCAACATGTCAGTTTTATAATAGCGGAAACGAGCGTTTGAAGGCCAGATAGGGGGCTTCCGAACACAACATGCTCGCTAACAAAGAGATTGCCACCGACGACTATAGCGGCTTGCTAGTGTTTCGGCATGTGGCGCTGTCGCGGTTAACTGGTCCCACCGAGGTCTGGGAAAAGGCTTAGCATCGCCGCAGTTATCCAGACACTGCTTTGCGAGGCCGCGACGCCGATGATCCCCTGCGCAATCTTTCACTGCGCTATCACCCCTTTTCACGTATTTGCAAACTGATTTTCATCAATAGTCCCGCTCTGGCGGGCGGTGACAAGTTTTAGCTGCTGCGATGTATGCCGTATCGTGCATACACCGCACAGTGGCCTGCTTGTCGACTGCAGGCAGATGTTTGCCGCGGTCGCGTGTATAGCGGGCGTTTGTGCCCGCAGAGACGCTCTGTGTTTTTCAGCATTATTCCTACCTTGTAAACGACACGCTATATTTACAAACTCAGCTAAGCTCGCGCAATGGATGGTGACAATCTACATTCGTCCGTGCTGCCGGGCTGCCGGTGCAAGAGTGCCGCGCGCAACCGCGTTTCCCCTAGATCCGGGAACGCTGATAGGCTACAGCATTTAACGGGGTCCACCAACAGCGCAGCCGTACTGTTCAGAGCTTTGTGCGTCACAAGGTGCGTCACAAGCAGTCTGTCGCACGTCAGAGCGCAGCAGTGTGGCGGCAAGGAAGCGGTAGGTGAGCAAGGAAAGAAAGGATCTTTGTTGCGTGTTTGTGTGGCCCCTGCAAGTTGCTAGCCTTATTTGGTTATGAAATAGAAAGGCCTTCATTTTATAATACCAACATTACTTGCACTACACACAGTACTCATCTGAACATAGGTATTTAACCTTTAGTGAGATACAAACTCTTCCAGGGGCATTGCCCTTGCATCTGGCCCTATCCTAATCATGGAATTTTGTGTTGTTCAACACAATCTATAGAAATGAAAAACATTGTATACACTAGTTGGTGGTGCATGCATGAAGTGTGTACTGCCATTTTTTTAGGTTTCCAAGGGATCCCATTTTGAAAGCAAAATGGGTTAGGGCGTTCCGCCGCCCCGATACATTGTCACCGTCAGCGAGAAGCCTTGTCTGCTCTCTCCACTTTAAGAACACCGAATACATGGCTTATCAATGAAGAACAAGTCATCTGATGCCTAAGGCGGTGCTGTCACTAAATATAGCAGTACGTGATTTCATACATCTTGTAAGCTCATGATTTTCTAGCGTATAGTTTGCCAGGTTTCTGGACACTCAGTGGCTAGTACGCATACATTATGATTGGTACTTATTCAAGAAACGTGCATGGAAATGTAACTCTCTTCCCGTTCAGATGCAACTATCGGCAAACCTATGGGCTCAAGTCTTTTGATTCTATTCAGTCCTATCTTGCCAAGAGCGGCCAGAACAGGATAGCACCTACACCTTCTTATAATCATCTGGCAGAAATAACGAGATAAAAGTACAAGTGCCCCATTCGTGTTTGTGATCTGCTACCAATCATTTTGGTTGCTTGTGAAGTACATTGAAAAAAAGAAGTGGCGATAATTTTGAACTGTATTTTGTTTTTGCGCCGGCAGTGCATGCATACTTTAAGGAATGTTGTATTCGATTTCCCAATCCCCGTCAATTACTGCAGATGACTGCAATGGAGAGTGCTGCTGCTGGCGGTGAGTGTGTGGGCGCAGCTGTCCACACCACTGAAATGGCGCAGTCTGAAAGATGAGCAGGTACAATCGCATGTCCTCAGCTGTCTTCAATGAAATAAGATGAGCCCCATAAAAATTTTCATCCTTTCATTTCCTTGTCCCGGCTACAGCAAGTAGTAATCACTGTTTCTGTATTACACTGCATCTTCTTCACCCAGGCAGTTGCACTGCTAGACACACAAGAGGACGTGGATGTGTTGGACATTTCTGGTGCCCGTCCCATTTCCACCCCACTGGCTCGTGGGCACTGTCATCAGAAGACGCCCTGGCAGCTGGGACATCACAGGTGGCTTATTTTTTCTGTTACCGTATATACTTCCCACCTGCAACTAGACCAATTATGTGTAGCTGTAGACTCTAGATTATCTGAATCAGTTCTTTGGGCAGAGGAGATGACAGTTTGGAGTAGATAAGGAAGTTTTTACAGCCAACATTAATGTGACAGCTAAACCAGAAAGACCCACTCACACTATTTATATATATACCGTCCTTACTCACATAATGATTGCACCGCTGAAGTTTGTTGTCAAAATTTGATTTTTTAAATTTCCCCCGCAATGAACACGCCCTGAACTTGCCGCAGCAGAATGTGGTATCTGCGTTAAGTCTAGCTGATGATGATCATGGTTACCTCTGTTTCCTTCCCTTTCAAGCGGACAGACTACATTATTGCCGCAGACTTGCCGACATTAGCGATATCGGTAAGCATGCGCTCAATATTGATGAGGAAGAAACTCTCACTAAATCCACATAATGTACTCACAAGACAAAGGAAAAAATGTGCCCAGCTTGCTGCGTCGGCCCCATTGTCTGTTTTGAAGTCCCGCACTGTGACAGCAGCAGCCACTTATTGGTCGTCCCTGTTGTCACCTCGCAGCAAACTCGTTCCTCCGCGTTCCGTGATTCATGAAAACACTGCATTTTGCGTCACTTTGCAAAGCGGCTGGCGGCGGGGTGCGGAGTTATTAGGTTTTTATTTATTATTTTTATATGTTACACTGAGACCTAGGTAACAATTTGACCCGCAACTTGCTTTGCCTTTTGTCGTGCTCAAAGTTTTTCGTCGAAAAATTTACCCGGCGTAATGAAGGCACCCCTAAATTGCATCTAATGTTTTTTGAAAAAAAGTGCGATCCATTACCGGGTAAATACGGTACTGGCCAAACAGTTTCTCAAACCATTTACGTCAGAGCATATACGCTTTGTAGGTAAAATCATAAGACTTTCCCTGGTATGCTTATCAGACTTCTTTAGTGTTATGTCGCACTTGCGTCTCCTTGCTTACATTCTCAGTCTGCTTAGCCTCTTCTCTCTGCCGTCTTCGCCTCTTCTTCTGACTTTGCCCTTGGCATATTTGTGTAGTCAACCCACTTTGCCGGACAGAAACTGGCAGTGCATCTGATATAGAACTTTTAAGAGTGCTAGACACAGTGCAACTTACTCCAGCATGGAAAACTTACGATACTTCACGCCTATAATTGCCCAAAATCACTGATGTCAGTGGCATTGGTGTGCCTGTTTTCATGTACCGTCACACGTACCTCATCCTTATTACAACAAAGCTTTCTATAGCCTCACTGATGGTGATGGTACCTGAAAAACGTACTTCAGCGAGAGCCAGCTTTTTTACACAGTGGGTTTTCACAAAGTCTACAACAATCACACACGGCTGCCCCACAGATTTCGATGTTACGTGACTCCACTGCAGGAAAGCCAACTTCACACAATTACTAGACCCGATCACAAAAAAAATGAATAGATAGGAAAAGCAGTGCAAAGGTGTGGAAGGTGTGCAAAGTGTGTAAAGTGGGTCTGGCAGACCAGTGGCACATCTTCTGGGACTGTGTCCGGTTTCCAGACGAAGCCAAGTCAAGGAAGTATCCGCCGAAACTCCAAGAAGCAGTGCGTAGTAACGACAAGGACGTTCAACTTTGGGCTGTCCAGCAGGCCCGGGGTGCGCTCGAAAAACACAGACCGGCGACCCGGCAACAGGGTGCGTTGGCGCTGTGCAGAGTAACAGCAAACCCTAGGTCGACGCCAGGCCCGTGTCGCAGCGAGAAAAAACCGTCGTTTTGCAGGCAACAATAAAGTTATACCTAACCTAACCATAGATAGGAAATCGTAACATCACATTCAATTAGCTCAACGTTGTCGTTGATGTGGCCCTTAGTGGCTGATTGGATTGTGGACTTTGCATTTGTATCTGAGAAAGATTTATTGGCTGCTCTGTCACGTGTCAGGGGACGCATGCATTGGGCACAACTTCAGTCAGCCACAATGGTGGGAAAAGTTCAATTCCCACTTGGACTGAACAGCACCGATTTTTTTCTTCAGAGCAACTACACTACTTTGTTTACAGAACTTCACTGAAAAAGTTGATGTCAATCTGCACTTTTTTACTTGGTTTTTGTTCTTTACTCCATCAGCCATTTTTTGTGTGCACATATGCTAGAACTTTAGTACCTTCACCAATATTATACTTCACGTTATGTTTATTTTGCTTGCTTGTGAACGACTCTTTCCTCAAAGCAATTGTCACTTTTGTGTGCGTGTGTGTTTTTTTTTTTACCAAGTACTGAAATGCTCTTTTTTTTTTGCATATGTGCATCCAATAAACTTCTTAAAATCATTGTTTTTTTTATCCACTGTTCAGCCATCAAGTGCAAGGTCATGGGATGACCCTATGGAGGCGGCACAGCCATCTGTGGAGGCTGCACAAGCAACCTGTTTTCCTTCAGCACCGTCAAGGCATCGCATGGTAAAGAATATGCTGTTTTGTTCAATATTCTGTGCCGTAAACATTACTTGGGTAGTTATATGTTGTCTAATAGATACAGTAAAGCCCGCTTATATCGAAAAGCGCGAGGATTGCAAAATAGTTCGATATAGCAAAAGTTCTATGTAGAAAGTGGAGTAAAAAACCTTACATGAGAGCAATCCTGCCGACGGAGTCACGAGCTAACGCTGAGCTCTTACCATTCTACAGTTCACTATTGATACGACACTTTCCCGGAAAGAAAAAAATCCTTTATTGGGGCGGAAGAACTGCGTGAGTGTAGCCTGCTTCATGGAGCGCAACGCGTTGCTGGTGACTGCTTGCTCCACGGTATCTAAACAGTCAACAAGGGCAGATTGCTGCCCTTAATGGCACCACTGCAGCAGTGCAGTATCGCCGTAGCAGGGCCACGGCAGCGACGGCTTCGCTCATGCTCGGAAGCGGTACGGAGTCCTAGGCATCTTCGATAGAGTGGAGACAAGTATGGATACAAGCGAATTACGGTGAACCCAGCGAACCGAGCAAGTGCACGCAGCGAGTGGCGCGGACTTGAAGCTCGGTGACACCGCAGCCCGCAGCGCCCAATGTGGCGCTTTCGGCTCCAACGGCATGCATGCGTGGAGCTGGTCCACTCTGCCACGGCCGGTTTGGACGCGGAGCTGAGTCGCGACACCCGCCACCGCTGCGCGCTGATGTATTGCGGGAAAGCCTGCCGCATGCCTAAGGAGAGCGAAAAATCCCGCGCCGGAGAGTTTGGGAGCAAAATCGCATGCAATATAAAAAGTTTAAAATGCATGTAATTTTTATCAGAAATATGCTTTTGATATAGGCAATAATTCGATATATCCGTGTTCGATATAAGTGGGCTTTACTGTATTAACAGATGGGTAATTCTCATTAAATTAGACATTCTCATTAGAATGGTTGCCTAATATAGCATGCAAAAAGATGCGGTGTAATACCTGGCTCATAAAAAAATTGCTCGTATGAGACAGTTACAATTTTATTCATCTGGACACACCTTTCAATAACAGTAGGTAACACCAAAAACATTTAAAACAATTCAATGGCTACGCACTGGCATACGAGTTTATTTCAGTTACGCCACTAGGATATAAATTACTGGCGAAGGGAGAATGATGCATGCGTGGCCCTAAAAAAAATGTGTTCCCGTGTAGATATATGTAAAAGGTCAGAATTTCACCCCCACTTATGTAATTAGAGGAAACTGTAAATGCTTAGTTCGTTTTCATTTTGCAGCTGCCGGCCATGGAGGACACTCCGGAGCAGGCATTTTTGAGAAGCGAAGTTCGGCGCTACGCAAATTTGCAGACAGTGAGCAAAAAAAAAAAGATAAAAACTCTGCAGCAGTCTCGACGCCGTCTTGCTCAGAAGGTAGCACATCTTCAGGACGTTATTAAGGATTTGTCGGAAAATCGAATTCTGGCAGATGAAGATGTAGCAACCTTGCAGTGTCTTGGCGGGTCGAGGAAGGACCTTCTAATGCGGCAGTTGGCCAGAAAGTCGGGTGCCCGACTCCAAACAACATAACGACCAGAACTGAGGGCATTTGCCTTGACGTTGCATTTTTATTCACCGCGGGCGTATAGATATGTGCGAGCTGTCTTGGACACGTGCTTACCCCATCCAAACACACTAAGCAACTAAGCAAATGGTACCAATCAGTCGATGGCGCTGCTGGCTTTGCAAAAGAGGCGTTGACCGCATTGGAAATGAAAGTACAGGAAAATTCAAAGAAGAGCTACTCTACACTTTGCAATGTGGTGGTAGACGAAATGGCAATTAGGAGGCACGTAGAATGGGATGGAAAAAAATTTCATGGGTATGCAGACCGTGGGACAAAGACAAGTGACGACAGTTTCCCGATTGCCAAAGATGCATTTGTCTTGATGCTCGTTGCAATCAATGGCAGATGGAAGCTGCCGATTGGTTACTTTTTTGTTGACGGAATCAGTGGGGAACAAAGATGCAAGTTTGGTGCTGCAAGCTGCCAGCCTTGCCCATGAAAAAGGCGCACACATTGTTGGTATCACTTGCGAACGGTGCAGCCTCAAATCTCTCTATGTTGCGCAGCCTCGGCTGCAAGCTAGACTTGGCCAAGCTGGATGCCTCTTTTCCACACCCAGTCACAAAGAAGCCTATCTTCGCCCTTTTGGACCCCTGTCACATGCTAAAGCTCCTCAGGAACACCTTGTGTGACAAAAAGACAATTGTGAAAAATTCGGCAGGCGAACTAATCATGTGGAAACACATTCAAGAGCTCCACGAGGTGCAATACTCCGAGGGATTGCACTTGGCTAATAAGTTGAGGCAAGCACATGTTAACTGGAGAAACCAACCTATGAAGGTCTCACTGGCAGCTCAAACGTTCAGCCAGTCAGTAGCCGATGACATTAGCGAGTGCAGAGCACGAAAACTTTGGAAATTTCATAATTCTGCACCCACAGAAGAATTCATCAGGCATGTAAATGATGCATTCGACATACTAAACTCTAGAAACATGGGTCAAAAAGGGTGGAAGAAACCACTCTGTGCAGGAAATGAGGCTCATGTCACCACACATCTTGAAGAGCTGAAGGCCTACTTTTGCTCTTTGAGAGAGTCTCCAGAAGGTAGGCTGATGACTGAAATCAACAGGAAAACAGGCTTCCTTGGCTTTGTTGTGTGCATGGACAGCATTATTCGCATGTACAATTACCTGGTAAGAGACAACCAGCTATCTACCAACATAAAAACTGAGCCAGGACCACTTGGAGCTGTTTTCGGTGCAATTCGATCATTTGGCCGCTGCAACGACAATCCAACAGCAAAACAATTTGAAGCGGCCTTCAAGCGCCTCATCATCCACAATGAAGTAAAAGATGTTGATGGTGGCAACTGCTTGCCTTTGGAGCATATACAGATTCTTTTTGCGAGTAGCTCTGGCAAAAGGCCTGCCTCAATTGATGTTATTAATTTGATGACAGCACAGAGAGGTCCCGATGAGGGTGACTCACTTCGTCGAAGACAGCTCTGATATCTTTCTAGACCATGCGTACACTGCAGAACCAGGCAAAATTTCTGACCTTGGCAGTTTCAATCATAGCACATATATCTGGATTTGTAGCTCGAAGCCTGTTGCTGCGCCTGAAGTGCAGTGAATTCTCTTCTGCACTGAAGGTATCCACCACTCCTCCCATGCCTGCATACTCGCTGATTCGGTGCAAAACACGTGGCAGGCTCATTTATGCCTCGAGTGACGTGCTTACCATTTGCAAACAGACTGAAGCAGAGCTTCGCAGGGCTTCGGTGTACTACTCTTTCCCATCTAAGGGGTTTGTAGCCAAAGTTGTTGTTAACACTTTGACAGTGTTTGTCGGCAAGGACTTTTTCAAAGCACTAGATCAGCACATGCTTGAAAATCATCCATTGGAGAGCCATTCATCTCATCTCGTAAGAGCAATCGTGGAGAAGTATTTGGATGTGAGGCTGCGTCATCTTGCCAAAACAACTACAGAGCGCCTTCACCAGGAAAGGATTCGGCAAAAACACACAAAGTTGACGCAGTTTAAAGGTCAGTAAATTTACCAACCACGGAAAACTTCACTACTGACACCAAATTTGGGTTTTTTGCTCAAATGAGGCCTTGCTAGCCCACAAACTAAAAAGTGCAAATATAAAAGTTCAGCATTTCACCAAGTCTGAATGACAGTTCCATTCATGGCATTGGTTTTGGTTTTGTCAGCTGAAAGCCCAAGAGCAGGTAGGAGTGAGTCTTCTGCGGGTTAGTTGACCCCATATGTTCCTGCCAAGAAGCCAGTCTTGGCCTTGTTATAGGCTTCAAAAGCATCTGAGGCATTTTTACTTGACTACCTACGCTACGCTGCCCTCGAGTTCAATTAAAGATTAGTCCAGCTGTGTTCGTCATGTCTAAAACGGGGCAGTGGAGGCATTACAGTATATGACCTGCAATACCGTACATGACCTGCTGGCAGCTTTTTATGTCACGCACCTCCCTAGGCATAGTTGACATCACACAGTAGCTGAGCCTCTAGTTCTCAGTCTCTTTAAAATGCAGCAAAACTTCTGATTGAAACTTTGTTACAACCATCGCTTGGTGCCTAAAATTTGGAGTACAGCATCCTGGCACCTCCACGAAGCAAACCGTATTAGAAATTGACCTTTGGTGTCACTACGCGTTTAACTGTGGAATAGGATGTACCTTTCGGATTAAAACACTCCAAATTCTTCCCCTCCTAATAAAACCACCAACTTTAACCTGCACCACCAGAGACTTTCACTTGCACCCCTTTAGTCAGGTTCTGTGCCAGAAGTATGTGTAATGAAAAGTTACAATGTATCATTGTGCTAACTGTGCAGCTTGTGCAGTATAGTGGTATGCGTTCGACATCATTGGCGTATCTCTGTTGCACTATTATTGGAGAACATTGTGGAGCGACAGATTTACTGTATTCCCATACAAATCTGGTGTACATGTGCGTACCCCATTTTTCATAACGATGTCGCTCTGATAATTGACTCAGCAAGCCTTAAATTATGCATGCATAGGTAAATGTCCTGGACTACTATTATGAGAGTATCTAGATGTGATTTTTTTAGTATTCATTATTTGCATTAATTTTCGTAGTACTAATGCTGTCCCAACTGTGCAGTGACTTGCTGACAGAGTACAATAAATTTGTTGTTGCGAGTATTTTTGGCTAGAGTTTATTGTTTGTACTTCTTGTTTTTGTTTTTGCATACAACAATTTCCTGTATAACATTGTGAAACTCGTGGCATCGGAATTCACTACAAATTGGAAAACTGCCAATGTGTACATGTGTACTTGATTGTACAGAATGTTTTTACAAGTGTTTTATCTGCTAAATGTTTACTCGCGCTTGTGCATACAAATACAATATGTACACAGAATTATTTTGATAAAATTACTGGTATCAGAGTAAACTGGAGCTCTACAAACAATTTAGAAAATAAGAATGGTTCTGCTTAGAGTTATAGGGCCTTGTAATAAATGCCCTTTGATTATTGAAGATGGCTTTATTTTGCCCTCACTCTTGCGCCTCCCTCGCCTACTGCTAACATTTCCATTGTAGCCCTTCTGTTTGTGATCTAAGTTTGTCACTTTATATCACATTTTCATGCTGTTGTCTTGCTTCAGAAGTGTTGCTCACAATGTTTTTTTTTTTGAGATACATCATGTGACCTTGATGTATTTTTGAAACATTAAATTTGTATACCCAGGCTGTTGGTGTACAGATAACGAGCACTTCTAATTCACACGTTCGTTCGAGATCAATGCCCTTTGAGACAGCTGGACGCTATTAGGACTGTATTGTGTTGAATATTTTGCTGTGCAGGTGATGGGTCTGTTTGTTCTTTTGTGTGCAATAAAAAATTTATGCTAGTCTGGAAAAAGCAACTCTTCTCTCAAATACAGCAAAATTTAGGCATCGGGGACCCCTGAACACAGAAAAAAAAAAAAAGAACAAGCAGACCAGAGGACCAAAGGAATGCCAACATACTGTTTTCTTTTCGCCAATTTGGAATGAGCGGAATCTCAAATTTATATACTTTATGCCACTTTACCCCATACGCGCATGTGGACAAATGAAATCCTAATGCGGAAATATGAACCAGAACATGCAAAATTGAGAAATACTGTTAGTGGGGGTCAAATTATGGCGCGCCATTGGTATATTTGGAAAGCCACATTTCCGAACTTCGTTAATTAAGCCACGTGTCAATTTGACTTGCATGGAAAGAACACTACTTGTGCTTACTGGCTCATTTTCGTGGTCGCGCTTTATTTGTCCATGACTGCAGGTATTAAACTTTAAAATTACCAGCAATTGATTCTGTGCAGTGTATTTACCGCTACACACAATAGGTGACCGGTAAAAAGCGCAAGGGCTCATGGGTACATTGTCTGCTCCCGACGAGTTCCACCACTTCCGGTTTGAGAGCTCTCCTGGATTCCCGTAGGAGGGCGGCCTTCACGCGCGCGTGTCCTTGTTGTTTATCTGTTTCCTACCGAAAAAAAAATGCTCGTGCATCGCGCATTCAACTAATAACAACGATGAATCCTACTAGCGACTTCTCTGAAAGTTAAGCACTCTGTGACAAATAAACACGCACAGACGCGCGTGAAAGCGGCGGGAGTACGGGAGGCCAGGCGAGTTCTCGAACCGGAAGTGCTGGGAGCAGACGACGTACCCATGAGCCTTTACGCTTTTTACCGGTCACCTATAAAGAACAAAACATGGCATTGGGAAGCACTAAAAATCTATTGCTATTTATGTTTACCAGATCCACTAGCAATCCTTTTAGCTACAACGCAGGCTCTTTTCTAGGCAATTAACCTTTTTTTTTTCTATATCACAGGCTGTCTGGCACTTGCCACGGCCGGTCCGACTCAAACCGCCGCACGGCAGGTCCTACTCGCCTTACTAAGGGTACCACTCGCAATAACATTATTATCGCACCCACCTTTAAAATCACTGGTTCAGCGATTTTTTTGCCCAATGCATTGAAATGAGAGAAAAACGCACCACAAATGTTCAACAACCGCGCACAGCACGCGTACCACGCGAATGCGAACTCCCAGCACAGGTAAGCCAAGTTATGCCAGAATGCCTGCTGGCGAAACCAAATATTTTCGCGCTTCCAGACAACTCTCAGCTGATGGGGCACTATCGTTGCACAGCTGTGATGAGAAGGGAAGGTGGCGCATAACTCCCAACAAAACTTGAATCGCAATGGTCGCAGCAAATGTAGGCCAATGCAAACCATGAATGCGAACTCCACTAGGCAGCCATGAAGCAGCCAGCTGGAACCACTAAATGCTACCAGCGGGCCGGGGTGGTGTAAAGTCCACAATGCACTGCACGGGAGGGGCCCGAGGAGAGAAGAAAGCGGCATCAGAGGAGGTTGGCTTGCCAAAGCTGAGGCAACTGAGCTGGAGAGCCGGGTCAAAAGAGCCGGCTCTTCGGTGCAAGTTCACACCCGCTATTATTTGCGCAAGAAAGCAACTGCACTGCCGCCTGCCGGGCCAGGTGGGTGATGATGATGATGATGATCAAAGGCCTCCCCTTTGAATCGGGGTTACGGTGGCTAGAAGGGGGCATGCGCCATCTTGCCTAAATTTAGTTAACCCTCAACTCGTATATCTTTTTAATTCTGCCCTGCCGCTACCCCTGGCTGGGATGACACTTTATCGACTTCCCTGCTTTTTTTCCACCAATACTCTAGCCGCTGCTTAGTACTACGTACTGCTGACCAGCTAATGCTTCCATCAACTGCGAAGCCCAGTGCCTCCGGAAATAGGACTTTCCCCCCAATTCTATCCAGCTGAATCTTTTGGCATCCTATTACTATGTGGTCGATTGTTTATTTATCCCTGCCACATCCCACATGTCTCATCCTGGGATGAATATTTGCTCATGTAAGTTCGAGTCCTCAAGCGTCCAGCCCGCGCCTCAAAGAGCAACGCATTACCTTTATTATTGTCATAGAAGTTCTCTTTCCGGATTTCTTGTTTGCATGCTTTATAGATTCCCAGTGATCCCTTCTTTTCCATCCTCTCTGACCACATGAGCGTCTCTGTTTCCTTCACTTGCTTTTTAACTGCCCCCCCTTGTTTATTTGCCGCGGTCAAGGTATATTTAGTCGCCAGCTTTCGCGTCCTCTTCTGCCATTGGGTGTCCACACTTTTAAGGTACAGGCACCTGTGCACTCTGGCTGCCCACTTCTTCTCATCTAAATGTCTAAGCCGTTCCTCAAAACATATTTTACTTTGCGCTTCCCTCGCCTCAAATGAAGCCCAACCCATATCTCCTTGTACCGCCTCATTTGTAGTCTTACTGTGAGCTCCCAGTGCTAACCTGCCGACTGCCTTTTGGTTAACCTCCAGTGCCTGACAGTATATCTGAACTTTAAGCATAATACGGCATTAGAGAACGTGAGCGCCGGCACCATTACCCCTTTCCAGATGCCTCGTACTACCTCGTACTTATTGTATCCCCAAAGTGCTCTATGTTTCATTACTGCTGCGTTTCGTCTCCCTTTCAGTTTGAGGTGTTCTTCATGGGCATTCAGGTAGCCTTTTCCTTCATTAAGCCAGATCCCCAAGTATTTGTACTTATTTACTAATGGTATGGCTTCCTGTTGAATCCTTAGTGGTGCTGTATGAGCTTCCTCGTTAAACACCATGACTCCAGATATCTGTGGGTTAAAATGTAGGCCTAGGTACGTTGCCTCATCACCACAAATGTCGGCCAGTTTTTGAAGGTCTTCCACATTATCTGCCAGCAACACTATATCATCCGCGTACATCAATCCCGGGATCCGTTGCTCCACCAACTTTCTGTTGCTTCGGTACGACAAGTCAAAGCCTAATCCACTCTCCTTCCAATCGTCTTTCCATTCCTCTAATGTAAAGTGTGAACAGCAATGGCGAAAGGGGGCACCCCTGTTTTAAACCTCTTCGAATGTACACGGGCTCTGTGCCTGTACGCCCTTCCCATGTAATATGCGCCTTGTTATCCTCATATATTGCCCTGAGCAGCCCTACAAATTCTGACCCAATCCCCTCTTCTAGTATATGCCACAACAATCCCCTATCTACGTTGTCATAGGCTCCCTTTATGTCCAGAAACATTAACCATGTCGGTCTGTCCTGTGCTGCCGAAATTTCGATGGTCTGGATTAATATGAAAATATTGCCTTCTAAGCACCGACTCGGCCGAAATCCATTTTGCAGTTCCCCTAAAATACCATTACTTTCCACCCACTTCAACAACTCGGATTTGATGGCTTGTATAGCTAATCTATAGAGCACTGACATGACTGTAATCGGCCTGTATGAGCTCGCCTTGTCCTTCTCTCCCTTGCCTTTATTCCTCCGGCACCGCCTGTCGTGTGAGGAGACAGTCCAAGTCAGGAGAGCCGGATCTTTTGAGCCGTTCTTCAGATCTTTTGAGCCGCTCTTTGAGAACGGCGGTTGAGGTACCGTGGCGGCGGTGATTGACAGATCAGGAGGCCGCAATGGAACGAACTGAGTCTTCATTTTGAAAGTAATAAGAAAATAAACGCTGTGACCTATTCGACACAGTTACATTTGAGCCAGATCTTCTGAGCCACTCAGTTCAGCGGCGGTTCTTTGGCACAGCGGCTCCCAAAGAACCGCCGCTCAACGGCTGCTCGCTTGATAAGAGAACCATGTTGAACCAGGTGGCTCTGGATGAATCGTTTCGTCACGTTCCGGTAGAGTTAGTAGAGGCGCATCGGCCGACCCAGCCAGGTCTTGTGTGCAACTTCTTTTATCGGTGCTGAAAAGCAAACCCGTCTTGCTTCGAATAAACTGGGCAATGTGTTGTTCATGGAACCACAATTTACATTTCATGTATTAAAATTAGATTTTTGTATCAACTTTTCCAGAATCATTTTTTCTGGCGCCACAGCTCACTAGTACTCTTTGTGGGCTAATAAAGTTGACAAAGAATTTACATTTTTTTTATATATCAACCGAGAGTGATCTTGAAAAACCACAGACACATAAAAACCTTTGCAGTGACGGTGAAGCCAATTCGTTTCTCTACAAATACACCGGATGATTTGACAAAAGAAAGGTTTCCATAACAAGGAAAAGTTCCCGCACTTAAATTAGGCAATAATTTAGATTATGCCTAAAAAAAGGGTAATGAACCGCAGAGCCATTCAAATGAACCGGTTCACTTCATTGAACGGACCCGTTCTGAGCCGCTCCCTGCAGTGAGCCGTTTTAGCCATCTCTACTAGTTCCTGCCGTCGGCCGCTGTGAGGAGCCGGCACCGCGGGCCTACCGTGCTGATGTGCGCGTCTCCCACTCCGCAGGAAAGCTATGCACTACTGCTGCTCTTGTCCTTTTATTTTTTGCTACAATCCTGGCTACTGGCGTACGAAAAAAGGGAGGGAGGAAGAGGGGCGGGGTAGCAAGAAACCGGCAAAGACACCAGCTCCATGCCCATCAATGAATAATGAGTTCCGATAATTATTTTTGTATCGCAATGCTACGCACCATCCACACGCGGCTTCGATGAATGTTTGCAATTTCTGAAAAAAATTAATGAATTTAAAAAAGAGAGAGCACGGAATCACCCCTATAAGTTGCTACCTTTGGCATTTTCTTTTGTCTCATGTCATTTTATTTACCTTTTATTCCTTCAGGTCCAATCCCTCTTCCCGAACTGAAATCCTGAGCACTCCACTGTTGTGCGTGTCTGCCACCAAGTGCAACAGATTCGCAGCAGAATTTTGCTAATTTAAATTTGTTCTCAGTGCGTAATTGATTCACCTTTGCTCGTTTCAATGTTTCGGGTTTGTGTGCAGGTTTGGAGTACGTTGCTTAGAGGCATACTCTAATTGTCATAGGTAACTTCTTAAAACTAGCGCAGCAGCTGTTAAAATACCATGCCGGAGAAAAAGCATTGGCGGATAACAATCTGCGAACTAAAGGGCGCAAGGCAGACTGGAAACGAGTTTATTCGGGGAGAATGCAATGAGATCTCACAGATACTATATGTGCAAACGCATGAGAGCTTGTCACAAGCTAGCAAGCGAACATTGGGTAATTACGTCAAAGAATTTCACAATGTATTGCAGGAAACGGTAAAAGATCAATTGTACCACTTAAATACATAAATAATAAAACGTTCCCCAGTTTGAGCATCAAGGAAAAAAATCGTCTATCAATTTCGTGATTTAACCATATGTTGGTTATCAGATTTAAGCCAGCTATCAGTTTTGCCATTTAACCATAAACTTTGAGGAAAGTAAAGGCTTGTTACAGGCAGCACTGTAGCGTCAGAACATTCTTCCATCTTCTATAAATGTAACTGATTAGAAGAGGGTTAGACGACTTTATATAGCCCTCGATTAAGGCTGGTGCACAAATTCCCTCACGCTCTGAAGTGATAAAATGTCATTACATTTTCAGGATCTTAAATGAAAACCACAAAACACAGGGTTCCTTGATAGGAACTACATAAAAGGCTTAGGCATAGCCTTGGAGGACGCACACTGGCATTGAGGCATTTCTGGTACCACGCTGCACCAACTGCTTGAAGCTATAGCTGTGTCAGGTGTGTTAATTCTGACCGCCAAGTCAGGTCCTGCGACTGGAAGCAACATATAAAAATTACATCAATTTGATAAGTCGTCTCATTGGTAGAAGAGCTGTTTCATTATTCTTGTGTCTAATTTTGTATTGATGCTAACGCACATGCGATTTTTCGGCCTATTTTTCCGGAAAAGAAAGTGCACGTTAGAAACAGGTGAATACGGTACCATATTTACAGTCTTTGTCAATAGCCGTGCCAATAGGCCATGCCAATAGCCCATGCCACAAAAAATTCACAGAGCTTAGCCTTCAAGTGTGATGGAATTGATTGACGACAGGGATAACGAAGAGTGCAGTCCATACTTGGGAAGCAAGCTTGTACGTTGAATTGCTCGTGGCTGATTTGCCCCTTAGTTGCCTAGAAATATTCGACAAGTACTGAACACTGGGGCACACCAAACTGCACCGTACGTCAACTCGATGCCTGTGTATGCCGTTCGTCGTGGATGCAGGAGTGCTGATCTAAAAGAAGCCATGAACGCAAAACATAAGTTTGTTTCACCACACAGACTGCTTTGTCTCGATAAACGACGCCAATTTTATGGGAAACTTCCAACAAATAATGGCTATACCGTATTTACTCGCGTAATGAACCCACTTTTTTTCCCGTAAAACAGAAGCGAAGTTGGGGGTGCGTTTATTATGCGGGGTAATTTTCCGGAAACTTTTTGGAGGGACGAAAGAAGGCCGCATCGAAAAAAATATAATGCATTAGATAACCTACCTTTCGCGTATATATACACGTGCGTACACAATTGGTAAGCAGCATTTTTATTGAACTACACTAGTCTTCTTTTGTCAAGGTTTCACATAGCCAATTCAGAAATATTTACCGGCAGCGCGATTCCCATACTCAAATGCATACTCCAGAGCCTTTAGCTTAAAACTGCCGTGTAACAGACATTTCGGCCCATCGCCAACTGAAAAGTGCACAACGTGCAGAAAAGCAAGCAAGTAACAACACAGTCATGAAGAAAAGTAGACGCTCCGCGGACTGAGCCGACTGAGTGTCGTTGTGATTGGCTGTCCCACGGCACTGTGCTGAGGGTTTGTTCGTTATTACTTCGAGAGATGGCTCTAGGTTTGATGTGGTGTCATCACCAGCGGGAGTGAGTGAAGCGGGAAAGCTACAGTACGGCCATTTGTGGGAATGCAGGGTTGAAAAGTTGGGGGTGCGGTTATTACGCGGGGGAAAAAATAAACCAAATTTGACGATCAAAGCTTGGGGTGCATTCATTACGCGAGTAAATACGGTATTAGGGAAAACATATGAAGCAGTGGCGGCTCCTCAGCCACTTTCCGCTGATTTCTCTGTGACCTCACAGAATCTTGTTTGCGTGATTGGAGGCTGCTGAACTAAGCCACCGTCAAGAAGAAAGAATGGCAGAGCGTATTACAGCCTCTACTTCCCTGTGGTGCTTTCACTTGAATGCTATCTGTGCAGGTTAACATACTGATAACTGTTTTTATTACTGGCCTATAACGTCACACCTTCCCATATTAGGCCACTGTAGCACTAAACGGGAAAGTTTTTCAACATTTCTTGCATTTTTGCGGTTAAAAGATCTCATGGCTGTAATGGAATCTGAGTGATAGATAAACCGCAGCGGTGCACACTGGGGCGCACCGATGCGCCTTTTTATCCCCGATAAACTGCACTGCTTTGCACCATCTCTCCTCGATAAATTGGGGCGCACTGTCGCGGGGCAATTTTTGGTTGCCCCACACGCACTGAGAGAGTCGACGGGGCGCTGGGGTGCAATTCCAAGATACATCGCGAATGACGCTGCGGAAGCGGCATCCCACTTTCTGTTGCAGCGACGGCACATCAACGCACTTTTGTGAAGGCAGAGGGAGCCGTATATTGTTGCTGACAAGGATGACTTGCTTGCGAATTCATCGAGCCATGATGCGCAGTCTTCTGAACTGGCGGCAACAACGGCCAGAGATAAATGAGGACGCGAACTTCGTGTACTGCAAAGAAGGCTGCATGCATTGCCAGCCAGTTAAAGATTTGCATTCCTTTCGTTTGATTCTTAATTATCATGAACAGTCACTGGAGTGCCTAGACCGTGAAGACCTACATGCTTTGCTGTAGCAGAAGGGCAGAACAAAACAGGCACTCGAGTCATGGCTCTAATGGAGATGAGAAGCATCTTGTATGTAGCTGTTTAGTGGAAGCGGTGGAAGTACGTTGTCGCGCATGTACTTGTGAAGGGTAGGGGTTGTGTGTACATATAATCATTGGCCTTCAATAAATACCCCTTTCGAGTAGCGCTGTGTCATGTTACGCCGCTGTATTGCCACTTGTGAACGTTTCCATGAGTTGCTTTCACAGCTTAAGAGATGGCGCTTGGGTAGAACCGCTCAGTTTGTCCTCAATCACCGCTCTATGCCGGTGTGCACCGTTGTGGGGCACTGCACCGCGCCGGTTTTGGGGGCAACCCCGGTGCGTGTCTTACCTATGACTTACCCAAGGCTTGTTCTTTTTAAATTCAACGAAAGTTGTATTTGTCTTCATGGGCCGTTTAAGGAAGGGTGCTTTCCTTACTCGAGAGGAAAGCTTGTGTGTCAAACTACTTGTGGCATATCAACTTTTGACGAACACTCTACACCGGGCACACTGGTACCCCAACTGTGCTGTACGTCAACTCGATGCATGCGCAAACGCAGCACTCCCGATATTACAGCGGGAAATTCTTTGAGAAGAAGTGAAGCGAAACTCTCTCCCCCTCATCACAGCCCCTCTTCGAGACGCTGCGGGCGGTGCGAGGAGACCCTGCAGGAACCTGGCGAGCTTTGCGGACGACCTGGAGGAGGACAGCTACTCCTGGATGCCGCAGGGACCCATGAACTCAGGTCCCTTCGTGCGTTGCAGTAGTCAGGTGGGCTTGCTATCCCGTAGTAGCTGCTTGGTTCAGGGCTCGGCAAGCCAGTAGTCTGTTTGTGCTCTGGCCGACGTTGCTCAACGTCGTGCCCACTGAAAATGACGTAGTAGCGGTTGTCGCATTGTCTCACTGGAATGCTAACATCAGATGCATGCCCAGTCGAAAAAGACAAGAAAAATTTAGTTTGTCGCATTTTCGCGTGTCGTACTGTCGTCTTGTCGTATTCTTGTCATGTCGTGTGTGGTATTCCTGTCCTGATTTTGATGTTCTGTCGTGCCGAATTCCGGTCTTGTGATCTTGATAAGTAGTTGCATATGGTTTGAATGTTATTGTCTATTGGGAATAGTAGGGTAAATGGCAGTTCTGTTGTGACTACAGATATGTTTATTGTTGAGAAAATTTACTTTTGTTACGACAGAAATGTGTGTCGTAACAACAGATTATGCAAGATGCCTGGGGTGTTTACATTGGCGCACTTAAAAGCTTCATGCTTCGGGCTTATTCTCTTAGTGAACAAGGCTTCCGTACGGAAGTTGAAATCTTTCTTACACTTTTAATAAACCTGTGGTCGGTGACCACAAGTTTTTAACTATGTGCTGAGGACAAGCAGCCTAGTGTTTTTGGCAGTTGTTCGAAGGAACAAGAGGATTGTTCCATGTGAATGAGTATATGGCACTGGATGGTCACGAGAAGTACTGGATTTGTACCTATCTCGGAACGGAATGTTGTGTTAGGGGTACTACTACTCCATAAAGTGGCACAGTCCAGATAGATGTGGATGTGCTGACTGAGAGGTCCGTAGGACAAGTGTGATCCTGATCGCCTTTTAAATTGCGCCCTTATTGTGGTACGTTTGTGCAGTCTCTTTGTCTGGGCGGCTGAGGGCTGTGAATTTTTATTGGTGCGCTGCCTGATATGGAAGTCAAATGAGCAAAGAATGTGGTTCTGTTTGTAGCTCTTTCACTGCACTTTTTTTTTAGTGGCCACAGAGGCAGGTCATGTCCCAATGAAGTACAAACTTTGCGGATACGGTTTCTGTTGTAAATGCGGATTACAGGTTTGTGCATGCAGGCTGAATTAATCTGTTGATTAATTTTTAGCCGTGGGACCAACACACAGGAGAAATGCATCCTAAAAGTAATCTTGTTAAGAATGACTAAGGTGCGGAATGGAGGTGCATGCTGAGTGCTGAAAAGCAACGGTACCCTTTTTGTTTTCTAACAGCATAGCTGTTTATCCCAGCTGTAAGTTGTCTAATGGGAACAGAAAAAAAACTTATAACAGTGAAGCCGGTTTTTGCAAGTACCTGCTTGAGTGCGAGCACAAGTGAGCACTCGTTCGCTCGCTGGTTTCTTCGTTCATTCGGTTGTTCATGCGCTCGCTCGCTTGCTCGTCCTTCCTTCTTCCTTCCTTCTTCCCTTATGGTGAGCTTGGTCCGGTGGCGTGCTAACGTGGTCCACTCTCGGAGAGATGTGAAAAGCTGCGGACAAAACGATCGGGGCCTGCCAGTCATGGAGAGCTTTCTGTGGCAAGTTCAAAAATCAACGTGGGGTGCAACAGCCCGGCTGGACAACAGCTCTGCTGTTTGTCCAGCCTTGCCCCACTAGAGCAAGCTGCGATAACGCATTCTTTTTTCACGATCATAATTATCAGCAGGCATCTTAGTGTCTACTGCAGGGTGATGAAGCCTTTCTCCCGCGAGTGAAGAGTAGTCTGAAAAGGAGTGGCTGTACATTTGTTCACTTCTGAACGCGCCCACTTCCTGTCGCAGTTGTATTTTATGCTGTTGCTGCTCATTTTTTGGTGGAACATCTCCTATGTGTGTTTGTTGTGCAATCCTTAACACTCACACGTCCTGTACCTCAACGTTACTCATTTATCTCTTCCCCTTTTCTTCTCTCTCCTCGTACGAAGCAGCCGGAAGTTTCAACCAGACGCTCCGACAAGGACGACATGCCCCCGCGGAGGGCACTCACTCCAAGCCCGCACGCAGGCATGCCGTCATCCATAATGCGCCACCAAAGCACAGTTACTGCCTCCACTGCGCGTTCCAGCAGCTTCGAAGGCCCCTGCTCCCACCAGCATCAGAGTGCGACCCCAGGGGCGCGCTTCGCGGGGTTGTCTTCGAAGTTGCGCACGGCGAGAGTGGTCGAGCGGTCGGGCGGTGGCCCGCCGGACACTTTCTTCGACGTCTGCGTGACCAACATCAACCCTGGTACTGAAGCCAGAGACCTGAAGAAGATGCTTTTCGTCCTTTCCCAAGAGCACACGATGGTAATTGTCTTCTCGTACACTGCTGCCATTTTGTAAATGTTCCGGCACAACTGAGGGAAACATTCCCAGTTGTTCAGCTGTTCTTTGAGGCAGTTGCGTTGCCCATTGTGTGCAGGAACAAATGCCCCATTACAAAATTTAGCAACGTATTCATTTGAACTTCTCAATTTGAATCAAACAGGGCACCAACCGAACCTTTTAAAATGATGAGTGACACTGACGGGGGCATTGCATTCCGCATGCACCTGATGTTTAAATTATTATTTTTAAATATAGCGGTGCTGGACACTCGCTAAGTACCATCGCGTTTTGGTAGGCACTTTCCTACCAAAGCTGCTCTGCGAAGGCAGTGAAACGCAGCTGCTTGTAGAGTAGCCGCTTATATTACATATCTTCTGTGCTGTCCTTCTTCCTATCTGTGTCCTGTTTTTAGCGCTCTTTTTTCTTTTAGCTGTAATGCACCAACTAGCCCAACAGCACACTTTATTGTGTTGATGCATGTCGTCTCCCACCATTTCTCAACAGGGGCTGCAGTTCTCACTGGCGCCCACGCCGAACGGCTGCTTCATGGCGAACGTCCGGGTGCCCAGTGCCTCCGATGCACGGCTTGTGATGGAGCGCCTGCAATAGTGTCGGCTGGGAGAAAGCCTTCTCAAGCTCTCTCTCACCGAGCCGTTTCCGTCATCGCCAACCAATTTACGTTTGGGCCGGAGCAGCGGCTCTAATCGCGTCATTTCGGTACACTAATCGGTAATCGCGTCATTTCGGTGGGCTAAGCACTTTCAGTGTTTAGTGAGGCAGAGTTGCAACATATCCCTTCCCTTTCCAGCTATGACACTCATACAGTGTTCTAGAATATGGGCAGTGTGTCCGCTGTGCCAAGTAGCAATGGTGGAGGTGAGGCCGGCGCAGCGATGCCTTCGACCTGGCGTACCCAGGGGGCGCTACGTGTAGGAGGAGTGCTGAACGACTGTATGTTTCCGCAGATGCTCTGGAAGCATTCGCATAGCTGGTCCACCTGAGGTCATATTCGTGTGTTGTGGTCATAAAGAAAAAAACAAAAAGCTTCATGCCTATAAGGCTCATAAACACTGTGCAGTCATCGGTGGTGAGGCAAATTGGTGTGAAACTTGACGCCAGCTGTTTCGTGCGGGGTTCACATTACTGATCCTACTTGGAGATATGCTTCCTTTGTCGCGTTCTGCTTGAGCCTGTTTACTGTAAGAATTGGTCTTGCTAAATAAAGAGAGACGATATATGCTGTGGATCAAAAATGTGTGGTTTTGCGAATAAAATATTTTGACCCTTGTTTTGTTCAGCGGGGGCGTGGAGATCCCTCGGGAACGACCATATTTGTCAAGTGCAGCCGCCCCCATCATATATGTTTCTTCGAGCCAGTTATGTTTCAAAGACACTCTCAAGGAAAATGAAAAAAAGAGACGTCTGTGACCAAGTTATTTCCCTGGCAAAGCAGACTCAGACATGCATTTTAGAGCTAAGCAAGCCTGGAGAGCCAAATACTGAGGCTTTAAAATGCCAAGGGAATTTGATCATGCTGTCCAAAACAATAGTGCACCTACAGTGCACGCCTGTGTGGTCCACCGTAGAAGTTCATACTCCCCTTCTGGACAGGTGAATCCTACCATACATTTACCTTTTTTCCGAATAATGTGATTGTAATTTTAAAGTAATTTAATTTTCCTAATCATCTGCGTTTCATGCATTGAACCCTTTTAGTGAGTCTCCAGCTTCTGCCCAGTAGGAGGTGAGTAAGATGCCAGCGTCGTACACTGTCCTCTTCAGGGATGATGGTAGGCTGCCATTCATTATCTGAGAATGCCTGCCGAATGCACTCCACCCCATTCTTATCCTTCTAATTATCTCTGCCTCATTGTTGGGAACCGGGTCACTATTAGGGTCAAGTAAATATGTTTGCCATATATTTATACCCCCTGTAAATTGCACTGATTTGTCCTAAGCTTATTGACCGAATTCTCCCTATGGAGAGCAGATTTAGCTCGTATATTGTATGGCTGCCCCAGAGGACCCCTCCTGCATTTTAAGTCTGCAATAGCCAATCAGGCCAGTTGGAGTGCGCGATGCTAGGCACGACCCGTACATGCAAGTTCGGGCCATGACAAGAGTGCTGGCGAAGCATGGTCTTGTCGCCACCCCCGTCACCAATAACCCAAGATATTCTGCCCCCTTTTGACGAAAAAAGTTTTGTTTGTCTCATTAAGTGTGCTAATACACAAAAACACCATAGCCCTGCCTATAACTGACAACAGGTTAAAAAATTTCATTCTCAAAAATTTTTTTTTGTGCTATGTATGAAAAAATAGTTACGCAAGCTGATATTAAAAAATCCTATCATTTGGGTTATATTAACGTTCATTTTGTGTTGATGCCCCACTGCTTGTAGTATAGTCGCAGTCATACCGGTTAGAGTTGTGAACAAATTAAATGCAAACACGAAAATGGAACGAGAACACGCAAAATTGAAAAAATACTGTTCGTTGAGGTCAGTAATGGTGTTGTTGCTAAATTTGGAAAGCCACAATTCCCAACTGTTTTTGCATCTAAGCCACGTGTCATTTTGACTAGAATGGAAAGATATTGCGCTCTTTGTGCGCTCTGGTTCATATTTACGTGTCAGCATTTCATTTGGCCATGGAAGCACCAAGTATGTTTCATATCGCCTGCATGTAGCTGAGAGCGTAATATTCTTTGTGCAATGAGCAGCAATATATGATGTTACTGCCCATTTCTTTCTCCTAGTTGCGTTGGTAGTGTTGTGATTTCTCCAAGGGGTAAAAGTCCATGGACGATGACGAAGCTGATGGTACGTAAACAAGAAAAATCCTAGAATGACGTTGACAGCGCATTATCAACAGCGCGGTTGGCCTAACTGGTTCGTCAGAAACCGGTGTCCGTGATTTATTTTGTCTGTTCAGTTCTGGTCCGAGTTCAGCCTGCTAAAAAAAATAACGGTTCAAGTTCGGGTTCAGTTTCAGGAAAAATATCGGTTCGGTTCCGGTTTTCGGTTCGACACCCTGGATTTTTTGATAGGGTCTAAGGGGTGTTATTGATAGACAAAAAGGGTGGTAAATCATGTTTCAGTGTAGAGACGGCCAACCACCCAAGATGATCACTTCAAGAACAATGCAAAAAATCATCCCCCCCCCCCCCTCTCGTACCCCACTTGTGGCCAAGATGCAGCATACAGCGTACAAGTACGAGGTCGTAAAGGGAGCCTGAAAAGGGGTCATGGTACTAGGATTCACTTTCGGAAACTCGGTTCTCTGCATGAAACCAGAGACCCAAGTGGCCTGGAGGTAAATCGGGCAGTAGGCAGACTGACCCTAGGGGCCCACAGCAAAACTACGAATGAAGTGGTACAGAGGGATATGGGCTGGTCGTCCTTGGAAGCAAGGGAGGTGTAGAGCAAGATAAAGTCTGAGGAGTGACTTTGTGACATGGAGGACCAAAAATGGGCCACGAGGGTGTTTAGGTACCTGTATATGAGGAGTATGGACACGCGGTGGAGACGGAGGACCAGAGAGCTGACCAACAACCGCAGCGGGAAGTCGGCAGAGGAAAGTGGGGTACACACAACAGTGGGGTACAAAGAAACAGTTGAAAAGCAGGTAAAGGCAGCAGAGACGAAGTGGGCACAGAGAATGAAAGTGAAGAAAGCCCTGAAGACTAAAGGTACGTGCACACTAGCGTCGAACTTGCCGTGCTGCCCTGCCGACGGCTGCCAGCGGCGTGGCGCCGCGTCGTCGGTGACGGCCACACCAACTCGCAGCCATGGTCATGACGTGGTACACCCATCCTGCGGGAACGCTCTCAAGCGAGAGCTCTCCCCCGCTTTTCTGAGAAGCTCTCAGGCGAAATGCATTCTTGCCGAGATGGCGCGCGCTCGCGGAAGCGGCGGTGGGGAGACGGGAACAGTGCGTCATCCCACTCTCTATCGCTGATTGGCCTTTGCACTCTGCGGCACGGCAGCAATGGGTCTTGGATCCATTTGCTCTGCGGCAAAATGTTGATGATGAAAAAACTTTAGTATCCATCAATGGGTTTTTTTAAAACCTTGGCTAGGACTCGGCCAGCATCCCTTGGGACCTGGCGGCTGCCGAGCTTAATATAGGATCTTCCGTTGCGCTTCTAGGTCTGTGCTGAGCATCAGAGCCTCCCCAGTGTCAATGGTGTGTGCGTCGCCTGATAACTGTTAGCATGGTCCATATCATGTGGACCATGCTTGCCAGGCTTTCGCAGTGTTTGCATTTGGGTTCAAATTGACCTGGGTAGAGTTTACTAACCGGTAACGGATTGGGGTAGGCTCCAACCTGTAATTTTCGCCAGATTGCCTCTTCCTTTTTGCTGAGTTTGCAGCCTACATCTGGGTATTCTTTTCTTGTTAGTCTATAGTATATTCTTATTTCTCAGTAGCTGAACATCCTGCCTTTTTCAGACAATGTGTGTTCTGTGGAAGGGATGCCTCAACCTGCCCGTAAAGCAAGTCCTTGGCGAGCTTGTTTCATCCTTCATTGCCCCCTGAGGGCCTGATGGGCCGGGTCCAGATTAGTAAACTTGATGGTCCGTTGGGTTTTTTGCAAGGATTCTGACCATCTAAGCTGATATTCATCCTCGTTATAATTGTGTATGGCATTTTTGGAGTTGCAGATAATTACTTTGGTATTTTTGGACGTAGCTGCCAGCACTATTGCCACTTCTTCCGTCCTTGTGACAGATATATTTCTGACCGTGCAGCATGCACGTATGGCCATTTTCTCATCGGACGCAACCGCAATCTTGTCTCTTCTGCGATGGTATTGCGCAGCATCATGTGTATAGTACATCGCACTGTCCTCCGTACTTCCTCTGTAGCGCTTCGACCCCGGCTCTGTCGCCTATCCTCATAAAACGCTGTGTTCACGTTCTTTGGAAGGGGAGGATTCGGGTATTGTTTCTGATGTCCGGGGGAATATCCTCTTGCGAGTCGGCTGTGGTTTCATGAGGGATACCGAGTTTGCTCAAGATATGCCAGCCTGCCTTGGTTGACAACAGTCGTTGGTGCTGTGCAACTCTTGTCGCCTCGATCAACTCCTCTACGGTGTTGGAGACACCTATAGCTTCGTGAGCTTTTCCGTGGACGCACATATGGGAAGTCCTAGGGCAGTTTTGGTGCTTTTTCTGATGAGCGCGTCTAGCTTGTCCGACTCGTTCTTGGTTAGCTTTAAATATGGTACTCCGTACGTGATTCTGCTGGTCACAAATGCTTGAACAAGTCGGAGGAGGCTGGCTTCTTTCGCGCCTGAGTTCTTGTTTGCATTTCTGTGAATGAGCCTACTAGTTTGTTGTGCACTGCAGTCTAGACGAGTTGTTGTTTCATTATTTCTGCCGCTGGGTTGAAGCCATAGGCCGAGTATGCGGATGGTTTGCACTCTTTGTATTTCCTTTCCGCTTGCTTTAATCCGGATAGTTGGCTTCTGGTCATTAATCCTTGTTGACCCCAGCGTGTGAAGGACGAAAAGCCAAGACTTTTCCCCAGAGCATCTCGGGCCCTTGCCCGAGAGATAGTCTTCAATTTCACCCGCCACAGGTGGCTCAGTGGCTAAGGCGTTGCGCTGCTGAGCACAAGGTCGCGGGTTCGATTCCCGGCCGCGGCGGCCGCTTTTCTGATGGAGGCGAAAAGCAAAAACGCCCGTGTGTACGAGATTTCGGCGCACGATAAAGATCCCGAGGTGGTCAAAATTAATCTGGAGCCCTCCACTACGGCGCGCCTCATCGCCTGCGTTGCGTCGGCGCGTTAAACCCCACAATCAATCAGTCTTCAATTTCATCCACTGCCGTTTGCAAAGCTTCCTCTATTTGGCCGCCGTTGCCCCTTGTTATCCAGAGTGTCACTCGTCTGCATATACGCTGTGATTTAGATTTTCTGTTTTCGGAGTCCAAGCAAGAAAAGCACGCTGTTCGCAGTGAAAACACGATTCCAGCGGCTGCTGACGTTGGCAAGCGGCGCGCGGCACGGCGCCGGTAGTGTGCACGTTCATTTTTAGGATAGAGAGAAAAACTAGAAATCGGGAAGGAAGGTTCCTATGGCAATACGAGGGGCAGTGCATTACTCTTTGAAGAACGGGCGGGTTGCCTAAGAACCCAGGCTGAATTGCATACAGGGGTATCTACAGGCAGCAGGATGAAACGTGTATATGCTGTGGCAGAGATCGGGAAACTATAGATCATTTTGTCTGGGACTGCACGGAGACACGATCTCTGCGGGGTGATGGGGAAACCGCATTGGTGGAGGCTTTGGGGTGAGGGGGAGCCTCAACTTCAGGGCCATAGAGGTGACGAAGAGGCGGCTGGAATGGTGGTGGAGGAAAAGTAGGGAAGAGATCGGTATGCAAGGCGAGTACTCATGAGGATGAATGGGAGTTTAAAATGGGGGTGTGGGGAGCTGGGAGGGAGGCAAATTTATTAAGTTAGGAGTAGGGCATGTAAGTGGAATACCACAGGCCTTGTATACGCTCAAGGAGGATAAAGTTTGATTTGATTTGAGGTTGGTGATCTGACAACCGACGTGCCGATTCAAAGGGAGAGCCACTAATCATCACCATACTGTTTCGTGAATGATTGAAGTTTTGTAGCGTGAGCTACACTGGCCGAGGTTGAGCAGTTTCGCGTGGCTCCTGGAGAGCCGTGCTGCGCATGCGCGAGGAGCAGTGACGTCACACGGCGCTCAGAACGTTGCTCGCTGCCCGGCGTCTCTCACACGCGCCCAGCGTCTTCGCCGGCCTCCGTTTCGCTCGTGGCGGCCCGGTCCACTTGATGATCATGCGAGAGGTGGCCGGGTGTGGAACCGTTGGCTCGTGCGTCGCAGCAACACCGGCATGTGCGCCTGTGGAACCAGCTTAGCCGGGGCGATTGATGACGCTGCGCCGGAGCCGCTTGATAGATATACATGTGTCACATAATGCGTATACCGTACGTGTGTCATTGAAGCAGCCGTAAGCATGATAATCAAGCTAATCCTAGACAACCAGGAACGCTAAGAACAACCAGCTGAACCTTAGCTCCTGGCATAGCCCAGCTAAGCCACTGCTAATATTTTTTCGCAGTAAAGAGACTTCGTGTAGCCGCTAATGTGTTTTCTTCTTGTTTTGCGTGGCACGGTACGACTCAAGTGCAAAAAATTAAATCAAACAGAACTGGAGACAGAGAATCCCAATCAAACCTCCCTCAAATTTGGCGCTCGATCTAGCACCAACACCGAACACTGAAGGCTTGCAATAAAAACCAAATTAAAACTAATAACAAAACATAACCAAGTTTTTTAAGTTCGGTCAAAGCTTTGTTTACAGTTTGTGTACTGCTAGCGCTGCTAGCGCCACCGCTTTTGTCAAAATTATGCCACCGTTGAAAATGGCGGGTGAATCGGTGTGTTGAGGCAGTCGTGCGGCGCGGACTTGTGTATTTTTCGCTTGCTGGCGCTGTCAGCGGCGCTGTTCTGCAAAAACCCGCCGTTCCAAGGGTCTGTGTGACCGTGTTGTTATAAAAACCTCAACTGGATAACTGTCAAAGCAGCGGTAAGCTTCCCGCTTCATCTTGCCGTCCTATTCATTGTTCATGACCACATTGCTCAAATTTGGATGTCTGTCGTACATAGTTAACTTTATTTGCCGAAAAATAAAAGAAAAACAAGTGGATTTAATTGCGCTGAGCAACTGTTACGTTCGTTTTAGTAATAGCTTACGCAATTACGTCGTTTCGGCTGTGCCCTATTAGGGCCTATCCCTTTGTTAAACTTGGGATTACAACCTGCCTTGTTGCACGTTTTGCTGCTCGATGAAAATTTGCCGGATATTTGCGTCTAGGTAACTAACCAGACACTCATCTCCTGCATATTTGGAGTGACGACGAATTCGCCTGCCCTGTCATGGAAATGTTCGTAAGCAGATCTGATAACGAAACTACACATTTTTTGCTTTCTTCGTCCACTCGCGAGAAGTGTTTATGTGTTTGAGGCTACGCTTACGCCAGGCTGTTCTCGTTTCTTTTTTTTTTTTTTCGCAGTACTTCGAGCCTGCAAGTATGCAACGACGGACCCGAAAGAGGTAATGATGGACATGTGCTACACGAGCATTTGAAAGGACATTTCAGTCGAATGGCCTTCAAAATTTCAAATGCCATTCTAACTGGCTGGAAGGCGTTCCGCCGATATACACGAACAGTTCTCGCACGGCCAGGCTAGAGCGGTGGCAGTGCGCGCGTTTGTTCGGCCTTCGTGAGGGGCCTAGTTCCTGCCTGCGGCCGTTCCACCCTGCTGATGCGCGCGTCTCTCACTCCGCGGGCAACGTATGCGCCGCTGCTGCTCTTATTTTGTTTCTATTTTTCGCTGCAATCCTGGCTACTGGCGTACGAAAAAGAGGGGTAGCACGAAACCGGCGGAGACACCAGCTCCATGCCCATCAACGAATAATGACTTCCGATAATTATTTTTGTATCGCAATGCTACACACCTGACACACGCGGCTTCGGTGAATGTTAGCAATTTCCCCCCCCAAAAATAATGAATATAAAAATGAGACAGGGCACGGAATCACCCCTATAAATTGGTATCTTTGGCATTTTCTTTTGTCTTGTGTCATTTTATTTACCTTTTATTCCTTCAGGTCCCCACCCTCCCCCTTCCCGAACTGAAATCCTGAGTACTCTGCTGTTGTGGGCGTCTGCCACCAAGTGCAGCAGATTCGCAGAAGAATTTTGCTAATTTAAATTTGTTCTCGGCGCGTAATTGATTCACCTTTGCTAGTTTCAACATTTCGGGTTTGTGTGCAGGTTTGGAGTACGTTGCTTAGAGGCCATTCTAATTGTCATAGGTAACATCTTAAAACTAGCGCAGCAGCTGTTCAGATACCATGCCGGAGAAAAAGCATCGGCGGATAACAATCTGTGAACTAAAGGGCGCAGGCAGACTGGAAACGAGTTTATTCGGGGAGAATGCAATGAGATCTCACAGAATTATGCACAAACTGCACGAGAGCTTGTCGCAAGCTAGCTAGCGAACATTGGGTAATTATGTCAAAGAATTTCACAATGTATTGCAGGAAACGGTGAAAGGTCAATTGTACCACTTAAATACATAAATAATAAAACGTTCACCAGTTCGAGCATCAAGAAAAAAAATCGTCTATCAATTTCACGATTTAACCATATGTCGGTTATCAGATTTGAGCCAGCTATCAGTTTTGCGATTTAACCATAAACTTTGAGTCAAGTAAAGGCTTGTTAGAGGCAGCACTGTAGCATCAGAACATTCTTCCATCTTCTATAAACGTAGCTAATTAGGAGGGGGTGGGAAGGGGGGGGGGGGCTGCCGCCTTTTTTTAGAATATTCTATATAGCCCTCAATTAAGGCTAATGCATTCAATTTACCTCGCTCTCTGTCGTTAGAAAATGCCGTTGCGTTTTCACGATCCGAAAAGAACGCCACAAAAAGAGAGCTTTGTGATAGGAACTATGCAACATCCGCAGACATAGCCTTGGGGGACGCACAGTGGCATCGAGGCATTTGTGATACCATGCTGTGACAACTGCTTGTAGCTATACCTCCGTCAGGTGTGTTAATTCTTGAAGAAAAATATAAAAATTACATCAGTTTGATAAGTCGTCTCATTGGTATGACAGCCGTTTCATTGTTCTTGTGTTTAATTTTGTATCTGATTCTAACGCGCATGCAATTTTTCAGCCTATTTTTCCGGAAAAAAGTGCGCGTTAGAATCTGGTGAATATGGTTCCACATTTACAGTCTTTGTCAATAGCTCATGCCAGTAGCCCATGCCACGAAAAATTCGAAGTAAGCGCTTAGCCTTCAAGTGTGATCGAATTAATTGACAGTGACGAGGAAGAGTGCTGTCCATACTTGGGAAGCAAGCTTGTATGTTGAATTACTCGTGGCTTATTTACCCCTGAAATGTTCAACAAAGACTCAGCACTGGGGCACACCAAACTGCACCGCTCGATGCTTATGTACGCCGGTACTTCGTGAATGCAGGAGTGCTGATCTAAAAGGGGCCAGGAACACAAAACACAAGTTTGGTTCACTAAAAAGACTGCTTTGTCCCGATATCAATGACACCAATCTTATGGGAAACTTCAAGCAAATAATGGCTTTATTAGAGAAAACGTATGAAGCAGTGGCGGCTGCCCAGCCACTTCCGCTGATTTCTCTGTGACGTCACAGAATCTTGTTTGCGCGACTGGAGGCCTAACCGTCAAGAAGCATGAATGTTAGAGTGTATTAGGGCCTCTACTTCCATGTGATGCTTTCACTTCAATGCTATCATGCAGTTAACATACTGATAACTGTTTTAAGTGCAGAGCACTTTAGAGGCTCGCCTTGTCGTCGTAGCTCGCTCGGTGGACCCAAGTAGAGCCATGCGGCGTTCCGTCGTTGCGGCGTAACCCAGAGGCTTCGAAAGCCATGCGGCTTATAGGTGGTATTCATTGAAAAGTTTAGCTGTCAATTTCTTCGCTTGGCAACACTGAAAATGTCCACAGACATGGCCGATGCGTCACGGACATGGCGCGGCTTGGGCCACTCTGCCCGCACACCGAAGAAAAAACACCGGCTTGCGTCGTCTGCTCCGTTTCAACCCGATTCTCAACGGTGGTGTCAACAGAGATGTTATTAATTGCACTCACCTTGGACTCGAGGCAATACTTTGCGTTCAGTGAGGTAGAGTTTGTTAACGTGCAACACAGTCATGTGCTTGGCACAACCAAGTACCGCCATCCCGCGGAGCCCGACGTAACCAGTGACGGCGCACTCACATGGTTGCCTGCATGCGCGCCTCGCCAGTGAATACAAGCAATATGGTCATAAGCATTCGAAACTAGTGAACCGCTGGCGCTTGTCATACATCTCCTTGTTGTTCAGTGCAAAGAAAACTGTAGGTACATTTGAGGCAAAATATACGTAATTAACCGGCAGCGCCCGCGTTTATTCAGTTAGGAACGCTCATCGGGTTGGTTTTTACAGTAGTAAGCGAAAAAAAGTGGCAGTGCAACGCCGGCACATGTGGGAGGGAAAGCAAGCACAAAAAGAACAGAACTCCCACTGGCGCAGTTTCAGGCAGGGGGCGTGCGAGTACTGCGAAGGCGGGAAATTTGAATTGCATTGAGTGGTAGCAGTGAGCGGATAACTGGCGCTACAGCCCATTATGGCGAATCACTGCTCTGCACTTCCGACAGCTTTCACATTGATTGGGACGGCTTTATTTTTTTTACTGTTATCCCATAACGTGTCACACCTGCCCATATTAGGCCACTGTAGCCCTAAACATGAAAGTTTTTGAACATTTCTTGCGTTTTTGCAGTTAAAGGAATCTCATGGCTGTAATGGAACTGGATGAGTTATCCCAGGCTAATTCTTTCAAATTCAACGAAGTTTGTATTTTGTCTTCATGGCCGTTTTCCTTACTTTCCTTACTTGAGAGGAAAGCTTCTGTGTCGAATTACTTGTTGCATATCACTTTTTGACGAATACTCTACACCGGGCACACCCCAAGTGTGGTGTACGTCAACTCGATGCATGTGTACGTCGTGAACGCAGCACTTTTGATATTACAGCGGTGAATTCTTTGAGAAGGAGCGAAGCGAAACTCACTCCCCCTCACCACAGCCTCTCTTCGAGACACTCCGGGCGGTCCGAGATGAACCTGCGGAACCTGGCGAGCCTTGCGGCTGAGGTGAAGGAGGTCGGCTACTCCTGGATGGCGCGGGGACCCCTGAACACAGGTCCCTCCGTGCGGTGCAGGAGTCAGGTAGGCTTGCTATACCATAGTGAGCTGCTTGGTTCAGGGCTCAGCAAGCCAGTCTGTGTGTCTGCCCTGGCAAACATTGCTCAACGTCGTGCCCACAGAAAATGATGTAGTAGCGCTTGTCGCATCGCCTCACTGGAATGCCGACATCACCCGTGTGTTAGTGTTACTTGCAGTGCATGGATAGTGATGCTGACGAGTGGAGCGCTTAAACGCCATCAGGACAATGGTCTGCTCTTTCTATAAATAGCGCCACCTCTTGCATCCTTTGCTGCGCCTTAAAGGAGCCATGAAGAGAAAACACAAGTTTGGTTCATTCAAAAGATTACCTCATTAGAATCATACTGACACCACTTTTAACGTAAACTTCGCTCAAATAAGGTACATAGTTGGGAAAAAAGGGAATGGCCATGCGACCCACTAGCTCATTTCCAGCAACAGAACCTATGATGTCATACCAGACAGCTCTGCGATTGGCGGAGGCCGGCAAAAGCAAACTCAAGTTAGTCAGAGCTTATAAGCTTGCCAAACGAGCTATTTGTATACTTATCTTTTTAAAGCCCTAAGAATGGTGGGTACAAACAGTGGAAGTTACGAAAGCCCACGTGATCATAGAAGTACCGATGCGTACTGCTGTTGGTACTGCGCGCACTATGCTTGGTTTAGTTGCACAGGACTGCGGGGCTTTGGGGTTGTTTCAGACGACACTAGCCGATTGACGCAAGCGACGTTGTCTTACGTGACCGTATTTGTCGAGCGAGCACCATGTTTCACAAAACTATTGTCTCCATGAACAAAACAAGCCAGGTACAAATACATTCACAAACAAACCAAAAGGCAGAAAACGGCTTGCCGCAGTGTGGTGGCGCCATCTAGGTTCACAAACGGTAAACGAGGCCCTGTGATGTCATTGCAGACCACGATAACGCACGATTTAGCGGGAAAATCAAAATTTTAACTAAATGAATTATTTTTCTCGGTGAATGAAGCATCGTTTGCATGTGGACAAGCACTGGGGGCACTATAAAACACGAAATCTTTCGAATACCACAAGCTTGTATTTTGTCTTCATGGCTCCTTTAATGTGAGTAATCGTGAGAGGAGAGTCGGGTTTGTTGCAGGGTGACTGGTATGTGGAAGTGCTGCGATATTCTGTTCCGAGAGTGGTACAAGTCCGGCACTTCCAGAGTGATCCAAGAGGTTAATTAGGCATGTTGATATGTCGCGTCCTGTCCCTAAACCAACATACAGCTTACCAAGCTTCCCTTATTTACCATAATAATGCGTGGAATTTAGTTAAAAGAACATTTTACGGCGAAAAACAAATCACTGAACCTTTCCGCAGGACAGAAAAATTTTTACCACTGACGGCCACTGACCAGAGTTGTTCACTCCGAAACTATAGTCCGTGGAAATTTGGCTAGTCCACAGTCCGAAACCTTCAGTGGTGTCCTTTTGGCGATAAAAACCTCAGGCTGACAGCACGCTGGTCAACTGCAGAACCCTCTCAGCATACTGGCCCTTTTTGCAATAATAATAATATGTTTATTGCAATATACAAGGTACATTTGCGGGCCTGCAGAAGGCTTGAAGGGCAGCGCCCGGCAGGTGGCGGCACCGAGGCCAATCGTTTCGCCGTTACGCACACACAAAAAAAAAAAAGAGAGAAGAAAAAGAAAGAAAGAAAATAAAAAATAAAAGAATGTGGTAAGTGAGGAGCAAAAAGTTAATAGAATTGTTCAAACAGACATTTCTTAATTAATTAATTTTGACTACGGAGGGAGAAAATATCGTCTGGTAACTTATTCATTGTATGCGGGACATTGCTACTGAGACATTTTTCTAAAAACTTAATTGTTTTGATACCTTCTCCTGGCAATATTTTTTGTTTGCATCCTTTTTCAGGTCTGAAAAAATTTATTTCAAATTTCTAAACTGTGGACAGTACTTTTGATGCCTCTGATTGCCTGCTCACCGCAGTGGGCAGACAACCACAGCTAAAAGCGGCGTGCAAGCAGACGGCACTAATTTTTCACTTTTTAGTGCTAGAAAAATATTTGAGGCAAAGAAAAGTAAGCGCAAACAAATACTTTTTAACAAAAATTTATCAGAAGAGCAGTTTAGTTCTTAAGAACGCCTCCTGTGCAAACGCGGTGAGTGTGCTGCAAGGTGCAGTGAGAGGGAGCCACGTTCAACCCGTGTGCTGTTTTAAAGACGATAGTCTTTCTTGGGCTACTTAGACCCAGAAATTTTGGTCTGTCTGTCTGTCTGTTGTCTGTATGTCTGTGACTCGATTCATCCACCCGACCAAAGTTAAATAAAATCTGCACAATAGTCTTATATACCCACCGCCAAATCTAAACCACCAAATCCGGTGTAAATGTTCATACTTGTCAACATTGTTGAACAAGAACAAGACATTACGCAAACATAAGGCGGGACATCAATACATAAGTGATATTTGCAGTGTTCCTTTATTAAAAAATTCATGGATTCTTGGTTTTTGTGATAGCAAATTATTACATCTATTGCAGAAAACCGTTGCCTGCTGTTGCCCGCGCTCCAGGCGGCATTTGCGAAATCACACGGCAACAGCAACGAAAGGTTCCGCTAGATAGGTTCCACGTTCTGCTTGGAACGCACATGGAGTAGGGCAACGTGGTTCTATAAACGTTGTAGTAGGGCTTCTCGATTCACGAGCGTCTTCGCCGTACTGCAGCGCTGGCATCGAGGAACCCGTGCTGGAGCAGTGGAATGCGGTAAATTTAAATTGTCTCGAGCAAACCTTTAATATGTTTACCTTGGGAGGAGTGCGACAGAAGAGGTACAGCATGAGAGGTGAGCGGGAAAGCAAAAGGAGGAATTTACTTGGCAAATGTCGACATTTGCAACGAAAGGAGCAGATACGGGGCCAATTTTTTCGCACGTTTCATCGCTGTGGCAACACACCACTGTAATGGAAAACGGACCCAGACAGCAGACCAGCCAGATTTTGAGGGACTGCACCGAAACTCTGCGATTGTACCCCTAGGCTATTGAGGACAAGCAGCCTAATGCTTATGGCAGTTGCTCGAAAAGAACAAGAGGACTGTTCCGTGCAAACGAGTGGACGGCACTGGGTGGGCACAGGAAGAGCCGCATTTGTACCTATCTCGGAACGGAACGTTGTGTTGGGGGGTACTACTCCTCCCCAGTAAGTGGATGGAAATGAAATGAGCAAAAAAAAGTGTTTGTTCTGCTTGTAGCCCTTTCAGTGCACTTTTTTTTTTTTTTTACTGGCTACAGAGGCAGGTCATGTCCTAATGAAGGTAACGTACAAACATTGCGGGTACGGTTTCTGTTGTTAATGCGGATTACAGGTTTGTGCACGCAGGTTGAAGCTCTGTTGGTTAATTTTTAGCCGTGAGACTAACACATAGTAAAAGTGGATTCTGAAAGTAATCTTGTTGAAAAGACGGACTGAGGTGCGGAATAGAGGTGCATGCTGAGTGCTGAAAAGCAGCGGTAGCCTTTTTGTTTTCTAACAGTGTAGCTGTTTAACCCTGCTGTAAGGTGTCCAGCAGGAACGGAAAAAAGGTGACTATAACAGTGAAGCCAGCTTTTGCAAGTCCCTGCTTGAGTGTGAGCACAAGTGAGCATTTGCTCGCTTGCTTGTTTGTTGGTTTGTTCATGGGCTCACTCGCTCAATTGGCCATTCCTTCGTTCCTTCCTTCCTTCCTTCCTTATAGTGAGCTTGGTCCAGTGGCGTGCTAACGTGGTCCCTTTCTGGGAGAGATGTGAAAAGCTGCGGTCAAAATAATCGGGGCCTGCCAGTCATGGAGAACTTTCATTGGCAAGTTCAAAAATCCCTGTGAGGTGCAACAGTTGGTTCTCCAATAAAGGGAGAGGGGGCGCCAGATCTGCTGTTTGTCCAGCCTACAAGCTGTGGTAAAAAAAAAAGAACTTTTTTTTATGATCATAATTATCAGTGGCATCTTAGTGTCTACTGCAGGGTGATGAAGCCTTTATCGCGCGAGTGAAGAGTAGCCTGAAAGGGAGTGGCTGTACGTTTATGCACTTACGAATGCGCCCACTTCCTGTCGCAATTATATTTTATGCTGTTGCTACTCATTTTTTGATGGATTGTCTCCCACGCAAGTTTGTTCTCTAATCTTTAACACTCACACTTACCTATCCTTGAACGTTACTAACATATCTCTTCCCCTCCTCTTCTCTCTCCTTGTACGAAACAGCCGGAAGTTTCAACCAGACACGCCGGTGGACGAGGACGACAACGTGTCGGTTTTCTCGCTGCCCCGTGGCGGGCACTTTCTCCGAGCCCGGACTCAGGTGTGCCGTCATCCACATCATGGCACCAAACCACGGTTGCCGTCCCTGCCACGCATTCCAGCAGCTTCGAAGGCTCCTGCTCCCAGCAGCACCAGGGTGCGACCCCAGGGGCACACTTTGCGGGGTCATCTTCGGAGTCGCACACGGCGAGAGCGGTCGACTGGTTGGGTCGGTGAGCTCGCCGGACGCTTTCGTTGAAGTCTGCATGACCACCATCGACCCTGGTACTGAAGCCAGTGACCTGAAGAAGATGCTTTTCAACCTTTCCCAAGAGCACGAAATGGTAATTGTCTTCTCGTACACTGCTGCCATCTTGTAATGGTTGCGGCACAACTGACGGAAACATTCCCAGTTCAGCTGTTCTTTGAGGCAGTTGCGTTTCCTGTTGTGTGCAGGAACAAATGCCCCAATACAAAATTGAGCAATGTATTCATTTGAACACAATTGGAATTGGACAGGGCACCAACCGAACCTTTAAAATGCTTTGTGACGCTGACTAGGGCATTGCATTCCACATGCACCTGATGTTTAAATTATTTCTTTTAAAGATAGCAGTGTGGGACACTCGCTAAGCACCATCGCAATTTGGTAGGTGCGTTCCTACCAAAGCTGCTCTGTGAAGGCAGCAATATACAGCTTGTTGTGGAATAGCTGCTCATATGTCTCCCCTGTGTTGTCCTTCTTCCTATCTGTGTCCTGCTTTTAGTGCTCTTTTCTTTTAGCCGTAATGCACCAACTAGCCCCACAGCACACTTTATTGGTGTATGTCTCCTCTCGCTATTTCTCGAAAGGTGCTTCACATCTCGCTGGCAGTCACGCCGAACGGCTGCTTCATGGCCAAAGTCCGGGTCCCCAGCGCCTCTGACGCACGACTTGTGATGGAGCGCTTGCAACAGTGTCAGCTGGGAAAGTGCTCCGTCAAGCTCTCTCTCAATGAGCCATTTCTGGCACCGCCAACAAAGGTATGTTTGGGCCAGAGCAGCGGCTCTAATCGCATCATTTTTGTATACTTGTGTTCGGCAAGCTTATAAGTTCGTTCCGCATTATAAGCCCTGCCTAATTTGCATTTGCAGGCCTCAGGCAATCGCACAGCTGAGCATACGACATCATAGGTTCTGTTCAGAATCAGAATCAGAAAAGGATTTTATTCGGCAATCGAAATGAGAAATGAGCTAGTGGGAAATGAGCTAGTGGGTCGCATGGCGATTTCCTTTTTTACTAATTATGTAGCTTATTTGAATGAAGTTGACATTAAAAGTGGTGTCAGTACGATTCTAACCCGGCAGTCTTTCGAATGAACCAAACTTGTGTTTTGTGTGCATGGTCCCTTTAACATGCCCCTTAGTCTCGACGCATGGACGGTTTTGCCTCAATCAGAGAAGCAGTCCCCACAGCTCGGTATCAAATTTGCGTTGCAGCTACCGCGGCGGATCAGCAAGCACGACGTACAGAAACCGCTTACTCGAATTTGCATGTCCTCAATAAAACTATCTGTCGTGATTGTAGCATATGCCTTGGTGAGATGTAACTCATAGCTGGCAGCCGAAAACAAAAAACAAAAAAACAACGCAGCCACTGCAAGCGCATATCGGTGACTTGAAGTAACAAAAAATGTATACCGCGAGTGGAGGCATGAGATATTATCGTCGCTTAACTCAAAATAAAGTTTTTGTTAACAGGGAAAAGCTGGAGTATTGAGCAGAATTTAGTTAAGGGGGCACACGGGTCTTTGGGACTGAAAAAGTGCCAAAAAATGCACTTTTCATAAGCATCATTTTTTAAATGTTCAGGTCTTTTTCTCCCGGTTTGCGAAGTTTTTCCTCCGAAAAGTCGGTACTTGAGCAGTAACAGCAACTTATGAAAGCCCTACAAGGCCGATTCTTCGAGATTCCGACGCCAAAATAACTATTTTTCTATAATTCCTCACTGCTGCGCAACGGGCGGTATCGCAGCGATCTCGGTCTCGTTTGAAAGAGCGAACTTCAGTCTTCAATTTCCCGCCACTGCGGTTCCTGCCCGCTCAGTCGTAGAGTGGGAAACACGCGCCAAAAAAAGCAAAAATGCGCGTTCCTATTCGCCGGCGAGCGCACGTGACTAGACAGTGCGATGCGATTGGCCGAAGGCGGCGTCTGTCGTCTGCTCCATGCCGTTGTCGGCGCAATCAGGCGCCATATTGCTCGGGCTCTGACTACGACGTTTGCGATGTGGAAGGCCGGAAGAAAATCCCGCACGAAGAACCCGTATGGCAAAACGACAAAGAAATCCAACCTCGAGAACAAAACATGGCAGAGCTACGTGAAGACTAAACTGACTCCCGCAGCTGTTCGCGCATCGCAGAAGGTGACTGCAGATTGCGCACGATCAGTTCGGCAACTGTACGCTGAGCTCGACCTTGCAAACCCGGGCAACATCGCAGTGTCGTACGACGGCTCCTGGATGACGAGGGGACACTCGTCGCACATCGGAGTCGGCACTGTCATCGAGTTATTCACGGGGCTCGTGCTCGATTATGTCGTGCTCTCCAATTTTTGCGCCAGCTGCGAGCGGGCGCCCAAAGAGAGTGACCCTGCCTACGAAGAGTGGAAGGCGAAGCACCTCTGCCAGAGAAACACCACCAAAAAAGCTGGGGAAATGGAAGTGGAGGCTGCCCTCATTCTCTTTCAGAGGTCGTGGGAGCGTCATAAGCTCAGGTACACCACAGTGGTTTCGGATGGTGACTGCCGCACCTACCTCGCTTTGAGGGATGCAGATGTTTATGGTTTCATTAAGATCCTCAAAGAGGAGTGCGTGAACCATGTGCAGAAGAGAATGGGCACTCAACTGCGCAACCTCCCAAAGCAGAGGCCAGCTGGCTCAGAGAGCCTCAGGGGTAGGGGGCGGCTGACTGGCGACCTGATCAACAAGCTGACCTCCTACTATGGCTGGGCTATCAAGTCCCACAAAGGGGACGTGCAGCCATGCACAAGGCTGTGATGGCCATGTACTATCACGTGACATCCAATGATGCAGTGTCGAACCACAGCCTCTGCCCCACTGGTCCTGACATCGTGGTGCCGCCATAACGCTGCCAAGGCCAAAGGGGAGCCAGCCCCCAAGCACCGCTACAACCTGCCCCCCCACGTCTGCGAGGGCCTTGCTTCCTGTGTATGAACGGCTGGCGGACCACAAGCTGCTTGAGCGGTGCCAGCGCGGCAAGACGCAAAACAGCAATGAGAGTCTTCACTCAGTGGATATGGTCGCTGGCTCCCAAGGAGCGCCACGCATCGCTTCACAGTGTGGAAGCTGCTGGTCGCAGAGGCTGTGATGCAATTCAGTGCCGGAAGCCAGTTGGCATCAATCAAAGATCCTGCAGGAGCTCAACATGACCGTTGGCGCACTAAGCAGCACACACGCATGGCCGAAAAGGACCGCCGGCGAACCAAGGGACTCTTCCCGCAGGCGGACATCCGCAGAAAATGTGCAGCGGACCCTCAAGAAGAGGCACCTGGGTGGTGTGTCAGCAGTCAAGATGACTATGCTGCAGGGGCCTACTAGTTGTTTCGTGCAAAAAAAGTACTCACCTTCTACTGTTTTGCATTAAACATAGCACCGCTATGTTTTTTGCCATTTTCTCAAAATGCATATTTTTGACGTATAGGAACTTCTCGAGAGGCATACCTCAGCATGTAGTGCAGCTAGAATGATAATTTTTCTTTCAGCAGGAAGCTGAATGTTTAAACCATGTGGTATGGGAAGCAGATTTTGCATTTTGTGTTTCAGTAATTGTTTAATTAGCATTATTTTTAATTGGTTAGCAGCAGTACTTCGAACCTAAAAGTAAGAATTGATGGAAACTTGTATGTGATTGTAAAACAAAAAAACTGCTTACAACCTTCTACACAACTTCTAGTATCTATTCATGCCTTGCTTGTAATTTTTTATTGATTAGTTTTTTTTTTCCATTGTTCTCAAGAACAATCAAGAAAAATTTCTAATTATCTCGAAAACTAAATGTGTTACATCAAAACTAATTGGATATTTGAAATCAGCTAAAAAATCTGAACAAGCCCATAAAGTTTCATAAAGATTGGTTGGAAAACAAAAAAAAAAGTTTCAAAGACCAGTGTGCCCCCTTAAGCTTCATTGCAGGTTAGCCGGCACTCAATGCACGGAAATCTGCACAGTTACATGTACTATTATGAGCAATATGAAAGGGAACACGGGAACACATGGCAAACAACCTCGAAACAGACTCGGAGCGATACGCGGATGTCGCTGTGAAAAACAAAGGGGGAAAGGAGGGCGCTCTTCCGCAAACTGTTGGCACTCCCACCGCGCTCGCATTTCTACAAAGCAATAGCCTATGCCATTTCGCCGATAATATGGTATCGTCCGACAGCCGATAAGACGCCCGGTGGGAATGGGAACAGTTGTTAGAAAAGCGTCCCCCTTTCCACTTTGTTTCCGACGGCGGCCGCTGCGTATCACTCATAGCTGGGTCTGAGGGTGTTTTCTACGCGTTCCTGTGTTCCCTTTCATATTGCTCATAATAGTACAGCCTGCTGGGGCGCAAGGCTGGCCGCATCGGCACGACTGCGCCTGATGGCACTCTTCCGACTGGTGCCGCTCTGTCACATCGGCTGGATTCTTCATCGCAACAAGGGCCCGCATTCTCTTCCAAGACGTCGCGCTGCCTATTCTTCTAGAACACTGCACTCATGGGTTTTCCCAGGGTGTAGCTACTGATACGATCCAATCCTCTCCGAAGTGCCAGTGGGATAGTCAATTACCAGTGGCTTCAGCCCCATAATTATGGCTTCTTTCTAGTTGCATGCATGTGTGTTGCTAATGCTGAGAAGAAATGTGACGGTTTGACCCTTACTTTAATACAAGAACATTAATTTAAACACATTTAAAACTACATTTTATGCAGATGTGACTGATGACCTGGGGATCTTTAACGTGCACCCAAATCTCGACACTGGTGTTGTCACTTCTTCGCCTCTGTCTGAAAAGCAGCCGCCGCGACCGGGGTCGAACTGCAACCATAGGCTCAGCAGCCCAACACCTTAGCCACTGATCCACGGCAGCGGGTCGAATTACTGTAATTGTGTATCCCATGTGTACTGTGCCTCGCGGAGGTAATCTGAACGGCGCCTTGATTGATTTCAACGACCTTTTTTCAGGTAACCGCCGAGCCGTTGCGCTGTCCTTTGCACCATCCCCCTCCTTCCTCTTCCTCCTCCTCCACGACTCTCCCGTCTGTGGAGCCAAGCGGGGAGAGTTCTCGTGCCCAGAGGGCGGACGTGCCGGCACCGCTGCCCAGCATTTGCATGCCGCGTGCCCGGTTTGCCGCCCACATGGAGCGCCTCTTGGACACCCACTCGGGATCACTACCCCTGGACAGGTGAGCCGCTCTTCCGTTTCATGTAGGCCCTTGAAAACCTTTGAATTTGAAAGTCCTGCTTTTAAAGCACTGGAATTTTCACACACCCTTGAAAATCCTTGGATTTCTTGAATTTTCCTTTTGTACAGTAGAACCCCAATAATGCGATTTCAAGAGACCGCGCGAAACCGGTGTATGACCGGGGTGTCGTATGATCAGCGTACGGGTAAATGTCACTGTAGTAGATGGTCTCACACAACAGGTGGGCTAAGAACTTGCTTAAATTACTATACAGTCTACGCCCGTTACAACGGACCCTCTAAATCCGGGAAAAAAAGTCTGCTATATCCGGAGTATGTAGTACAGAAGGGGGGGGGGGGGGGGGGGTACGATCGTCAAGTGGGAACTGCGGCCGCTATTACATATAAATGCTGTAGCCACTCCATCTTCTCAGTTTTTTCTGCACGCCTGCAGCATTTATTCACAGCATGCACACGCGGAATTTAACTGCCTAATGCAGTTTCCGAAGCTAAGCACCCGCGCTCGATAAAGGCCTAGCGTGTAGTGGCGCGCGCTAAGCTGAGCAAAAACAAAACAAAAAAAAAAGCCAAATTGTTATCAGGCGCAACCACTAGCCGGCTGTAAAAATCGGTTCCATGGCGAGCAGAATTGGCGGTCATGGCGAGCGAACCCATTCATCAAATTCCGACCGCCGATCGCCGCTTCACATACCGCACCCCCCCCCCCCCCCCACCCCCCTCCACACACACCAAGAGTTTCTGCATTTTTTTAATCGCTGCATTCTGGTGAATAAAATAGCTGGTAAAAAATCTGACTAACCTGACGAAGTGCGGCTAAGAAACCGAAAAAAAAAAAACAGTGGGATGCCACACGGCCAGCGTCAAATTTCATTCAATGGACGCCGCCACTTAAAGCAATTCTTACCTTTTTCATCAAACTGGAGCTACGCATGCGTGGGAATAATGAATGCCGAACACTTCACGAACGTGGCTTCTCTTTAATGCGCAAAATACTGAGTGATCAGGGCCTGCCTGGCTCCTGCAAGTGAAGCCGCGGTCACTTTGTGCTGCATTTGCGTCAGTTGGAGAACTTCTGCCGAGCAGTCATGCTGTTGCTGCACAAAATAACCTTTCAAGGCTTCGATGTGCTCTAGGGCCTGAGAACTCGTCAGCTTTACGGGAGCTTCCGCCTCTTCGCTGCTGTCCTCTTCTGATTGCGGGTCAGAGCAGTTCCTGACTTGTGCCACGATCTCGTCGTTGGTGAGCTCCTCGTTGTTAACGACGTCATCATCAAAACTGACGAAGTCAGCGAAGTCTTCTGCCCCAAAAGCTTCCTGAATTTGGGGCCACACAGTTGGCACACATGGCTCTTGTGGCTCAGCGCTGGGAGTGGTAGGTGCGTCGTCTTCCCTACAAAAGCCTGCCTTTCGGAAGCAGTTGCGGATCGTGTCGCGCTTGAGCTGAGCCCAAACTGCTGGCAGAACTTCAACGGGAAACTTCACGTCAATTTTTGTCTCCCGCTTTGCGTTCATGTCAAAGAGCAGGCGCTCCATAAGGCGGGTCCTGTACGCAACCTTCACGGAATGCACCACACCCTGGTCGATGGGCTGCAGTGCTGACGTCGCATTTGGAGGAAAATACGCTATCTCTGTCGCCTCGAGTACCGGGGGTTGCATATGCGCGGAGCAATTGTCGAGAAACAGCAGAACTTTCCTTTTCTCTTTGGCCATCTTCCGGTCAAACTTCACCAACCACGCGTTGAACAAATCCTTGGTCATCCATGCTTTTTTGTTCGCCTCCCAGTCGACTGAGAGGCTTTGCATCTGACGCAGGGCAAGCGCGGCCGTTTGGACTTGCCGATGAGCAGGAGCCTCGCCTTTTCAGAACCGTCCATATTGCAGCAGGAAAGAACTGACAAGCGCTCTTTCGAGCACTTTCCACTGTGACACCTTTCTCCGGAGAAAGTGTACGTCTTGCTGGGCCTAGCTTTGTATACGAGTCCACTTTCATCAGCATTAAAAATGTTCCTGCCCTCGTATTTGGCGAGGAGTGCAGGCAGCCGATTTTTTTGCCACTCGGAGACAACGGTCTGGTCGACGCTGTCGCGCTCCCCACACATTTCGCTGAACACAACACCATGGCGTGCCTTGAACCGGCTAATCCAACCCTCGCTGAAGGTGACGTCGCCGTGTCCCAAAATCACAGCGAGCTGTTCAGCCGTGCTCCTGAGCGGAAGTCCATTCACGGGAATTCCGCGAGCACGCGCGTCCCGTAGCCACATCAAAAGAGCCGACTCTACCTCCGGGTGCGCCGCTTTCCGCATTCGAAAGCGCTTTTCTTGCAACTCGCCGGAGTCGCGCTTTTCGGCGACGTCCTTGTTTTTCACGATAGAATTCACCGTTTGCTTTGAAAGGCCCATTCTTCTCGCGATGTCAGCCTGTTTTTCGCCATTGTCGACTGCGTTTATGATGCTTAATTTGTCGGAGAGCGAAATTTGCTTTCTTTTACAACCAGCCATTGCTAACTCGGTCGCAGGCGGCACGAAAAAAAAAAAGGCTAATTTGCACCGTCCCTGGCTTGGCTCGGCTACGCCAATGACTGGTTCCGCGCCGACAATGTTGCCAGACATAATAGTTGCCTTCTCGTAAAAGCAAACCAAAAAAAATTCACGCCATATCCACGGAATGAATGATGATAAGTGGGGCAAAGCTCGAGAGGGGGAGATCATCGGTAACCGTAACTCTCCCGTGAAAGTTCGCCCATTACATCATTAAGAAAGACGTAAGACTGTGGTGCGTACATTGTACAAATCAACTTTTATTTCGGAGTCAATGCTCCCAGGCCCAGACCTGGTGAAAGACCCCGCGCCATCGAGGACTACCCCGCACCTCCACCACAATTTGTCACGTAGGATGGGACACAACGGTAAAGAAAGAACTTTTATTTAGGACGAACTTGTGCCCGAACAAGACGAGAGGAAACGAGCAAAGGTCCTTGCATGCGTCTCGTTCGATCTCCGAGAACGACTTCCTGCGTTCGTGGCGTGATCTCTTGCGTGATCTCCCCCTCGCAGTGCACGTGCGCTCGCGCCTCCGTTGGCGAACACAGACAAGCTTGCGCTCCCGGTGCCGAGTTTGCGCTGCCGGTTGCAGCTGGTTCTTGCGCGTGCAACGCGGCCGACTTTGCGACATCTCCGAAAGCATGCGGCGGTCACGTACCGCGAGACACAGGGGATGGACAGACCATGGCTTTAGGAGCTTCGCCCCTAAAAGAAAATTGGTGTCGGCACCGCGTAAGTCCGTTATTGACGCTCAGGGCAAGCAATTTTCGCCCAAATTTAGTCTGTTGTAGCCGAAAGTCTGCTATAGCCGGGTCTGTTATTGGCGGAGTGGGCTTCATTGAAAATGCATGGGGACCAAACAAACAAACAGAAATAATCTGTTGTAACCGGAAGTCCGTTGTTGCCGGATCCGTTGTAACGGGCGTAGACTGTATTTAGCGCATTCTCGCGTACTTTGCGAACACCCAACTGAAATCCAAGTTTCTCAAAAAAACAAAAAAACATGCCGTAAGAAGTGGGTCATCCTAAAAGTGGGGGACGTATAATCAGGGTTCTTTAAAGGCCAACTGCACTCAAATTTCACCTCAGCTAAGTTTAGTTTGAACATACAGTACATACCTCCAAACCAACTGAGACATGACTGGTAGGCCCGTGAAATGTGTTGTTAATTACAGTTGAAACTCAATTTAGCAAAGTTGAGGGAGTCGCGAATTATTTTGTTAAATTGAGAACTTCGGTAAATCGAGTTAGGCATTTCTTGGTCGCTTAATTTGGTACATTCGATGAAATACGGTAGCGGCATCCAGCAAGCTTATGCGGCGTCATATTTGCAAAGCGTAAATGCTCTGAAAATAAAATAAAAGCCCGCACGTATCAAACGAGGCCAGAAAGATTGTTACCTGAACAAGGACGGTCTGGAGAGAGTGGCCCCCGGAAACTACAACCCTTGGGGACTCCACCAAAAAAGTCGGTGTTGCTTCCTTGCATGCGCTTTGTAAGCAACAGCCGCAAGTATTTCTCATAACTTTGCAGTGCGTCCAGCGCAACTCCCGTATCCTCGTACGCTCCAGTAAACATCCGCAGCATATCAAGGGCATCCCTCACTTGACGGGAACTGCCAGCATGGGAGCTATCCTCAGAACAATGGTGAACGAGAAACACAAAGCCCACCCCGAAAAATCCGACCGCCAATGAATCAATTGGAACAGCGCCAGTGCTAGCTACAATGTGCGAACTAGCGCTGGCGCCGTTTCGTGAATATACATGAAAATTTCGACTCCCATTTGGTACCACGCAGCTTCGTAAAAGCAAGCCAAAGGTGCTTCGCGGTGTTATATTTGGCACGCCATAAATCAATTTTGTGGTGTTCTCTACAGAATAAACCGGAAATTTTTGAGCTGCGCTCTTTGTGAAAAGGTTCGTTAAACCAGGACTGATCATGATATTGGTTTCGTTATTTCAAGTTAGCTGAATCATTCGGCCCTATGGGCGTCTCAAGGGGGATCGGGATATCTTCGTTAAATCGGTTCTAGCACGTGCTAACGCCGTCCACTTTGGGAGAGATGTGGAAGGCTGCGGGCAAAACTATCTGGGCCTGCGTGTCACGGAGAACTTTCAGCGGCAAGTTAGGAAATCCATGTGAAGAACAACAGCCGGGTCTCCGACGAAGTGAGAGGGGCCGCCAGCTCAGCTATTTCTCTAGCCTTGCTCTACTAGGGCAAGCTGCGGCAATTTTTTGTTTCCATCTTTAGTTTAACTTCTAATTTTGGTGGCTTAGGTTAGTTTTTGGTGTTCCGAATGGTTGCTTTCTGTTCTTCAGGTTAGGTTACGTTACGTTACTTTACGTTAGGGAGAGCGAAGTTGTGCCAGACATGGCATTCTTTTTTTAGTAAACACCGGTGGACATTGCTTTAGTTGAGTGCTTAAAGTACCGTCTGAAGCCACTCAAGACACAGCCTTTCTAGAGTGCAGCTCTTAAGCACCCACTCCTGTGGTTTCACATCGCCGTCGGCCTCGTTGTAACCGAGCGAATGAAGAGGGACACCGAAGGTAGACGAGTTGGAGGGAGCAGAAAGGCTGAGGAAGAAAGAAGCATGGCGAAAGTGCGAGGGGGAAAGTAGAGCCACTAAATAAGGTACGCTTAATTAAGAGTAGCGACACCGACGCACAGCGGCAGCCATTTTGGTGCCTGACGCCAGAGTGGCCAGCTTTATGCGCCCTATTGTGGCAGACATTGACGAGCGGAATTGGTCCGGGCGCCGCTTAGCAACCATGGCAGCTGTGTTTACTTGTTGAGGATTTCGAGCCTGCACCCCGGTTACGCTAGCGTAGCTTATTTAGTGGATCTAGGTTACACTAGAGCCACAAAATAAGCTACGCTGTACTAGTGGCTGTAGGTTATGCTAGGCCACAGTCGTTTTTTTGCAGCGGGAAGCAAAGCAGGTGTTTTCCACCGTCCGACCTATTGAAACAGCCCAGTACAGAGCAGCACAGCATCGTCACTCTGCCTGGGGCTTAAAAACTCACTCTCTAATGTCGTACCGGCACACTGCGCTCTGAAATTCACGATTTATTGAAGAACGCGTGCACGCGGCAACAAAGAGGCACTAAAATGTCCACGCCCATGGGTCTTCCGACAAATGTCATGGGACGCGGTTCGACCAATGGCTGCTGCCGGCGGCATACAACAATGAGAGAAAAAAGTGCCAATACTCTGAAACCTGATCTAGTGGCTCTAGGGAAGGGCAGTATTCCAAGGCCGCACGAGATTTGTGGGAAATCTGCGCCTTGGCATCTAGTGGCGCCCAAGAAAGGAGACGCAGAACCAGGCATCCAGGAAAGCAAGCATCGTGTTCTTTCGAGATCACAAAAACGCAGAAGCTTAAAGGGACCCAGAAAAGCTTTGTGAAGGTGGCAATCAAATGCATTCAGGTGGTAGAACACATAACGGGGGATTTTTGAGCCAAGTGTGAGCCCCATACGTTGTACGGATGATTTGTAAACAATTTTTGAAGATAGCCTTTCTCAGCCGATGAGCGCGACGCCGCAGCGAGCCGATCGCGGCTGACGCAACGGCGAGGTGCCCCCTGATTCGCCAGATCGTTGGCCGCCGGCTGCTCTTCCTCCTTCCTGCGTGATCCCTAGGCAAAGGCGGGTCCGCAGCGATTGACGCGTGCCTAGGCGCAGAAATGTAGCTAGCGCAGAACGGAAGTCGAGCGTCGCGATGTCACATGGTTATTCTCAGTGTTTCCAGCTGCTTTGAAAGAAGCAGAGAGGGAGGAGCAATAGATCGGCAAGGGGGGAGAGGTGCATTTAATTGCTTCTGGCACAGCTAATACTGAATGTAGATCAATAATTCCAACGCATTTGAGTCGCTATATTGGTGCTACGCGACAATACAGGCCTTTTGCAACTTCTACAAAAGGCTTTTCTGGGTTCCTTTAACACGTGCTGCGTGCTACGTGTTCATCGGTCCTTCGTCATCCTCTTTGTTGCGTGGCTCATCCGAACCATGTGACATTTTTGCAAGAGATTCAAACATGATTTACAACAGCATGCTCAGCGGCGGCAGCATACTGCAAGATAACATCAGAGCAGTGAGTGCCATCGTGCATTTGCTAATGAGGCGATCACTTCCTGAAACACAGCAACTATGCGTCATCACCGAGAAGACTGCAGTTTGCGCTGCGCTCGAATTTCACATTACTGAGCATCATAATCGTCAGCCTATTTTTTAGTAAGCATAAACACAACTGTATGAGGCTGCATAAGGCCCGAATGAATGTTTTTTACTTGGGTTAGTCTTCTTTAGTGAAGAAATTTATTGTCAGCATTTGGGAACCCACTGAGAATTCTTATCTGTGCAACTCTAACAGTGATGAGAAATCGCTGAAAAGGAAAACATCACTGGCGCTATCGTTTCAACAAGGGTACTTATCTGAAGGGAAGTGCCCTTGCCGAAACATTTGGTCCAGAAACGTTCCCATTTTTCAGCGTAAGTGAACAATTACTGTTCACTGATGTTCCCAGGGTTTTTCTTTTTGTGACTTACGGCAGCAGCCGCAAGCACTTGAGTACTACCTCAACTTTCTGCTGACAGATGACAGGCTAGTCCACTTGCCCCATATCTGCCCCATATCTGCACCGGGGCTAACCGCGGACCGGTTCTTGCTACATGGAGACTATATGAGGAGTTTCACAACTGGTGTATATTGAGTAACTCTGCATTTCAAAGTGTTGACTTTCAGCTTGCTCTGAATGACTGAGAGCAGACGACAAGCTAGGCAGGAGACATTAGTTTCCGAGCAGAGGTGTACGTTAAAGGCCTCACAAGTGTGACGATGTCATGTCTCGAAACGGATGTGAAATTGACATTTTTAAAACAGACACAACACAAAATTCTGCCCCTGTTGAAACTATTGATTCCTCATTTGGAAAGCAAGCTTTATTTTATTGTCTTGTTATTGGACAATGCCCAGTTTTTGTCCCCAGCTAGGTTCAGCGCCAGTTCAGGAGCCCCTCAGCTTCAAGAAAGCAGGAATGCTTGTCTGGCCTGGATTCCAGAGAGTTTTGTAACTAGTGTACCGTAGCCGACCGTTTCTTCTTACTCAAAAAATTCGGACTTGATGGATACTCTGGCCTTTCCCGAGGAACCGCCAGTTGTCCCAAAGGAGTAATGACTTACGGACTTTTCTGACTGCTCTTTTATTCGAACTATTTTTCGTTCCCCTCCAGGTCCGAAAAATCGGCCGGCTACTGTATATTGAAGAAGTCTGAAATGGACATGAAATGGGCAAAACTCGTGCAAATGAAGGCACCTTGGTCTCTGGCTAAGCTTACCCTGCTACGGACTTCTTCACTTGGTAGCCATTGTGACAATCGCGTGGCGATTATGATGCCTGCTGCAGCTTCCAGTGGTGCTACGAGGCGGAGTTTGGGCCGCTGCCGCTGGCGCCCGACCTGGAGCCCTGGCGAGAGGGATGCGTGCCCCTGGAGCACCTGGTGGCCTCCCTGCCGGGTGTGACGGTCGTGACGTCTGCGCAGGGCTTCAAACGGGCCGTGCGAGATTCGCTAGAGGACCCTCTGCCCAATGGCGAGTACACGTCGATTGTTCCGAGTATTGCTCTATGTTTGGGGCTGCATGCAGTGTTGAAGCACCGTAACAATCAGTAACTTTTAATCGCTGCACTATTAGAATAGGTTACATTCCTTTTAAGGTTTAAAAGCATGTGATTATTACTTCACTTATCTTTTTATGCCTGGTTTTTGTGTGTCCAAGCCAGTAAAAAACAGTTTTTCTGGTTTGGAATGGAGTTCAAAGCCCCCCACACATAGCAGCACATCTTAAAAGTTTTCGATGCTTACTGGCTCTAGCCGCCACGAGCTGGGTATAACTGGATTTCAGGGTGGGAGAGGGGATTTAGTGGCATGTGAAAGTGTGGAAGTACATACGTATATACCTAGCGGCATAAGGCCTCTTCTGTTTGTCACTTTGGAGGCCCAGAACCGCACCAAAGCAGCTCTGTATTTTATGGAGCAGTTCTGGGCTCCCCATGAACTGCTCAGGACTGCTCTGGACAGGCAGGTAAAAGGGACCAATGATTGCATGGTACGTGACTCTTAGTTTCACTGCCACTCACACCCTTTCTCCACAGGTACTTCGAGGCTTCTGACGCTGAAACTTAAGAAGCTGTCAGGCGAGGTGGTGGAACTGCTGTACCAGCAGGAGCAGTGCTCCCTGCCCCTGCAACAGTTCATCCCGGCCTTCCATCGACACTTTGGGCGGACGTGCTGGCTGGCGGACTACAGATGCACCCGGCTGGTGGACCTCCTGGCGGCCATCGGGCACGTTGTCGAGGTGAGCCACAGGAACAGTCTTTTTAGAGCGAAGCTGTTTATGTCTACCCCAGAGAGCTTTTTATGCCAGTGCGTGTGTGCTGCCACATCAACAAATGAAAAGGGAACACTCGTTCATTCTGGCTGGGGGTGTGGAGAGGGAAATAAATGGGGCGAAGAGCAAGCCCTCATTCACACAGCCATCACTTTCTCTATCATGGCAACGTCCCATCAAAAAACCGTGACGGAGATGTAAACGGAGTAGCGTTCGTACTGGAGCTCTCCGTCAGAGTACCCGCCGCGGTGGCTCAGTGGCTAAGGCGGTGCGCTGCTGAGCACGAGGTCGCGGGTTCGATTACCGGCCGCGGCGGCCGCTTCTCTGATGGAGGCGAAAAGCCAAAACGCCCGTGTGTACGAGATTTCGGCGCACATTAAAGATCCCCAGGTGGTCAAAATTAATCCGGAGCCCTTCACTACGGCGTGCCTCATCGCCTATGTTGCGTCGGCGCGTTAAACCCCACAATTAATCAATCAAATCAATCTCCGTCAGAGTACAGGGTCATCTGCCTAGGGATCAGTTTGGCCTAGAATTGAGCGTGCTTAATCTGAAAAGTAAAGAAAATGGCTTAGATTTTTACGTGTGCACACTTTTCACTAAATTTAGCCGTAGAAATTTGCTTTCGGATTGGCTGGTTTACCACAGGCGTGGTCCTGTCGCGTTGACGGAACGGAAACGTAGAGCTCGGTTTCCCGTCATCGTCGCACCATTTTCGGCGAGAAATCGCCAGAGAAACTGTCGCCCATGACGGAAGGCGGTGACGTGACGGTGACGTGACGGGGTGAAAAACGGCTGTGTGAATGAGGGCTAAGAGCGCGGTCCATCACAGAAAGTGCCACTTTCATGAATCAATGTATGCACACTTTATGTTCTGCTGTGGAAGTGAAAGGGTGCCGCATCAAAAGCTTTTGCTAACCAATGCATTCCAATGTCCTTGTTTTTATGGATGACGTCATTCCAATGTCCTTGTTTTTATGGATGGCGCACGTCTTGTTTGAAGCAAGCAGACGATGTCGTGCGGGATCACGTGTGGCATAGTGCGTGGCCAGCTGTGACCTAGCAGGCTTTTTGATGATAAGTCGGGTCCACTCACTGTAATGCTTAGCAAGTGTAACGTTCTCCCAGCCTGACGTGTGTCAAGCCTGGTGTAACCTTAGCACACGTTTACACATCTCCTGGACTGGTGTAAACGGTACTCTTGATTGCTTCTTCTTCAAGGTGGGAAAGCTTTCCAACTAGCCGTTTCTGCTGAAGGCGGTTTTGCTGGCGCCTGAACAATTTCCATTGAAGACGTTTTTAAAGGGGCCATGCAGACAAAACACAAGTTTGGTTCCTTCTGAAGATTGCCTCGTTATATTAATCACAGTGACACACTTAAACTTCGCTCAAATAAGCTATGTAATTAGGAAAAAAAGGGAATGGCCATGCAACCCACTAGCGCATTTCACGCACTGGGACATATGATGTCATGTGCACAGCCAGGCAATGGGCTGAGGCTGGCAAGAGCAGGGGCAATTTAGGCAGGGCTAATAAGCTTGCAGAAAGAGCTATTTTCACTTATGTGTGATGCATATTCATTTTACAGCAGTAAAAATGGTGGGTAAACAACTGAATTTAGGAAAGTAGACGTAAACATAGAAGTACCAGTGCATACTGCTGTTGGTACTGCACGCACTATGCTTGTTATAGCTGTGCAGCAGTGCGGCACTTCGTGGTTGTCTCACACGACACTGGCCGATTGGCATAAGCGACGTTGTCTTACTTGACCCTGTTTGTCGAACATACCGTATGTTTCACGAAATGATTACTACTTACCGTAACAAAAACAAGCCAGGTGTAAATGCGGTCAAAAACAAAGCCAAGGCGCAAGGCGGACAGCAATGCGGAGCAGTATGTTTGCGCCATCTAGGAGGAGTGACGGTAAACAAGACGTTCCCAGTCCGCTGCAGACTAAACGTCGTACTGATGTTCGCTTTGAGACCTGTCCATGTTACGTCATTGCAAATGTCACAAAGCACACAATTTGGCGGCAGAATCGGAATTTTAACTTAAATTGATTAATTTTTCAGCGAATAAAGCATCATTTGCTGCCGTACCAGCGCTGGGGGCACTATAAAGCACCACATCTTTCGAATAAAACAAACTTGTAGTTTGTCTGCATGGCCCCTTGAAGGCGAAAGCCATAATGCAAAAAAACTGACGTTGTTGCCCAGAATGGAAAATGATTGGTGGTGTAAAGAGTAAAAAAACACATTTTGCTTCAATTGGGAATTAATTGCTCCTTGCAAAGGTCGACAAAAGACAATAGTCGACTGGCGCCCCTGCCAAGTAAACGCCTCCCTTCTCCTTCCCACTCACCTCTCATGCTGCTCTTCTTTCATCTCATTACAGTGGCTAGAATAGGAAAGTGTGGTTAGCGGCATGCAGCGCCTGCGAGGTGCTTTGAAGCCGCCGATAGGGATAGGGCGTGCGCGATCGTTTACACGTCGCGTGCTCAGGTGGGCGCGGATCGTCTGCAATGCGATTGCCGCTTTGACCAGAGAGAAGCACCGCTTGTTTCCTGTGCCGTGGCAAGTTTAAAGGTGCATTAGTGCCCCAAAAGCAGAGCCACAGTTTTGTGCCGGGCCGCTCTACGGTGTACAGGTCCTGCAAAAACAAACTTTTGGCGTTCCGAAGGACACGGGTCTGTATTGGCGCTGTGGCAACGACTCAAGGAAAACACCGCTGTGTGCGAGCTACACTTCGGCGAACGGTAAATCTCCCGGCACATTGAACATACCGCGAACGGAGAAGTTGTCCCAATCTACAGGGGCAGTTGCTCCCGGAAGCTGTGTCCACGCAATTTCTCAATCTTCCGAAGTACCAGCCAAAACAACTTCCCGAGCAGGAAGTGTCAAGCGAGAAGTGCGCCTGCGGCCCCACCCAGCTATAATAACACTAAGGATGGTGACTCCCCTGTGAATGCAGCGTTTGAAGAACCCCCATGCTCTTTTTCTGTCAAGAACTTGACCCTATACCTTCGGCAACATTGGGGGAAGCCACACGCTGTTTCCCCCTTCACAGTGGCTTACAGCGTGTGTCGCCTTCCAGACATTGGAAGCATTTACGAAGCATCTGACATACTGAAGAGGTCTGCCACTCTCCCCATCCATGACTATCAAATTTGTTTTGGTCCTCTAGCTGCACTTTTATACGAAGGCATTGAAAAAGGAGAAGGCATGCCTTTTCGTGGAAGGAAGAAGCACTTATAAAGCTCAATTGCATCACGTAACAGCACAATCTAAGGTCGAAAACACTTTTCCGAGGACAATTTGAGAAGAAATGCTTGAATTTGTTCACACACACACAAAAAAACTAGCAGCGAAAGGCAAGGCCCGTTGAGCAAATTTAAGTTGATGGCAATTCGAGCGTTTGTAATTTTTAACGAATCATGAGAAATTCACCAAAACTGAGCAGGTTTTGTTTGTTTGTAACAAGCACGTCGAAAATACAATGCGTGTTTACCAGTTACCAGTCCACAATTCTCTGACTTGCATTTCGTAAGTGTCAGAGCCAGCCGGCTATATTCGGCTGTCAAAGCACGCCCAGTCAGGTGTAAACTTCGATTGTAGTTATTTAAAAACTACGACATTCATTGTATCTCAATTTGCGCGAGCCCGTAGAATAGCTGTCAAAGAAGCTTTCTCAATATGGTGCTGCGCGCGAATACATTCGTACTCCATATTCCGTCGCAGTGAACGTGTACGCGTGCGACAGCGCCACCTGGAATTTCCTCCAACAGCGTCACGCGGGAGTGGACCCAGTCATCACACTTTCCTATTCTAGCCACTGTAGTCTCGTTCCTCCCAAGGTAAACACACTAAAGGTGTGCTCAAGTCAATTTAAATTTACCACGTTCCACTGCTCCAGGCCTGGTGCCTGGATGCCAGCGCTGGCGTATGGTGGAGACGCGTGTAATTCGAGGTACCCTACTACAATGTTTATAGAACCACGTTTCCGTGCTCCACGTGCATTCCAAGCAGAACGTGTAACCTGTCTAGTGGAACCTTGCGTTACTGTTGCCGTTTGGTTTATTAAAATTCCGCCTGTTGCTATAGTCAGAGTTACTTGATGTAGGAGTTGTGAAACTTCCCATAGGCCCCATGCATCAAAAAGTGGCCCCACGATTGGTCCAGTGTTTTGGATCTTGTTTTACCGTGGCACCATCTGTTGGTGACAAAATAAACTATACACCGTGGTTCGCCGCTCGACGAGCTGGCCGAAAAATGGTATTTAGGTGCTTACGTAAATATCTTGTGCCGAAGAAGCCCAAAGTGTTCAATCACACAAGTGTTTTATATGCATTCGAACTAAGAGAAGTAAAAAATTGCGTGTGTTCAACAAGATGCGTTGTCGCCTGTGCAGTGTCGTCTGCTGCGCGTCATCTGCGGTCTTCCGGCGGCAAAAAAAGTTAAAAATTCGCTTCGAAGGCTTTACGCAAGCTTGAAAGGATTATTTAAAGCCACTTAATCAGCTACTGGATTAGTTTTGGCATACAGTGTGATGCAGGCCGAGCGATAACTGCAAATTTAGTGCTTCAGGTAGGACCTATGTCGTGCTGGTGTTCGCACCATAGCACAAGCGCCAACCCGTCGCAGACGCAGAAACATTCTCCACAAAAAACCGCAGTTAGGAAAGCAATGAATAACTTCGGGAAGTACAAAAATAAAGAAATTACGCACATTTAAAACAAAATTTAAGGTTAAATTGTCAGTTTGAATATTTAGTTTGTTTTTTGGATAGTGCGTGCGGTGGCCGCAGTGGCGCAACCGTACGCACAATCCAAAGGAGTGGGGGTGCAGGTGCGGGCCGTTTTTTGAGGTGGAGTTTCGCAACTGCCTACATTGAAGAGCTCTGGCTATAGTGGCATGGGCAACAGCAGGCGACGATTTTCTGCAGTTGTAGTATTTCATTTGCTATTGCAAAAAACAAGCATCCGTGAATTTTTTAATAAAGTAACACTGCAAATATCCCTTGTGTGTTGATTTTCTGCCTTATATTTGCATAATGTTTTGTTCTTGTGCAACAATGTTGGCAAATATGAAGGTTGCCACCGGACCTAGGCGTTTAGATTTGGCTGTGGGTATGTAAGGCTATTGCGCAGATTCAGTTTCACTTTGGCCGGGTGGCTGAATCGAGTCACCGACAGACAGAAAGACAGACAGCAAAATTTCTGCGTTTATGTAGCCCAAGAAGGACTGTTGTCTTTAAAACACATTTCCCTTCATATGGGAATTGATTGTTTGAGTGACAAAGCGGGGTTTGAGTTACTACCTCAATACTCCCCTTTCAACGAGACCACTCGACAACAAACGTTTATTGCTTCAAAAATGCCCTGCCCATCTAAGCGTGCGCGTGTGAGCAGGCAGTCATGTCTGCTTTTTTTGTGGCACCAGACTGAAAATAGACCCCTCCACGTTGCGGAGGAAAGGAGAAGACTCCCCGGCCTGTGATATATCGAAGGCCGCTGAAGAGAACTCCGCGAGCCGCCCACCTCTCCAGGAGGGAGAGAGCGCGCAGCTTTCGTCGCGTTGTCTACGGTCGAGTTGAGAGGGAATGATTATGTATGACTTCACATCGTGCGTAGTTTCGGTGATAGTGAATGGATTTTTATAATTCTTGTGGGGGAGATTGCTGGGACAATGGACTTTACCCCCAAATACATCCCGAGTAGTCGATGGTCAGTGCTGCGGGGTCCTTTTAAGGAAAACAGTTGAAGCAGTGGCGACTCCACATGGCGACGACTCTACGACGTGACAGGATCTTGTTTGTGTGATCGGTGGCTGCCGACAAAGCCGCCACCAGACGTGCGTCGCCGCGACGCACGCAAACGACACGGGCGCCCTGTACGTGGACGCCGCCCGGTACCCCGACAGACCCGACGCCTACGTCGCGGTGGCGGTCCGCGCCACCACGGGTGAAGTGTACAGCGCCTGCAGCGTCCGCGCCCCGTCCGCCCGCCAGGCGGAGGAGACGGCGATCGCGGTGGCGCTGACGGACCCGCGATGCACCACGGTGATCAGTGACTCGCTCTCGGCCATCGCGAACTACGCCAAGAACAACGTGTGTGAAAGTGCAGTGCGCGTTGTGAGGTGTCGTGCAATGATCAGTGAAGCGGTGCCGGCCACCCACCTCCGGTGGTTTCCGGCGCACACGGAGATCAGAGATGTGGGCGGTGGTCTCCCCAACCGCAACGAGACGGCGGACGCCGCCGCGTGAGGACTGACCAACCGCGCGGCAGCGGCGACGGCGAGCCCGGCCGGCAGCCACCGAGCTGCCGGCGGGGCCCCCCCTCCCCCTCCGAGCTCCGCGGCGGAGGACCACCGAGAAGACGACGACAAGGACGACGGGTGGGACCCGGAGCCCCTCCTCACGTACGGGGAGGTGCTGGAGTGGTACCGGCTCGGCCGCCGCACCGCGCCACCGCCCCACCTGGGACTCACGCGTTCGCAGGCAGTGCTGTTATGCCAGTTACAGACACTATCGGTAATCACGCCGGCACTCGCACGCCACGTGTGCCCGAACGTCTGCGCCAGTGATGTGTGCAGTGTATGTGAGCGCAAACGCGCAACTTTGGCCCACATCCTGTGGGACTGTGCAGTGCATCCTGTAGAAGCAGCCGACCTCTACGGCCGGTTGCCGGACACCATCGTCAGTGCCGCGAACTCACCGGACCTGACATCACAAACCTTCGCTGTCCAGCAGCTCGAGGCTGCTCTTGCCAGGCAGAAGCGGAGAGAGGCGCCGACGGGGGGGAAAGGGACGAGTTCCTGAATACCTTTCGCGTGCCGCTCTCGCCGACGCCGGCGGGGCCTAGTCCCGAGGGCGACGTAAACGCGTTGGGGGGGGAGGGAGCGGCTCTGCGTAGCCCGGACCTCCCCTCTGCTGGCATTGAATAAAGTCTTTCTCTCTCTCCCTCTCTCTCCAGATGCATGACTGGTTGGTTGTTGTGGAGCCTCTAGTTTGATGCGATCACATCACTGGAACGCTAACATGCAGTTAACGCACTGATAACTCTGTTCTTAGTGCTGGCCTCTACTGCGTCCCTCCTGCCCTACTGTGTCACTGTAGCATGAAATTTACCGTATCCTCAATGTGTCATGCATTTTCTTTTTCAGTTAAGAAGCATCCTTTGTGGCTGCAATGCAGCTGAGTGAGTTCCCAAAGACCAGTTCTTTCAAATTGAACACAGTTGTATTTTGTCTTCATGGCCCCTTTAAGTGCCGGAGGAATTTTAATAGCAGAGCTGTTGAAGCTTTTAGTTCCATTGTACAGTCGTGTCCACTTATAACGATACCGTTTATAACAATATATCGGACATAAGGATGAACAGCAATGGCACCATCAACTTTTCTATTCTTTCTATGGTAAAATAAACCGCTTATTACAAAGCTCCAGTGCCACGATATCGGATATAACGATTGAATCCGGTGATATTGTGCACCAAATGTGCAACAGTGACGACTCTAATGACGCGGTTGCGCAGCCTACTCGGGTAGTGTCTTTGTAGGAGGCCCAATGTGTGACACAGTCCCTTGGAGACTTTGTTTCTGCCAAGGACATTTACCTCAGCTACGTGAAGCACCTATAGATGCTCTTGGAAAGGATTTGCGCTAGCTTCACACGCAGCAAACAAAGGTGACCGACTGTGGCTTCTTTTCTGCAAATTAGTAGTAGTACAAACTTGCTGGCATGCGAATAAAGTGTTTTAAGCTCTGTTCCGGCTTTTTATTTCGCAACCCGCCTATAACAATTATCGGTTATAACGTTGTTATAAGTGGACTAGACTGTACAGTGTTACCAGAAAAAAATAGTACCAAGAAATAAGACCGAGCGCACGTGAACGTGTACCTCCGGACGAGTGCCTAGTGTTGGCCAGTTCGACCTTCGAGAAAACTGCCCTGCATTTGTGGTGTGATCTCCTGCATACTGCTTGCTCTCCTTGCCAGTTTATGTGCATTCGCACCTGGAGTAAGGAGCACAGACGCCAAGTTCGCGAAGCCGGTTGCCTCGGCTTCTGGCGCATGCTAACGCGGTCCACTTTGGGAGAAGCCTGCGGTCAAAACGATCCGGGCAGGCTGCCAGTCACGGAGAACTGTCAGCGGCAAGTTCGGAAAACCACGTGAGGAGCAACAGCTGGGTCTCCTACGAAGGGAGAGGGGCCGCCAGCTGCACTGTTTTTCCAGCTGCGCCACTCGTTTTCTTCTGTGCATCTTTGATTCATTGGCAGTAAGTGCCATGTGGAGTCTCGCCTTGTCTCTTCGTCTCATTCGTTCTCCCAGATCCTGGGCCAGGGTTCGACGCGGGTGGTGACCCTGACGCACGAAGTTCAGCTGGAGCGCTTTGTGGTGGATGTCAAGGCAGTGCTGGAGGACCCCGGCAGCCCGCAGGCTCTGCTGCTGTCCAGCCTGCCCCAGCGCTACCAGGACGTCCACCGGAGGCCCCTCCGGGTGGCCGACTACGGCGTCTGCTGCCTGGACGACCTGCTCCACACCCTGCCCAGGTCCATGGTGCTGGTGGGTAGTCCGCCTGCCAGGGGCCTTTCCTGTTCGCAACCGCCCACGTCCTGGCTGCGTGATCCCAAAAGCTCCCCCAGCATTCTTCCTGCTGCCTAAGCTGCTCCGAAAGGCTCAGGCTTGCTTCCACCCCTGCTTTGTACAGCAGTGTGAAACGACGGTAGTCGTGAGAGGCATTGTTGTGTGTTGCACGTGCAACTAATGGGAGTGTTTTAGGTGCGGACTACCTTAGGACCGCACAAAGTCCGTCCGCGTCCGTGCACATAGCATTTACAATCGCAAAAAATCACACAGGCACCGGCAGGATTCGAGCCTGTGTCTGGTAGACCAAACAGAGTTAGTCTCAGTCTTCTTACCCATTCGGCTACGGCCGTGAGTTAGTACCCGAGTCAAACGGCTTACTCCCTTGCCTGTAACGGTGCGGAGTACCTTAGGACCTCCCGATGTCCGTCCGCGTCCATCCGCACGCATACCACCATCAAGCGAAAATCGAGCAAAATTCGATTTGAGCCGTGAGTCGCAGTTTCATTTAGGGAATAATGAAGGTGCAACTCATGGCTCAAATGGAATGACGGTCGGTGCGAGACTTGGATGCCATTTCGAGTCCCCGTACTTCGCACCCTCGCCATCATCCCCGGAGGGGAGATGCTGCCATTTTTGCATGTTTTTAGTAACTGCTTGTTTCTGGTTGGCCTTGATACGAGCTCATTTGCACTGCCTAGATGTGAATTAGACAGCAGTTGTCCGCCAATGTTCAATGACTTCCAGTTTCCTGAACTTGAAAAACAGATCATGTGGTGGCAGTCATCAATGGTGGTAGTAAAACTGGTTATGAAACCCTGTTTTTCTGGCAGGTGGAGCAAAGGGCCGAAAACAACTTGCTCATGCTTCCTGAAAGAGGTGAGTGCATTGAAAACGTGTAGAGTTAACTACCGTAATTACCCGATTCTAACGCGCACCTTTTTTCCGGAAAAATAGGTCGAAAAATCGCATGCGCGTTAGAATCGGATGCGAAACCGAAACTGCCAAAACAACGGAAATTTCGTCTCGCCCATCGCCATCTCAAGATGGCGCGAAAGCTTTTAGCAACAATTTTTCGGACGCAGGAAGCATAGGCGCCTAGGCTTTTCTATCGGTGTTCACACAAATCGTCAAATCGTTGCACTTGCACACTTGATAACAGCAATGGCAGCAGCGGCTCTCACGCGTTCAAAACGAGTGGTCGGCTGAAGCGTGCGCCTCTGGAGAAGTTCACAGGATGGGCGTGCGAGGCATGGGCCACAATCCCATCGATCATGGTTGAACGTTCGTTATGAAGTGTGGCATCGCGAACGTGCTTGACGGCACCAAGGACGAGATGTTGTGGTCAGCGGAGAGCCACGAGGATGGAGATGGGTGAGATTACTTTGAGAAATAAATCGCCCGTTTATCTCGCATTCGTTTTTCTTGCTCAAAGTTCCTTGCACGTTACAATCGGAAGTGCAAGTTTTTTCGTTTTTTTTTGCCAGGAAAACAGGGTGCGCGTTAGAATCGGGGGCGCGTTAGAATCGGGTAATTACGGTAATGTCAGCGTGGCACTGTTTTCGTAGCCCTTTTACATATCAGTGCACATTATGTCCCTCGCAGCTAAAGGGCCCTTTGATGGCATGTGTGCGTCAAAGTTAATTGTGCTCATTCATAGGATGAAGAATGTGGTGTGTGCACTGGGGACACACGTTGCACATGAGGATATTTTAAGAAATAAAAGGTTATTTCGTGCATCTGTTGCTGGGGGCAAGAAAATTGCACGTTGACCTCACAACTGGAAAGGGGCCGAGTGGGGGCATGTGTCGGAATGAAGTGCAGAGCCGTTTTGAAAAACACGCACTCGGTAGCTGGGAAGACATTGAAAAATTTAGTGTAAGCTAAAATGGTCGCCCCGGCTATGGGGGCCTTGAGGGGCCCCCACTCCCCATAGTGTCATTGCCAGAGTTGCCTCCGCCTTACCACTTAAAATTTTATTGTGGCAAAAAGCTTAGTGCATCGTTGTTGTTGCGGATGTGCACGGCTTGTATTTATACTTTCCATTTATTTTTCACCATAGCGGGACAAGCACGCTGAAATCACCAGCGGTGTTTGTGTCATCCGTATTTTTTGTCTAATTTTTAACTTTTTACTGTGAATGCCATGTGCACACAAAATGCATTAAAATATGCACACAGGAATAACTTTATTATATTTTTAAAGGTCGGCTCTGACGAGTGAGGAGGGTGGACGTTTCTGCCAGCTTGTATAAAGGCTGATGTGGATGAACGTGAAGCAATCTGGCCGGAAAGATGCTCCACTCAAACACGATAATTGGCTGTTATGATTATCGTTCTATCTGTTTCGTGGGTTTCCCCATCTCGTTGCTCTTGTTTTTCGGGTGGGTTCAGGTCCGACGGAAGAAAAGGCCAGGCGTTGCCGCGAGCTGTCCTCCGAGCTGGTGCAGATTTTAAGCGAGAAGGGTGAGCTGCTGCTGACCGAGCTGAGGAGGGCCTACAAGCAGAAGTACGGCCGGAAGATGAGGATAAAGTATTACGGGCCCTTCCAGAATCACCTCGCCCTGCTGGAGTCCATCCCGGATGTGGTCGAGGTTTGTCGAAGCAGCCCTGCTCTTTCTAAAACTGCCGCCGACTAGCTAGCATTCCGAGCAATGCTTGGCGCATCTTTTTGTTTCCAGCATGCTGGAACCATAAAGTTTCTCACCAGTACAGTGTGGACCGCTTACAACGCATGTTGCTGGAGTCGCTGGAGCAAATCCAACCACATCGCTACATACCTTTCAAGCGTTCTTTGCTTGTCATCACTTAAACGAAAGCCACTTCAAAACAAAGGCACGGTCATTATTATTAAGTTTCTTTTTTTTTTTTTTTCATATTTGCTGCTGGTGCACGATCTTACAAACTGTGAGTGCTGCTTAAACTTACCGTATTTCCCGATTCTAACGCTCTAACGCGCACCCATTTTCCTGGCAAAAAAAAACGAAAAACTTGCACCTCCGATTGTAACGTGCACGGGACTTTGTGATTTAGACAAACGAATGCGAGAGAAACGGGCGATTTATTTCCCGAAGTAATCTCACTCATCTCACTCCTCGTCGCTCTCCGCTGACCACAACATCTCGTCCTCGGTGCCTTCAAGCACGTTCGCGATGCCACACTTCTGAACGAACGTTCAACCATGGTCGATGGGATCGTGGCCCACGCCTCGCATGCCCATCCTGAGAGCTTCTCCAGAGGTGCGCGCTTCAGCCGACCGCTCGTTTTGAACGCGTAGAGAGCCGCTGCTGCCATTGCTGTTATCAAGCGCGCAAGTGTAACGATTTGACAATTTGTGTGAACGCCGATAAAAAGCCTAGGCTCCTAGGCTTGCTGCATCCGAAAAATCGTTGCTAAAAGCTTTGGGGCCATCTTGGGATGGCGATGGCGATGGGTGGGACGAAATTTCCGCAGTTCCGGCAGTTTCGGTTTTGTATCCGATTCTAACGCGCATGCGATTTTTCGGCCTATTTTTTCGGAAAAAAAGTGCGCGTTAGAATCGGGTAAATACGGTACTTTCTGTTTGTGTTTTGAGGGAGCACATCTGCTATTCTTAGCGTCTAGAACAGATGCCGCAGGGAGGGAAAACAAACGGGGCTTGTGCCGGCGAGGCAATGTGACGAGAACACAACCCAAATGTTTTTTTGGCTTTTTTTTTTCCCCTCCACCTTGTGTCCGCGATGCCAAAGGTGTTATCAGTACAGGCCGAATTTTTAGGCATTAAAAAACGCGTTTTAGGCGCCAAAAGTAGCAGGCAAAACAGCGTTTTAGGCCTCCAACATCGTAAATATAGGCACGAAAATTTTTACTTTTTCAAACGAAGACTTGCGCGGCCTGTATCTACAACAGGAAAAGCAAGAATGTTAGTGCTTATGTTGTCACGAAGGTGCCAGCAGTTGAGCATAGGCGTTCAATTTTCCCATAACGCTAGAGGACTAATGGCGATGCACTGGCCTTATTCGACAATTGCTGTGCTCACATTCATGTTCAGTGGCCTCTGTTGCTTATTCAAGCGTTGCATAGGGTGAAATGGGCGTGAAAAGGCAAGCCTGCCCCGGGGTTTTTCCCTTTTGGGCCATTTTCTGAAAACCCCCTTAACCCTTGCCCCCAAACCCTTTGGTTCGGGGTTTTTGGGGGTTATGCCCCCTCCCCCGGGGAACCTTTGCCCCAAGGGGTTACCCCCCCCCCAAAAAAAAATGCCCAAAAAAAACCCCAGGGGCCCCCCCAAAAGGGGCCGACCCCGGGTTTGGGGCGAAAGGGAACCCCCTTTGCCCCCACACGGAAAAGGCTCCGGGGCCCAAACAGGGAAACCCCCCCTTCCCCTTTACGAACCTTAGGATCCGGGGCCTAGCTCCGCCAAAAGGGCCCAACGCCCGACGGGGCGGGGGGAAACCGGCCCCGCCGGGCCCGGCAAAAACACTTTCCCCAAAATTCCCAAGAGCGAGCACCCGGAACCCGACCCAGGTCACGCCGCGTCGGCTAAAAGGGGAAAGGAGGCGGGCGGGCCGGAAGGACAAAGCAAAGCGGAGCGGCCGCCCAAAATTATCGCAAAGGGTCGCGGGCATTCCGTTCGAGGAGGGTCCTCCCAGCGGAGGGCCCAGCCTTTTGCCCGGTGCCCCCCTTCACTTTTACGGCAATTCGTTTCAACCCGGGTTTGCTTCGCGGGGGGGTCCAAGCGGCCCCGGCGAAGGGAAACTCATGCGCTACACCAATTTTGCAGAACCGCATTCCTTGGCACAGTTTGTTCGGTCCTACTTTTTTCGTAAAAAACCCCATAACTTGTCTGCTATCGGGGCCTGCGAAACGGGCAGAACCGGCCGTTTTGGTTTTTTTCCCAATAATAAGATATCCCGTTAGTTTAAAACTAAAATTTCGAACCCGCAATTGACTGGCAAAAGGTAATTTTTTAAATCCCCAATTTGGGGTTTCGCTAAACGACAAGCCAAAAAATTCTAAAGCGATTGGGCAAATTTTTGGGAACGACCCAAACCGCAAGGCGCATCGCAAACAGGGGATGGGGAACCCGCCCCCCAACCCCCCGGAAGTGGACGCGGGGTTTGTGTTTCCGCGCACCGGAAGGGCAACACCCCCCCTAACGCACCCAATGTTTTGCATGCGGGGCCCAAATCCTGGGCGCATATCCTTTTTCCCGTAAATTTTTGAAGGGCCTTTTCCGAAATTTTGGCACTTAAAGCCGTTCTGGGGGTATTAAGCGGCAAAAGTTATGGCGGGATTTCAAGGGCATAAAACCCCCAGGTTAGTAAATTTTCAGCTTTCGCCTTTGATAATTTTTTAAAAATTTTTACGATTGTTCCTTTTAATGGTGCCCCTATTTTTGGTTGTCCCAAGGCAATTGGGCAGGAAACCTTTTTTGGGGGAAAGAAAAGAGCGCTTTTTTGGAACCCGCCTTGGGGTTTTTGGGGACCACCCACCGTGAAACGGTTTTCAAAAACACTTAGGCAGGGATAAACGGTAAAGGGCTAGGAAAATGGGGTTTACAAACGAAGTCCTAGTGGTTGCATCACCGGGCCATTTGGGGTTGTTTCACTTTTCAGTCCTTGGGAATTAAAAAAGTTTTTCCAAAGCTATTTTAAATATTTTCCTTTCTTCCGAAAAACCCCGAAACGGAATAGAAGTTGTAATTCCTTCATGATTGAAATAATTTTTTTTCCTTACATTTAATATTTGCTTGAAAACTGCCACTTCAAGCGAATAAAGTGCTGAACAAGCGAAATTTTCAAACCCTCTACTTACTCTTCCAAGAACCCCAAAGCGTCAAGGCTCCCAAATGCCCCAACGCAGGGGTTTGCTCACAAAAAAAAGGGGGGAAAAAAAACATATCAACAGTTTCCGGAGGAGGGCATTAGTTGGGTTTGGCTTTGGAATTTCATAGAGCGACTTATTAAAGGTTGCGCCGACTTACGATATCCCCCTTTTTTTTAAGTAAACGGCCCAAAAGTTAATGTGAAATACCCCTTTTTTTGCAATCCACAAATTTGGGGAAATGATGGGGGTACCGGGCTTTCTTCCAAAAGGGGAAGCGGCATAAATTTGTTAAAGGATTTGTAAAGGAACTTCCCAATATCCGGGAAAGGAGGGTGAATTTGTTGGAACTGTGATCTAAATTGGCAAAGAAGTTTTTTTCTGGCTTTAGGGTCGGTAAGGGTGCAGCTTTCCCGTTAAATGGTAAAATTTTCGGGATTTTTTTCTTTTACTCTAAATAGTTTGGGGCGTTTATAAAATTTTCCCCTTTACGACGGCTATTAAAAGTTTTTTTGTTTTTTTTTCCCCTTCAAAGTCCCTTCGGCCATGTTCTTAAAGGGCCTCAAAGGGCGATTTTGTCTAACAATTTCCCAAAGAAAATTTAGGTTTATCCGGTACTATTATAATATGGGAAAAATTGTTTTTATTTTTTGGGTGCAAAAGCCACCCCCAAAATTTGGTTTGGACGATTTGTGCTCTTGAAATATTTTTTCCCGTTGCAGCGGAAGGATTTTTAACGTCGGGTTTTCCCCAAATTTAAAAAGTTGAACAAAGTGTGAGTTTTTTTCAAGTAAAAACCTTGTTATCCCAGCCCTCCCAGCAAAACTTCCTTGCGCAGAATGCACTTTTTATTTTGGGTAATTTAATTTGCCGGCTTTTGCGTCTTATTTTGGGCCCATTCTTTTATGAACCTACCCTTTGCAAGGGAACTGGCCCAACCCAAATTCCGCAACCTGGTCAGGCGAATTTCCCAAAGGGGAAAAGTCCCAAGGGAACCCCTAAGTCCCTTGGAGGAATCGTGGAGCTTTATAAGATCCGGTTTTTAAGACCTGGGTGGCGGAAGTTTCTGTGCCGCAGATATACCCCCAAAGGAATCAAATTTCCCGTTTAAATTTAAACGGGGCAATGGGTTTGGGAACTTTTTGGAGCCCGAAGGGCCCAAGCCTGCCCCCAAAAACCCGGTAACCAATGGCAAATGAAGGGGAAAATTAATTCGGGAAACGATTTTTAAATAGTTTTTTATTGTTTGAGTTTTGGCTATTTTTGAGCTTCAACATTGGAAACCAGTTTTTTATCCACAGTGTTGATAATGCACGTATGGCAAAAAAGTAAAAAATGAAAATTAAAGTTTATTTAACTTATGAGGTTTTTGGTTTAGCTTACAGCGGCATGACCACTGTAAGGGCCAAAATTGTCATGGGGAACTTACCGTGTGCTAAGAAACCCGGGGTTTTTTTTTGCAAAAAGGGAAAGCCGAGAGGGGGGTTAACCCGAAAGTCTTGCTTGGGGTCCCAAGCTTCATATCGGGGAAATCCAGCCACCTTTTCTTTTTTCGAAATTCAACCATCCACGCCTTGCTTCCGTTCCCAACGAAGCCTGCTACCCAAAACTCCTCAGCACAGGATTTTCCTGGTTTTCCCCCGTGTCGGCCCTTACCTGAGTTCTGCGAAGCTTGGGCGGGCCGGTCACCTTAAGGGGGGCTCGGCTTGCCGGTCCCGGGGTAGTTCTTGGAAAAGGGTCCTGCAAAGAGGTTCGGAGGCCTAGTGATTGGCTCACAGTGAACTTTCTAAATTCTTTTTTCTGGCCACAGAAGGGTGGAGGGGGCCTTGGGAGTTCTGTATCCGATTGCAGGAAATATCGAGGATTGTCTTCTTCTTCTTCTTCTTTTTTTTTTTTTTTTTTTTTCGGCAAGTTGAAAGTGGGGGTGCGGATTGTAGGCAGGGGCAGGTTATAAGCAAAAAAAATACGGTAATAGGTACAGTTACAATAGAAGTTGAACAGGTGTTCTTTTTTTAATAGTTCATTTTTCCAGCCTTCCTTGAAGGCTGCACTCATAGTTCATGGAGCTTTAGCGGGGGGAACTCGCGATGGCTGTGGACATTTCGTCGAAAGGCAATTCGTAGCAGGTCAACTCGTGTGGGGCAATTCGTCTCATAGGGCAATTCGTAATAGGGCAATTCGTCAAGATGACAATTCGTCACCCTATTAGAACTTTCTTGTGTGTTTGGGAGTGCTGTGAACGGGGACTAGTGTAGTGATTCATTCTAAGACTACGTAAAACAACAAAGACCTAGGCATACACAACATAGGACACAGTGCAGGTAACAGAGTTTTTTAATTAGGAAAAAAAATTTAAAATGATGCGCAAAATGCCCGGTCGTACCTTTTTTTTTAAAACATGAACAATTATTCACTACGGCGTGCCTCATAATCAGTCGGTCTTTTTTAAAAGGCTTGACACAAAAGTACAAATTGTCATAGGCAGCGAAATGCACTAAGACGGCGGTGATGGTGTCGTCACTGAGCTAGCATTCTTTCCCGCCAAGCCAAATTTTATTGTTTGTGAGCAAGAAAACTAGACGAGACCAAAGCCGAGGATAGAAGGTGGGGGAAAATATTGAAAGCGAAATTTCTGCAATCTTGCCATTGCAATGATTGCTTTGTGGAACGTTCGCAACCGCCCATCCTGGCTGCGTGATCCCAGAAGCTCCCCTTCTATCGCTCCAAAGCTGCTCCAAAACACCCACTCTTCCTGCTCCCTTAGCTGCTCCCTGCTTTGTACAGCAGTGTGAAACGACGGCAGTCGTGAAAGGCATTGTTGTGCGTTGCACGTGCAACTAATGGGGGTTTTTAGGTGTGGAACCCCCTTGGGAAACCGCACAAAATCCGTCTGCGTCCGTGCGCATAATTTACATCGCAAAAATCCCCAAAAGGACCGAAAGGATTCGAGCCTGTGTCTGGTTGGGCCGACAGAGTTAGTGTCTGAGTCTTACCCACTGGGCACGACCGTGAGTTAGTACCCGGAGTCAAACGGCTTACTCCCTCGCCTGTAACGATGCGGAGTACCTAGGGCCTCCCAATGTCCGTCGCTTTCCATCTGTGCGCACACCACCATCAAGCAAAATCAAGCGAAATTCGATTTTAGCCGTGAGTCGCAGTTTCATTTAGGTAATAATCAAAGTGCAACTCATGGCTCAAATGAATGACGGCCGGGGTGAAACTTGGATGCCATTTCGAGTCCCCGTACTCCTCACCCTCACCATCATCCACGGAGGGAGGTGCTGCCATTTTTGTATGTTTTTAGTAACTGCTTGTTTCTGGTTGGCCTTGATACGAGCTCATTTGCACTGCCTAGATGTGAATTAGACAGCAGTTGTCCGCCAATGTTCAATGACTTCCAGTTTCCTGAACTTGAAAAACATATCATGGGGTGGCAGTCAAACTCTATGGTGGCAGTAAAACTGGTTATGAAACCTTGTTTTTCTGGCAGGTGGAGCAAAGGGCCGGGAACACCGTGCTCATGCTTCCCGAAAGAGGTGAGTGCAGGGAAAACGTGTTGAGTTAACTAATGTCAGTGTGGCACTGTTTTCGTAGCCCTTTTACATATCAGTGCACTTTATGTCACTCGCAGCTAAAGGGCCCTTGATGGCACTGTGTGCGTCAAGTTAGTTGTGCCATTCATAGGATGAGGAATGTGGTGTGTGCACTGGGGACACACGTTGCACATGAGGATATTTTAAGAAATAAAAGGTTATTTCGTGCATCTGTTGCTGGGGGCGAGAAAATTGCACGTTGACCTCACAACTGGAAAGGGGCCGAGTGGAGGCATGTGTCGGAATGACGTGCAGAGCCGTTTTGAAAAACACACACTCGGCAGCTGGGAAGACATTGAAAAATTTAGTGTAAGCTAAAATGGTCGCCCCGGCTTTGGGGGGCTTGGGGGGGGCCCCCACTCCCCAAAGTGTCATTGCCAGAGTTGCCTCCACCTTACCCCTTAAAATTTTATTGTGGCAAAAAGCTTACTGCGCGTGTTGTTGCGGATGTGCACGGCTTGTATTTATACTTTCCTTTATTTTTCACCATAGCAGGACAACCAACTGAAATCACCAGCGGTGCACAGGGGTGAGACAGCTGCACATTTTGCGCAGTTTTGATACAATTGTTTTCCTGCGCCAGGCTGCTCCAAAGCTCGAAAATTGCAATAACTGCGCCAAACTGCGCCAAAAAAGCTGAAAACCCAAAGGGATTTTAACGTTTTCCGTGAGTTTTAGTGGGAAAAATGCTTATTCACGGCAAAATTTTTCCTCCACCCTAAAGGGTGGGGGGTTTGTAAAGGTTTGAATTTTTAATCATGCATACAAAAACCCATAAAATTGTCCCCCACTTTAGTTTTTTCGAAAGTCGCAATGTAGGGTTGCATATGTTGTATTCTGTGCATTTTTAAAGTTTTCCCATCGAAACCATTGCAAGTCCTGTAAAAAATACTTGTGTACTGAGGGGCAAACCACTGGTGCAAGTTGAAGAAAAAAACGGCAATTTCCGGAGCCCCGTATCTCTCGAACACGACCGGCTTTAGACGGTCGTGCTCCAGAACGACATTTTGGGCGCCACCATCTTGGTGTGGTAAAGGGTTTGGGAAAAACATGCTGCCCGGCGAAGCCGTGCTCGTGGTTCACGCCGTTTGTACCGTGGTTTTGGTTATGGGGATGGCTGCGTTTACGTTTAGTCGCTTGAATGTTGCCGGAAGTTGCGCGCTCCAAAAGGGGAAATTTTTCATCAAAAACAACTTGGCGCCCCCGAATTCGCTGTGTTTCGGCCTTGAGTGTGAGGCGCGGTGCGCGTGCTTAATGAATTTTGGATTCTTCGCGGTGTTATATAAACGCGGAGTTATTGCTGCCTTTGACACAGCTTGCGAGCGGCGGGAATGGGATGTCGACATGCACGACACTGCAAAAGTGGCGGCGCAGGCTACATCGCCGCAAAATGTGCAAGCAGTGTCCGGTAGCGGGACGGCTATTATTGCGCGCTAGTGAGAATGGTTCATCCACGTGAAGTCAAATTTAATGCCAAATGGAAGGTGGCTAAACATACCAATTTGTTCATATTACGTTTGGAGTGAACGTGCACCTTGGGGATTGAAATGGGAGGGCTGGTGGGGTGCGTCGACTGTCCCCCACCTCGCTTTGGGAATTTGGGAAAGAAAAAAATTTTATTGAAAGGCTGTTTCAGTGTTATGTACGTTCAAAAGTGCACTCCCCCCCCCCCTGCTGCCAAAAATTTGATTTTTAGGCTCCTAAGGTGACAATAAATGTCGTTCTTCTGCTCCAAATCAAGGTTCTCTGTCCAAAATCGAGATTTTGCTGCTCCAAAAACTGCTCCCAAATCTGATTCAGGTTCCACCCCTGTTTGTGTCATCCGTATTTTTTGTCTAATTTTTAACTTTTTACTGTGAATGCCATGTGCACACAAAATGCATTAAAATATGCACGCAGGAATACAACTCTATTATTTTTAAGGGACCCTGCAAAAACTTCTGTTAGAGGCTTTCACTCTTTCCTTCGTGTCTGGAAGCACTGCAAAGCTATAGTTACTGCCAGCACGGTGCGGTACAGCATGATTTGCTCATCATAGCAGATACACCTTGCTTTTCTGTTTTCTTTTGGCCTTTTCTTTTTAATTAAAGTGGCTACCGAATGTGTCTCCAATGCGTTCATTGCTGCAACTAAGAAAAGTCGGCCAGTAGCGGCTACGCCCTGCAATGACGTCATTCCAGCGGTCGAAGGACACCAAGATCGGGAAGGAGAAATATTTTGAGCGGTTTCTAAGTCATCTGAGGGGCACAGAGCACAGTACTTTTTGGCTGAGGTCTTTGCGACCCATAATCTGATACTGGATTGTTGGTTGACTCGGTCTGCAAGCATTTAAAGGGGTCCTGAAATACCTTCCGCCGAGTGTGGTGTACATGTAACGAAGTAAAGCAATGTATTAGCAAATCGTCCCGCAAAAATTTTTGTTTAAAGCGATGCGTATTAGCTCAGAAATCGTAAATCAAAAACCGAGCTTATCGTCGCGCCGCGTTTTCTCCTCTTTCAGTTTTTTTCTTCCCTGTTGATGGCGCGCGAGCACTCCCTCCCATGATGCGGGCTCCCAGCGGTGACGTATTTCCGCTATTACGCTCCTCCACTGCCGTCTGCTACGGGCAAATTTGTTGACACCATGAATCCCGCACTCCGCTAAAGGCTGGAAAGCGAACGAAAAATTGGCCGCATGTGCGCGCGGCCTGGTTTTGCCCTTTCGCGGTGTACGTAGATCAGTTGCTATCGGTGGCACGTGACTTTTTATCGGCGCCGAACTCCAGCCGCACGGGGAGGATCGTGCGCTCGTTCCTCTGAATGCACCGACACTGTTTACCCAAAAAGCGCCGTATCAGATTGGCCCCCTGGTGCCAGGTGTTATTTTGCGGCGGTGGGTAATTCTCCCGCGGCATTTGAAAAACATTTTAAACCGATACAGAACCCGTGCGCAAAACGCTTCAATCATGTGACACGTTCAGCTTGGGGCGACGCGTGGGAGAGGGGACAACGTTGGCAAAACATGCTCCGCCGGGGGGCGCTGAGCTTTCTAGCGCGGGAAAGGAGCGCCATTTCTTTGACAATCTCAAACATCGGTTGCCTTGCAACAAGGCACAAACCCCCCCGAAGTAGTTACGGTTGCGTGATCCCGGTTCAGCTCGGGGCCCCCCTCGCGACATGTGGGCACTGCAGGCGTACCACTCACTCCCATAGGGAAGTGCGAGGTGCGTTTGACATTACAGGAGGCGATGGTGGGTGTGTTTGCGACGCCTTTGTTTCGCGATGAATGCGACGTTTGTGCTTTGCGGGTGGATAGTGCTTCCCATGGTCTGGATTTCTTTCTCGAGCGACGTACGCCCAACCTCACATGGGGTGTGTGCAGTGTGCGTGGCTAAATCATCTCGGCTTGTGCGCCAGAGTTAAGTGACGTGTGTTCGTCCCGCAAACCGCACGCGAGGTGAGTGCCGAATTTACGACGGGCAGGAGGAGGCAACCCATCGTCTGTCAATCGGGGTCAGACTTCAACGCATGTCGTGACGTTGTGTTCGTTCGAAACGCATCGCTGGATTGTTTTGAGTGGAAAAAATGTATCCGTCAAACCAGGGCATTCGGCTCAGGGCGTTCTCTGCGATTGCACAAAGAAGTGCCACGGGGCTTAAAACGCTTTCTTTATGGAACGTACTCAGGTAAGAGAATATCCATGTCGTGTTATGGCCGTGTTGCATTCAATACGAACGGTTAAGCGTTTGTTTACACTTGTTTCGTTTGTCGTAAAATGTCCAAGCACTCCGACACTCCGCTGGCAAAGGGCAGCAGTGAGCAAGACTCATCTCTTCGCCGGAAGTGCGTAAAAAAACCGCCCAATAGCAGGATGTCTATTTCATGACGAACATCTGGGAATCGATGACGTAGACATGTGAAGATGGTGGCGTCCAAAACACGAAGGGAAGGGAGAAAAAAGTGACAACTTTGCAACAAAAGTGTGAGCTATCCGCTGCACGTAAAGAGTAATACTTGGCACAATGACGTTGAGACCCAATCTAACGTTGCGCAGTTCATTTATGTGCTCAAAACGCCTTTCGGGGCCCCCTTTAAGATTTAGAAAAGTTGAAAAAAAAAAATTAAAGGAAGCATTGCTGAGGCCCTTTAAAGAAAGGACGTAGCCTGCTAACCATCATTTTCTAATTTTACGGACAGCCCATGTTAAGGGAATGAATATGTTGCTGTATGTTCACCTCGCTTGAAATTGCTTGCGTGCTTTTTTGAGCCTGAAAAAGGCTGCAGTCTTCAGTGACCCTTTGGTAGAGCTTTTATCTGCGGCTTTTCAAATGCATGATTATTCTGCGTGTCAGTATTGCTACTCTTTTGAGTAGGCAATCTTAACGGCTCATGATAAAAATATGATCTGTAGTAATTTACATTTCTTTGAGATGGCGACATCGGCACTTGAATGAAGTGGGCCTAAAATATATAATTTTTTAGTAGTCAAAATGAGGCCAAGCCGCATTCACTGAAAATCAGAATCAGATTATGGGGCTTAACGCGCCAAATTCTACATCTGGGCTTCAGTGGAGCCCTCTACAACATTCCATAGTGGAGGGATTATTTTGTGTGTGTGGGGTTCGGGGGAGTGTTAGCCCCCCCCCCCCCCCCCCTTTTACCCCCCCACCCCATGGGTAATGAAAACTTCCCGCCTATGACTGCTCATAATGATTGTCAGTGCTATCAACAACACTGCATGGGCTGTAGTAAAAGAGATTGTCGTGAAGCAGGGCAGCTAGCTGGAAAGACGGTGAGTTTCAGTCGTAAGGATCACCGATGTAAACCTGAGGTGTCCCTTCTGTCGTTTTATCGGTTTGCCAGCCTCCTCATCACACTCGTCTTGTTGTCAGGTCGGCTCTGACGAGTGAGGAGGGTGGATGTTTCCACCAGCTTGTATAAAGGCTGATGTGGATGCACATGAAGCAATCTGGCCGGAAAGATGCTCCACTCAAATATGATAATTGGCTGTTATGATTATCGTTCTATCTGTTTCTTGGGTTTCCCCATCTCGTTGCTCTTGTTTTTCGGGTGGGTTCAGGTGCGACGGAAAAAAAGGCCAGGCGTCACCGCGAGCTGTCCTCCGAGCTGGTGCAGCTTTTAAGCGAGAAGGGTGAGCTGCTGCTGACCGAGCTGCGCAGCGCCTACAAGCAGAAGTACGGGCGGAAGATGAGGGTAAGTATTACGGGCCCTTCCACAATCAGCTCGCCCTGCTGGAGTCCATCCCGGATGTGGTCGAGGTTTGTCGAAGCAGCCCTGCTCTTTCTAAATCTGGCGCCGACTAGCTGGCATTCCGAGCAATGCTTGGCTTATCTTTTTGTTTCCAGCATGCTGGAACCATAAAGTTTCTCACCAATACAGTGTAGACTGCTTACAACGCATGTTGCGGAGTCGCTGGAGCAAATCCAACCACATCGCTACATACCTTTTAAGCGTTCTTTGCTTGTCATCACTTAAACGAAAGCCACTTCAAAACAAAGGCATAGTCATTATTATTGTTTGTTTTTGTTTTTGTTTTTCATATTTGCCGCTGGTGCACGGTCTTACAAACTGTGAGTGCTGCTTCAACTTACTTTCTGTTTGTGTTTTGAGGAGGCATCTGCTATTCTTAGCGTCTAGGACAGATGCCGCAGAGAGGGAAAAACGGGGCTTATGCCGGCGAGACAATGTGACGAGAACACAACCCAAATGTTTTTTGTTTTTTTTTTCCCTCCACCTTGTGTTCGCGATGCCAAACGTGTTATCAGTACAGGCCGGATTTTTAGGCATTAAAAAAACGCGTTTTAGGCACCAAAAATAATAGCAAGCAAAACAGCGTTTAGGCCTCCAACATCGTAAATATAGGCATGATAAATTTTTACTTTTTCGAACGAAGACTTGCGCGGCCTGTATCTAAAACAGGAAAAGCAAGAATGTTAGTGCTTATGTTGTCACGAAGGTGCCAGCAGTTGAGCATAGGCGTTCAACAGTTCTTGCTTTTGTTATGCGTTGCTGTGGTAGTGTCTTCAGGAGTTTGTGAAGCGTCTACTGAAACAGCAGAAGGCACCTGAGAGCATTGGCAGTTCTCAGAAATGCCACGACCTTGTAGCGACACTTTTGCACTGGGAAATATTCATTACATAGGCGGATTTGCTGCTCAGTTTCCTAGTTTTATGGCATACACTTGCTACAACTCATGTAAATGTGCCTCGAAACACCCACCCGATATGCTTAGCCTCGCTATCGAGGCACTTAGTTCCACCAAATGTATCCTATCCTCCTGCAGTGGCAATGCTTCCATTGTGCTTGTTGCTTCAAATGCGATGGTGTAACAGAATTGTACTTAGCATTTGTTCAGCTACTTTCTTTTTTCATTTGAGAGGAGACAATTTGCCTGTTCTCAAGCCTGACCTGGTTTTGAGGTAGAACCTTTACTGCCACAAAGCTGCACCAAATCAAGGCCCTCATTGCTCAGAGACTTGCAGCAAGCAGCTCGAGTGCAACGAGTAACTGTTTGATAACTCGGCCACTAAAGGGAAGGCTTGCTGACTTGTGCCTACTTACTTGTCTCTTTTTACGGCAAAGCTGTGTATAGCTGCCCTCCAGTGGTGGTCAATGCCCATCCATATTCGCGTCACATTGACTTTTCGTTTTCTATGTCTTGTGAATTCTCTGTAGCTCTCAATCTAATGACGGAAAAATCATAGAAAATTTCGTATTATTTTTTCCGTAAATCATACGGAATTTCCCCTATGATTTTTTACTTATAATTTTTTTCTGTATGGAAAAAATCATACGAAAGAAATCTTGGAAAAAACTATACAGAAGTTGGCCGCTAAGATGACTCTACCACTTCCTCACGGAGTGGTAGGCAGAATAATTTTTTTATATTCTTCAGGTTTACATGTTTGAAAACTGCACTGTAGGCTACTAAGGTTACTAAGTACAAGTGCTTGCGCTGTCCATGTCATTCGTTTGTATTCCTTAAAAAAGTGTGTCCTTGGTAACCTCAAATGCAGTTTTCGAACTGCAAAACCAACTAGCCCAATTCCTTACCTTACTTCAGGTTTACAGCAATGGGAACCGGCGTATGGTTCGGCTCGCTTCGGCCTGCCAGCCGACAAAGCGTGCACCTCTCCTGGAGACACCGACAGTGGTGCCCTGTGCTGCTGTTCACCCAGAGCAACTGCCGCAAGAGGTGCGTCTCCTTTGCTAGCACAACACTCATTCGAAAACATGCTCATGCCGAAGGCTGAAGGAGGGAGGCGAAGAGGGGAATGTCTTTAGGTTGTGTTTGAATGTGGCCTTGTGGATGGTGATATTCCGTTTCAAGGTAGGTTGAAGCTCAGCACTTCCAGTTAAATGTGTTGGCATGCCACGACCGACCTCTGAGCTGACCTAAAAGATACCAAACCGCCCTTATTTAGAAAAACAACGCCTAGAATACCCACGAGGACATCGTACGAAAAAAAAGAAAAGGATGTTGGAGAAAAAAAATTCGCGCTGCTGGGACTTGAATCCAGACCAATCACTCCAAAAACTGTGATTCTATCCCTGAGCTATTGGGGCTTAAAAGCGGAGTTCTTTTAGCAGTTGCCCAAAAGAATAGGAGGAGCATTCCAAGCAGAGCAGTACCGTATTTTCCGGTTTATAGGTCGCACGTCCTTCAAAATGATAGTTTTTCCGAAAAAAAAAACGTATATAAGTCGCACCGGTGTACAAGACGCATTTGTTAATTAGGTAAACTCATAGTGAATCAAATCGTCAAAAGTGCGGCGAAAGTACATGGTGTGGCGGCCGCCTCTGACCATCCCCCGGTAAGGAGGGCTAGACACGTGCATATACCGTCCAAAGTGTAAGGGACTAACTTCCAAAAATGGTTTTTGATACACAGATGGCATGTACCTACAGACGGCGTTCAGGCAAAACCACTGATCTCCACCAGAGTTGCTGGAGGGCCCTTTCGAGCTCTCCGGCGCACGGCCCGCCGGAAGTTCAGCGTTCGTCCCGGAAGTCGTGGCCGTTCCAGCATAGCGCATGCTACGCATGGGCTGGTTTCGCACGCATTCCGCCAAAAATGCCTGCTTGTTGCGCCGTAAACTGCACAAGCAGACCAGAGAAGTCGTCTGGGAAGACGTTCTACTGGAAGTATTACAATATTCTGAACGACGTGCGTGATACGCAGCGAAACGCAAATGTCATATCAGTGTCGTTTTTAAGCTGGGGCTCTTGTTACGCAGATTCCCTCGCTCTAAGCCGGATTTATACCGGCGTTGGGTGGCAAACTTATACCCTAGTTACACGGCGAAAGTAACCGCAGTTAAGTTTAACCGTGGCTACTAAACTTTAACCGCGGTCATCGCCAACTGCGGTTTTGGATGTTGCACGCGAAATTGCAAGTTTGGTAACCGCAGTCACTATGAGCGCAACAAAAATAAATTACCACACTTTGAACTTCACGATAAAAAAAAAGAGAAGCAGTGTAGACAAAAAGAAATATCGTTAAAGCATTCGCCTCTGACACAAACGCAACGCACTCGTGCGCGCGCGAGAAGAGGGGCTTCCCCAACAGCTCGCAACCGGCTTGGTTTGCTTAGGTCTGTTCGGTGTTCGGAACTTTCATCTTAGCATCACGGTAGATATTTGACCACCGCTATCTCTACAACTGCGAATCACAATCCATAGCACAATTTTTCACCGCACTAACATCCATTTTCTCGAATGCGGAAGTTCTTTTCCGCGATCAGATTGATTTCGAAGAGCGGCGATGCGATAAGCTGTTGCTGCCGTGGTCTGGACGGTTCGGGCCGCAAGCAGTGCCGTGCGGGCAGGCGCGCCGGCGTGTTTACAGGCACGGCCGACGCGCGCGCCGATCGTTTCCGTGTGCTGAAACGCTTCAAGATTGCCTGCTATATCCATTCTGGCGGACGACGCGCGGAATTTACAAATTTAGCACGGCGTTTGTCGTAGTTGATGCGGGCGGATCGGGAAACGAGCCGCTGCTGACGGGCAGTCGCGCTGATTGCGAGAGCGATGCAAAGAACGTAAGCGCGTCTTGGACATTTGGGCGCCCGCTATTTGAGAACCTTAGTCTCTTCCGAACGCCAGGTGATTTTTTTTTCGCCTCCGCTAATGCGCCGCCACTTGCGTCCGAACTGAATTGTGCGATTTTGAGCACTGCGGCCTGCAGAAGAGTGCGGTAAGCTTTGTGGGCCTACTGGGTCTAGCTGCGGGATAACAAACGACCCCTGCTAGCTTCGTTAGAGACGTCGAGTGCAAAGTGGGCTCGTTGGTTCCCTTTTGCGGCTAAGTGGGGTTCAGGGTGTTTCCCTCTTCGTCTGGAAATGACCCATCCAAAATGCCCCAGAGAGGTTACGCGGCGTCCACAAGGGAGACGCCACGACGGGTTCGACTCACCGACACAGGCGACGACAGGCTCCAAAGGGCCGACGAACCATGGGGTTTATTGGCCGAGTCGTACAGGCATAATAACGCCAAAACCGCGTTAAGAACTAAAACTGTACCACGCGCGTCCTACGGTCCCCAAACAGGCGACCATGGCGCGAGGTTGCACGCAGGCCGTCGCGAGGTGACCAGGACCGAAGGCCTACCCTGCGCGCAGATCAGGGCCAAACAGCGCCCGACGGCCGGCGCGGCGGGAGGAGACGAGCCAGCCGGGGCAAGGAGCGCCCCGGTATCCGAAATGCCATCTTCCATTCCACATCCCCTATCCATGGGGCTAGAGCCGAGAGCCAAGAGCAAAAAGAAGGCCGAAACGCGCGCGTCGTTGCTTATAAGAGAGGGCATGGGAGGCAGTTCCCGGCAGAGGAGGTACGACAGCGGGGCAGGGAGTCGGTGCCGCCGGGCTGTGCCAACGCGAGGTGACGGAGTTGACGGCGTGAAAGCGCGTTTCTTCGAACAATCGCGTTCTCGCGGGACCGGGAAAGGGATCAAGCGATCCCCACAGCGTGACCGAACTGAGGTGTCCAAGCTCAGTTTGCGCTAACCAGGTTAGCGACAACCGCAGTTTTTCGTTTTCGTGTAACGCAGCAAACTGCGGTTTTGTCTAACCGCGGTTTGCTTAACCGTGGTTAACTGTGCCCGTGGTAACTAGCTCTCCATCCCCAGGCAGCAGGTTTCCTGCAGTGACCCTTTACTGACAACTTTTGACAGAACGGGCGCACGAATCGGCTACAGCCTGACCCGTGCCCACGTTTTTTCTTTCTAGCATAAATTCTAGCATAAATCCCGTTAGAGCTAAGAGTTGGTCTTTTTCAACCAAGACCCAAGTGACATTTTCGTTCTCCTTTGCAATTAAATTTTGCTTCATAAACGTCGCATATTTCGGTATAGCATATGTTGCAATCTGAACGCAATGTGTATAGCCAAAATGCAATAAAGTGAAACAAAACGCAAAATCCGCCAACGGGACGCTTATCAGCGGTTGAAAAGCGTAGGCAGACGCCCGACTTCCGGGACGAGCCGTTGAACTTCCGGTGGCCGTGCGCGCGCCCGGCCCTGCGTCACCCGAAGCGCCATCCAGCAACTAAGTGGAGATCAGTGGCAAAACCATCAGTCTTCTTCCTCCGACTCGCTAGCAACTTCAAGTGGGAGTTCCGCCGGCGCTTTGCTGTCGTCCTTCGCCAGCATCGTCACCCCTCGCGGACCGGATCACTCAGGCCTTTATGAACCCGGCTACAACTGTTTGTAGAAATGGAGTCCCAAGAGTCGGAGACCCATTTGGCCACTTTCCAAACGTCGACGTCTCTTGCGTGCTGTCGTAAATTAGCGCAATAAAGGTGTCATGGCGGACGGAAGTGACGCGAACGAAAGCGGCCCAAAAATCGAAACTTATCAGCAAGCTGTCATTTTAAAAATTAGCAGCATGTTTACCTCCTTCAGAGTAACTCGATGTAATAATTTATAAGCTGCATTTTGTTTTTGCAACTTAGTTTGATGTTATTTTGAATTTATTCGGAACTGTAGTTACTGCGCATGGCAGGAAGTGGCGCGCGGTTATTCTTTGGTTTAATGTCCCGAAGCGACATAGTATGGGCTATGAGAAACACTGTTGCGGTGGGCTTCGAATTCATTTAGACCATAGAGCTGTGTCTCTTAACGTGCGCTGGCCATGCGCGGCCGCCGCGAACTGGATTTATTCCATACATAAGTCGCACCAGTGGATAAGACCCACCAACGAAAATTTCAGAAAAAAACTGCGACTTATACACTGGAAAGTACGGTAGATGGTGCTAGGTGCACCCAGGAAGTGGGGGGCTTGTGCCCACAAGTGAACAGAATGTCGCTTGGGGATATGTCTGCAGTCCGAAACCGTTACGCACTTTCCGGCTGTCCTAGTCCGAAACTATCTTGCCAGTTTCCAGAGCCGCGAAGACAAACCCAAACTGGGCAAGAAAGACTCACAGGTTATTTATATTTTCTCTTGCATTCTGCACGCAACTCCTTTACCAATATTTGAGCACTAGCTTCTGTCGAACCACTGGCATCACTATCTGATGGAGGCGCGTAATTCTCTTCCTTGCTGTGAAGTCATCATCGCTTTCGCAAAATGCTACAACGTAAAACGCACGCAATGAAAAAGCGGCAATGCTACTCAGCGAACAGCGCGAAACTGAGATCCAGAAGGCCCGTGCTGAACATTGCACTGCGCCCTTGTGCAAAAAAAGTACACTCCTACAAGGGAAGTTCACTTGTCCCTCAAGAGATGGCGCATCATGTCCGCATAGAATGCGTGTGCGCGTCTTAGTGAAAAAAAGAAAACGCGAAATTTAACCTTGAACACCCATGTCGGGTGGCGTCCGACAACAGATCACTGTTGCCGTGTTGTGTTGTTCGGACAGATCCTGGCAGCGGACCACAAGGGGTTAAAGGTTTGCTACCGTACTTTCGCGCGTATAACCGACACCATTAATGTGAAAATTTCAGTGGCAAAGTAGGGGTGTGGATATTACGCGGGCTTTTTCCTTTAGTGCAGCTTCACGGCAATGCGCGTTGTGCCGTGAAGATGACCTTGTGTACAACAGTGAGGACTGCGGCTCAACTGATAGCTGTGTTGAGAGCAGTGACACTGAGTGAATTGTGACTTGTGCCCTGCAGTCAGTGTATTGTACTTGCTAAATATACGCTCTTTCTGTCTGCATAATATGTGATGTGTTGCTTGAGCAGTAGCTTTGGTGCAGCCTTTCCTGTATCAAATGTGTGGGCAATACGCGAGGATTTTTTTTTTCTTTTCCGGCGGGCTGAAAGAGGACGTGCGGATTATATGCAGGGGCGGGTTATGTGCACGAAAATACAGTAATAGATACAGTGATAATAGTTGAAAAGGTGTTTTTTTTTTTTAGTTCATTTTATTCCAGCCTTCATTGAAGGCTGCTTTCATAGTTCATGGAGCTTTAGCCCTCTACTACGGCGTGCCTCATTAATCAATCAGTCTTTTTTTTTTTTTAATAAGGCTTGACACAAAAGTACAAATTGTCATAGGCAGTGAAATGCACTAAGACGGCGGTGATGGTGTCGTCACTGAGCTAGCATTCTTTCCCGCCGAGCCAAATTTTATTGTTTGTGAGCAAGAAAACTAGACGAGACCAAATCCAGAGGATAGAAGGTGAGGGAACAATTGAAAGCGAAATTTGTGCAATCTTGCCATCGCAATGATTGTTTTGTGGGACATTGCATTGTCTTAGTGAAAGGGTACTTTCTTGCGGGCCGGTCTGCAGGCCACCTTTTTTTTTGCCGCTATTTTTATGAACAGTCCAGTAGCATACTGTAATACGTGCCTGTTATTGTTTTGTGATTCTGCAAGTAGCTGATAGAAGTTATTCCTTGGTTAAGTCCCAAAGAGCTTGTCACCTCCGCAGCGGACAAAGCACTTCTTGCTTTCTTTAGAATGCCTTCACCCGACACTTGCTCGGTACTTTATAGGGGTACTTTATAGGTACTTATTGCTCGGTACTTTATTGCGGTACTTTATAGCGACGCACCTGATTTTCCACGTTTTCTTTGTAAAGAGGCTAACCTCCCTCAAATCAATTCACTGGCATCTCCTGCAGTATTCATGCTGCTCTGGTCTAAAGTTTTCTCCAAAAGAGCAGGAAAATTGTAACCGCGTGGCCGCAATTCCTTAGTCACTGTTGAGGAGGCATAACAGTGGAGCTTTCTATAACGAGTTCTCTTATGGCTTGTTATAAGATCAGGGTGGCAGGAAAGATTCGTGGTGGTGCAGAGATATCACTGCATTTGGAGATAGCAACGCCAAGCCGACCCGTCTTATATTACTTTCTCATGACACATATCCATGCAGAGGGGAATCAGTGTAAGGTGGCAAGCCCTCGCTAGGCAGACCCGATAGATCGCCTGCCCCAAGCCCTGCACCCACGTAAGCACACACACTGGAAATCGACTCAGAATCGACAGAATCTGCAAGCCCTGCAGAGTACTTGCATTCAATTCAGTTCAGTTTATTTAACTAGTGTTTTCTAGTTGTGTTGCTGAGCTAGAAGCTGCAGTAGCAGTTTGATGACGTCCAGCAAACCGTTATATGGCCACGTCAGTGTTAATATCAATGCATCTTACAGTATCATGGCATAATAGAACAGAAAAATGTACATATCCAGTATACAAAAATTGTAAACAGCGAAAGCTTTCGATTTGATTGATTGGTTATGAGGTTTAACAGCGTGGGAGCTACGCAGGCATGAGGCGCACCGTAGTGAAGGGCCCCGGGAAATTAATTGTGACCACCTGGGGAATTTTTACGTGTCCCTGAAATGTCGAACACACGGGCGTTTTTGCTTTTTGCCTTCATCAGAAAAGCGGCTACCGCGGCCGGGAATTGAACCCGCGTCCTTGGGCTCAGCAGCACAACGCCATAGCCACTGACCCTACCGCGGGGGTAAAACAGCAAAAGCATTGGCTATTTTATCAGAGAAAGGTCAACCTCCATCGTTCTCTTGCTTCTTTCCAGTCACCACGGCCACTGAGCAGCCCTCTGCCGTCGCCCGTCATCCTCGACATCACGGAGGAGTCCGTGCTGGACATTCTCTTAGAGAAGTCCGGCCACAGCCTGGACTTCAGAAAGCTTAGGGAGTTAGTCCATGCCCGTTGCGGCTCCTACCCTGAGCTGTCGGTCCTGCGCAAGCTTGGAGCCGGAGGCCAGGTCACGTTCAAACGGCGAGGTGCTCGCGTGTGCCTGTCTCCCGAGGCTGTGTTGGCTTGGCAGCTGCGTCAACTGCTGTGCGGCGATGACGGCGATGGTGTCACGAGCGAAATAAAATTTTTTAGAAAAGGAGGGGCGCAGTAACATCGTGTTTAGTCAGATAAAACCAATGGGTTTTGTTTTTTTACCAGCACGCAAAGCCGATACTGGGGAAGGGGAGAGGGAAGAAATCCAGGCGGCCCAAAGCGTATTGCTGTACAAAAGGGTTTCCACCGAGCTGATTACTTGCAGATAGCTGCTAGGCGGTTGGAACCCCCCTCTTGCTTGTGGCGGGAAACGGCGCCGTTACCCTTAATTATCCTCTGACTAGGCACGGCAGCAACTGACCTTGGCAGGGAAGCCGGGCGCTTGTATTTATCGCGACCTCCGCTCGCGACTAAGATAGGATGACCGGGTCAAGACTAAACACGAAAACATTATTTTTCCCTCTTGACTTTGAAGAATTGTAGCAGGAAAACTGCAAGGGCAGCTGCTTACAACACATACGTGAGGGCACTGCGCCAGCAGCCATACCAGCAGCAGCAGCACATTCGCGCGATTTCAACTGGATACGGATGTGCTATAGCTCCGCTTGGCGAACTGGCTTGCGCCTCGTGTAAAAACGGCCCGCCGCATCGTTATCACCATCACACAATGGCATCCACCTATGAGTTTTTTTTGTTTTGGTGGGGTGGGCGCACCTGGCATGTTTTCGGTAAAAACTAAGCGTCCTGAACGTTTAAAAATTAAGATAGCTGGCGCTATGCTTATTTTATTGAAAAGGCGCTATGCTTATTTTATTGTAAAATAATTGTTCAAACCCAGCCCAAATCATCGAAAATTTCTTGAAGCGAAAGCAAGCCAGAAAAAATGGTTCGTTGTGGCGACGACTTTGTTGCATTGACTTCTATGGCTAGCTGACGGGGAAACTTGGAAATATTTCGTTGAAGCGGAAATTCGTTGAAGTGGACTTGTTGTAGCAGGATTAGACTGTACTATGAAAGTGTATGGCTGGAACGGTGTGGTTTTGGCAAAGGTCTGTTTGAGTCTGCATGCGTGCATGTAGCATGAAAAGTGGCAACGAGGTTTTGGGGGAGCCCTCAAGGACTGGCACTGGGGCCTATGGTTTTTTTTTAATTCAACCCTGGCAGTGGCTGAGACATGCTAAAAAAATTTGCTGAGGAGTCCGTTCAGCTATGTCTACATTCCCTCTCCCCATAATGATTACTGATTTTGTGGGAAAACACGTTATTTTTTTGTGTCCCTTTTTTTTTGCACACTGTGGTTTGCTCATCTTTGCATAATCAGGAATGTATTTTGAGACTAGTCAACAGTTTTTGCTTTTTTTATGCGTTGTTGTGGTAGTGTCTTCAGGAGTTTGTGAAGCGTCTACTGCAACAGCTACGAAGGCACCTGAAAAGCATTGGCAGTTGAAGGCCCTGAGAACCTTGTGCAGTGGTGTGCAATAGAATTGTACTTAGCATTTGTTCAGCTACTTTCTTTTTTCATTTGAGAGGAGACAATTTGCCTGTTCTTACGTTTGACCTGGTTTTGAGGTAGAACCTTTACTGCCACAAAGCTGCACCAAATCAAGGCCCTCATTGCTCTAAGACTTGCAGCAAGCAGCTTGAGTGCAACGAGCAACTTTTTGATAACTCGGCCACTAAAGGGAAGGCTTGCTGACTTGTGCCTACTTACTTGTCTCTTTTTACAGCAAAGCAGTGTATAGCTGCCCTCCAGCGGTGGTCAATGCCCATCCATATTCGCGTCACATTGACTTGAAAAAATTTTCGTCTTCCATGTCTTGTGAATTCTCTGTAGCTCTCAATCTAATGTTGGAAAAATCATATAGAAAATTTCGTATTATTTTTTCCGTAAATCATACGGAATTTCCCGTATGATTTTTTTACTTATAATTTTTTTCTGTACGGAAAAAATCATACGAAAAAAATCTTGGAAAAAACTATACAGAAGTTGGCCGCTAAGATGACTCTACCACTTCCTCGCGGAGTGGTAGGGCAGAATAATTTTTTTATATTCTTCAGGTTTACATGTTTGAAAACTGCACTGTAGGCTACTAAGGTTACTAAGCACAAGCGCTCGCGCTGTCCATGTCATTCGTATGTATTCCTTAAAAAAGTGTGTCCTTGGTAACCTCAAGCGCAGTTTTTGAACTGCAAAACCACCTAGCCCAATTCCTTACCTTACTTCAGGTTTACAGCAATGGGAACCGGCGTATGGTTCGGCTCGCTTCGGCCTGCCAGCCGACAAAGCGTGCACCTCTCCTGGAGACACCGACAGTGGTGCCCTGTGCTGCTGGTCACCCAGAGCAACTGCCGCAAGAGGTGCGTCTCCTTTGCTAGCACAACACTCCTTCGAAAACATGCTCATGCCGAAGCTGAAGGAGGGAGGCGAAGAGGGGAATAGTCTTTAGGTTGTGTTTGAATGTGGCCTTGTGGATGGTGATATTCCGTTTCAAGGTAGGTTGAAGCTCAGCACTTCCAGTTAAATGTGTTGGTATGCCACGACCGGCCTCTGAGCTGACCTTAAAGATACCAAACCGCCCTTATTTACAAAAGCAACGCATCGAATACCCCAGAGGACATCGTACGAAAAAAAAGAAAAGGATGTTGGAGAAAAAAAATTCGCGCTGCTGGGACTTGAATCCGGACCAATCACTCCAAAAACCGTGATTCTATTCCTGAGATATTTGGGCTTAAAAGCGGAGTTCTTTTAGCAGTTGCCCAAAAGAATAGGAGGAGCATTCCAAGCAGAGCAGTACCGTATTTTCCGGTTTATAAGTCGCACCCCCCTCAAAATGATAGTTTTTCCGAAAAAAAAACGTATATAAGTCGCACCGGTGTACAAGACGCATTTGTTAATTAGGTAAACTCATAGTGAATCAGATCGTCAAAAAGTGCGGCGAAAGTACATGGTTGTGGCGGCGGCCGCCTCTGAACGCATCCCCCGGTAAGGAGGGCTAGACACGTGCATATACTGTCCAAAGTGTAGACAGAACTAACTTCTCAAAAATGGTTTTTTGATGCACAAATGGCATGTACCTACAGACGGCGTTTAGGCAAAACCATCAGTCTTCTTCCTCCGACTCGCTAGCAACTTCAAGTGGGAGTTCCGCCGGCGCTTTGCTGTCGCCCTTCGCCAACATCGTCACCCCTTGCGGACCGGATCACTCCGGCCTTTATGATCCCGGCTACAACTATTTTTGTAGAAATGGAGTCCCAAGAGTCAGAGACCCATTTGGCCCCCTCTCCAAACGTCGAGCGTCTCTTGCATGCGGTCGTAAATCAGCGCAATAAAGGTGTCATGGCGGACAGAAGTGACGCGAACGGAAGCGGCCCAAAAATCGAAACTTATCAGCAAGCTGTCATTTTAAAAATTAGCAGCAGGTTTACCTCCTTCAGAGTAACTCTATGTAATAATTTATAAGCTGCATTTTGTTTTCGCAACTTAGTTTGATGTTATTTTGAATTTATTCTGAACTGTAGTTACTGCGCATGGCAGGAAGTGGCGCGTGGTTGTTGCAGGCCGTAATCATTGTTTTTGACTAGAAAAAGCTGCAAATTCTTTGGTTTAACGTCCCGAAGTGACATATGGGCTATGAGAAACGCGTTGCGGTGGGCTTCGAATTCATTTAGACCATAGAGCTGTGTCTCTTAACGTGCGCTGGCCACGCGTGGCTGCTGTGAACTGGATTTATACCATACATAAGTCGCACCGGTGGATAAGACGCACCAACGAAAATTTCAGAAGAAAAACGCTTATACACCGGAAAATACGGTAGGTGGTGCTAGGTGCACCCAGGAAGTGGGGGGCTTGTACCCACAAGTGAACAGAATGTCGCTTGGGGATGTGTTTGCAGTCCGAAACCTTTACCCACTTTCCGGCTGTCCTGGTCTGAAACTTTCTTGCCAGTTTCCAGAGCCGCAAAGACAAACCCCAAGTGGGCAAGAAAGACTCACAGGTTATTTATATTTTCTCTTGCATTCTGCACGCAACTCCTTTACCAATATTTGAGCACTAGCTTCTGTCAAGTCACTGTCATCACTATCTGATGGAGGCGCGTAATTCTTTTCCTTACTGTGAAGTCATCATCGCTTTCACAAAATGCGGCAACGTAAAACGCACTGAGTGAATTGTGACTTGCGCCCTGCAGTCAATGTATTCTACTTTCTAAATATGCGCTTTTTCTGGCCACATAGTTTGTGATGTGCTGTTTGAGCAGTAGCTTTCATGCAGCCTTCTCTGTATCCAAGAAAATATGTGAAGTGTTTTTTTTTTTTTTTTTTTTTTTCGTCAAGCTGAAAGTGGGGGTGCGGACTGTAGGCAGGGGCAGGTTATGCGCGTGAAAATACGGTAATAGGTGCGGTGACAATAGAGGTTGAACAGGTGTTTTTTTTTATAGTTCTATTTATTCCAGCCTTCATTGAAGGCTGCACTCATAGTTCATGGAGCTTTAGCCCTCTACTACGGTGTGCCTCATTAATCAATCAGTCTTTTTTTTTTATGAGGCTTGGCACAGAAGTACGAATTGTCATAGGCAGCGAAATGCACTAAGATGGCGGTGATGGTGTCGTCACTGAGCTAGCATTCTTTCCCGCTGAGCCAAATTTTATTGTTTGTGAACAAGAAAACTAGACAAGACCAAAGCCAGAGGATAGGGGGTGAGGGAACAACTGAAAGCGAAATTTGTGCAATCTTGCCATCGCATGATTGTTTTGTGGGACGTTGCATTGTCTTCTTAGTGAAAGGGTACTTTCTTGTGGGCCGGTCTGCAGACCATCTTTTTTTTTTTTTGCCACTATTTTTATGGACAGTCCAATAGCATACTGTAATACGTGTCTGTTATTGTTGTGTGATTCTTCGAGTAGCTGATAAAAGTTATTCCTTGGTTAAGTCCCAAAGAACTTGTCACCTCCGCAGCGGACAAAGCACTTCTTGCTTTCTTTAGAATGCCTTCGCCTGACACTTGCTCGGTACTTTATAGGGGTACTTTATAGGTACTTTATTGCTCGGTACTTTATAGCGGTACTTTATAGCGACGCACCTGATTTTCCACGTTTTCTTTGTAAAGAGGCTAACCTCCCTCAAATCAATTCACTGGCATCTCCTGCAGTATTCATGCTACAGTGGGCGAAAGTTTTCTCCAAAAGAGCAGAAAAATTCTAACTGCGTGGCCACAATTCCTTAGTCACTGTTGAGGAGGCATAACAGTGGAGCTTTCTATAAGGAGTTCTCTTATGGCTTGTTATAAGATCAGGGTGGCAGGAAAGATTCATGGTGGTTCAGAGATATCACTGCATTGGGAGGTAGCAACGCCAAGCCGACCCGTCTTATATTACTCTCATAACACATATCCATACAGAGGGGAATCAGTGTAAGGTGGCAAGCCCTCGCTAGGCAGATCCAATAGATTGCCTGCCCCTAGCCCGCACCCACGTAAGCACACACACTGGTAATCGACTCAGAATCAACAGAATCTGCAAGCCCTGCAGAGTACTTGCATTCAATTCAGTTCAGTTTATTTAACTAGTGTTTTCTAGTTGTGTTGCTGAGCTAGAAGCTGCAGTAGCAGTTTGATGACGTCCAGCAAACCGTTATATGGCCACGTCAGTGTTAATATCAATGCATCTTACAGTATCATGGCATAATAGAACAGAAAAATGTACATATCCAGTATACAAAAATTGTAAACAGCGAAAGCTTTCGATTTGATTGATTGATTATGAGGTTTAACGCGTCGACGCTACGCAGGCAATGACGCGCACCGTAGTGGAGGGCTCCGGATTAATTGTGACCACCTGGGGAACTTTTACGTGTGCCGAAATGTCGAACACACAGGCGTTTTTGCTTTTCGCCTTCATCAGAAAAGCGGCTACCGCGGCCGGGTATTGAACCCGCGTCCTTGGGCTCAGCAGCACAACGCCATAGCCACTGAGCTACCGCGGGGGTAAAACAGCAAAAGCATTGGCTATTTTATCAGAGAAAGGTCAACCTCCATCGTTCTCTTGCTTCTTTCCAGTCACCACGGCCACTGAGCAGCCCTCTGCCGTCGCCCGTCATCCTCGACATCACGGAGGAGTCCATGCTGGACATTCTCCAGAGAAGTCCGGCCACAGCCTGGACTTCAGAAAGCTTAGGGAGTTAGTCCATGCCCGTTGCGGCTCCTACCCTGAGCTGTCGGTCCTGCGCAAGCTTGGAGCCGGAGGCCAGGTCACGTTCAAACGGCGAGGTGCTCGCGTGTGCCTGTCTCCCGAGGCTGTGTTGGCTTGGCAGCTGCGTCAACTGCTGTGCGGCGATGACGGCGATGGTGTCACGAGCGGCTGTCTGTCGTTGTTGCAACTTGAAGAGGCCTACAAACAAAAGTGAGGAGAAGGGGACTGGAAGAGTGGTGAACGGGACTAATTTACGTTCAGGGCTTACTTGTTGCTTGACAGAGAGAGCTGAATGCAAGGGATGCATACAGCAGGGGCTGCTGCTTTTTTTTTTTTTTTTTAAAGGTACGCAGATTTATAGGGCGTGATCGATGTCTGCAACTAAAAATTCGTTCCATTGTACAGTGTAGACCATTTATAACGTAACCGCTTATAGTGCAGGACCGGATATAACGCAGGTTTTTGTGACCGCCGGTTCACCTCCCATAGAACTCAATGCATAAGCATACCGCTTAGAATGTGGTTGGCCGAAGCACAATACCGTTTATAGTGCGGTTTTCTGGAGGGACTGCTGATCGACCGGCACAGCTGGGGCATCGTTTCAGGGTAGCAAAAGAGAAAAAAAAGAACGGATGAAATCGGCCATCTGACGCAGCGCGCACCCCTTGCTCTCCTCTAACTTCGACACACAAGAAAAGAATAGGCACCCTTTAGTTCACGCGTACGTGATAACCACAACTGACCTTGCATGACGCACCTCGGAAGATGGCGACCCCTGGCCGCGCGCGGCAAGTTGTTTGAACCGCACGGCCCGTTTTCGCACACGATTCGTGCACGTTGGCGCTGCGCGTGCGTTTTTTTCGCGCTCGTGTCGACGATTTTGCGCTCGCGGTGGCTTCTTCGCGTGCAGTGGGAGGAGCCTGACGACTAGCTTGCACCAATCGGGAGACGCGCACCTAACGGCGGGAGATCTGAAAACGCTGCAACCAGGGGCAGGCCGCGCAAGAGATGTTTAGGCCTACCACCGCGGTGTTTTTTGATGGGCGCTTTCACAAGCAACGTGGATGGCAGTTTATATTCCTCTTTTCGCCCATATTGTCAGCTCTTTTCTTGCGCGAGCATCCTCGCTTGCGCCTCGTGCGCCATTTCAGCAAGCAGTAAGAAGCGGTCGCTGGAGCTGCCTGCACCACTTCACGGCCAGGGCCGACGCCATGTGGCCGCCTTTTACCACGCTGCACACCACGGCAGTTGTAACCGTGCCGGCGTCGCCGCACCTGTGGCGTGCACTGAATGTTTTCGCGAGAAGAAATCGCTGCATGTGGTTCACGCTTTAGAACGTTGTGCAGATAAGCCACCGCTCTTTCCCTTTCCGAACAAGCGAGCCGCGCGAAGCTGAATATTTCCACCACCAGTACGCTGCGCTGATAAGCAGCCGCCTTCGGCATCGTGAACACAAGATGCGGTAAAAAAAAAATTCCGCTGGCGTTCTTATCACGTTCTGCGGCATCTGCTCATAGATGCTAAAAACGCAGCTACGATCCTCCAAAAGACAAACACAACGGAAGTTAAAGCCGTGCTCGCTGTTTGTAAGACCGCGCTGCAGAGCGGCTGAATGTGAAACAAAAAATATGATATAAACACTAGGCCTTTGCTTTTAAGTGCCGTGCGTTTGATGGATGATAAATAAAGGATGACTTGAGAGGTAGGTTGCGATGTGGTTGGATTCGCGCATGTTTTGGTTATAGTGCGGTACCGCTTATAGTGCGGATTTTTGCGGCTCCCGCGACATACGTTATAAGCGGTCTACACTGTAGATACATTTGCAGTGATGTGGTAGCTGCGCCAATTGCGCCTAACTGCGCCAAGAGGTAAATCCTGCTACATCCTGCTGCAAAGACTGATTTCAAGCAATCTGCGCCAATCTTGCGCCGAAGCTTCGTTTCGCCGGGCTTCCTCTATGTGGCGTGCTCTTTACGCCACGAGCGTTGAAGAGGAGGGAATCTTGGAATGTGTTCTGCTCGCGAAAACGCGCCGCGCACGCCACAGGCGCGCTGACGCTGCCGCGGAACACCCGGACGCTGCGCGCGGCGCGGCTGGCGGCGGCTTCGGGCGCGAAGTGGTGTGGGGATCTCGAGCGAATGCGTCCAACAGCTCCAAAATGCTGCTCAAGGCACACACGAAGTTGCGTGTGCGGTGAAAGAGCTTGTAATGGAGCCGAAAACGGTTCTATAAACTATCATCCGGGCCGCTAGTGAAAGCAACCATGCAATATCTGCCGGGGAAGTAAGCCTAAACGTCTCTGTCTGAGCCAGCTGGCTGTCTAAAGCATTCGAAACTTCCACTATGAGGTGCGCTCCTCCACATTGGGGCAAGTTGGCAAGCTCCTCCCACTGTCGCGCGCGTGAGTTTCTGATCGCGGTAGAAGGTGCCGCGGGCGCGATATCGTCGATGCGGGCGTCAAAATATCGCGCTCGCAACGGCGACGCGCACGAATCGCGTGTAAAAACGCACCATGCAGTTCACGCTTTACTATCTGCATTTCAATAAAGCTTGACGAGTTAGCACAGGACCGGGATAATTGGAGATTAATGGGAGAGGCCTTTGCCCTGCAGTGGGCGTAGATAGGCTGGTGATGATGATATGATGAAAGTTTGGCAGGAGTTCACGTAACTAACTCCGAGGGGCCGAGATGGAGAGGGCATTGCAAGGGTAGCTAGCAGGAAAGGGGAAAGGGACGAAAGTTCAAGGTGGCTTCATTTGGGACCGCTGTAAGCCGGCTCATTGAACAGTTTTGAGCTTCCAAGGAAGTGATCTTGCCTGACTCAACATGTCGTTCAGGAGGAATGCTACAGGAGCGCTTCAGGAAAGCATTTTATGATGAAACTTTCTTTGCAACGCTACTCTTCGTGAAAAATGGGGTCGACGTTATCACTGATTTTTTTTTTGTCCTCATTTCAAATAAGTTAGCCGTTGGTCCACCTACTCAATGATCATCATAGGTGACCCTCTTTCACAAGCTGGGTGGGCGCTTCATGAAGACATAGTCTTACCGCTCAAAAAAGCCAGAGAGTTGCCGTTGTTGCAAACCTAGTCCCCTGCAAATTGGAATGCGAGTGTAGAAGTCGGAGAGGACATGTAGCATGCAATTTCGTCTTGGGAACCCGAAGAGAAACAGACATTTAGGCTGGGCGCTAGAAGCTTTTACACAAAATGCACTCAGTACATTCTGTCGCGTGTCACTGTGTTTCGTTCATTATGGTTTTACGAAACGTTCTGAAGCCTACCGATTGGAATGCTACCCCAATAGTCATTTTTTAAATAAAACTTCAAGTTCTTTCATGATCTGTTGGCTCATGCAGTGAATGCATGTACACACTCGCACGAACTCTTTCGGTGCTTGTCTTGAAGCATTTCATAGTTACTGCTAAAAGCCATCTGTGCGTCAGAAACTCATCTGCACCGAAGGCATTTTTTTTTTTTTTTTGTTTAACATTTCTGCGTGCCCAGGATGCTGCTTTTGCGGCTCCTCTCGGTGGTTTTGCTCCCCTTATAGCAATATTTCTCAAATCTTAATGCTCGTTCTGGCTGCTCCAAAAGCCGATTTTGCTGCTCCAAAATTACTCGACACAATCACATCACTGCATTTGGGAGGTTTAAAATTAGGGGAACCCTAAAGTGTGAGACCAAGGCGGCCTATATCGGTAGATTAGAATGTTGTGAATACAGTCTGGTCCACTTATAACAGCATTCAAGTGCCAAAAAAGTTTTATCGTTATAACCGATAATTGTTATAAGTGGTGTGCGAAAAGAGCAAGACAAATCAGAGATCGAGACATTTTATTCACATGCAGGCAAGGTTGTACTACTACTTATTTGCGGAAAAAGAGCCGTATTCGGTCAGTTTTGTTTGCTTCACGCGAAACTGGCACATATCTTTTTCAAGAGCATCTATAAGTGCTTCACCTAGCTGAGCAGGAAGACCTGGGAAAAAGCGAAGTCCCTGAGGGACTGCCTCATGCGTTGGGCCTCCTGTGAAGACACTGTCTTAGTAGTCTGCGCTACCACATCGTCAGAGTCATCACTGTCACCGCTGTCCCAGCATGTATCTGCACAATGACTGCCTCTTCTGGGACGTACTCAAACATTTCCAAAGCATCGACCCTGATGTCCCTTCTGTGCAAAAACGGAGGCAGTTGAAGAGGCACCCAGTCGAATTCAAAGCAGTGCGCACGTGACACAATAGGCGACTGCAAAAGCAAGTGAGCAGCTCGCAAGTGGGTACAGGATAAGGCCAAAGTGGCGGTGCCCGTAGGGGGGTTCGGAATAAAAACTGCTCTCCTCCTTTCACTTCGTCGTAAGTGGCGCAGTCGACTAGTTTTACGAGAGTTTGAAGGGATGCTGAGGCGCAGCCACGTGGGGCGTCCCACGTGGCATGTTCGTCTGCGCGGAGAGTGGGCGGCAGCTCACATTTTCGGTGCACAATAGTAGCCGGGTTTAGTTGTTACATCCCATATCGCAGCACTGAAGCATTGTAATAGGCAGTTTTTTTACTTTACCGTGGAAAGCACACAAAAGTGGACGGTGCCACAGTTGTTCATCGTTGTATCTGATATATTGTTATGGAATGTGTTGTTATAAGTGAACTCAAATGTACAAGTATACCGCTCACAGCTACAGCAGTTGCTTACTTACACAGGATATTCCGAAAGCGTAGAAACCGGGGTCGACGCCCCTCACACATTTCCGCACTGCACTTTTGTGGCATCACAAATTTCGACTGCATGGTGAGATGGCATCGGTGGAGCTTGCGTAAGCATTTTCGTGAAACCATTCCGCATCCGATGCCATGCTGGTTCAGTTACAAAAGTAGCCGTGTTGAACTGTTAGACAAAAAAACTTCTTGAAGTGGAAACTTCTGGTCAGTGAGTGACCATGATTTTACACTTCTAAAAGCAGAGCTGCACTCTGGTGCATTTAAGCGGCGACATACCTGGCAGATGTGCACGTACATTTGTGGATATCTGCCAGTCCACATCCATTAGTCTTCGTCTCGACTGTGTTTTTGTTTTCTTTTCTTGTCCCTGTGTTAGTTTGCGCTTCTCGCCAATGCAATGTATTGCCAACTCACCCAAGCTTCCACTCTTGCAAGATCCATTTCCGTCTTCACATTCTACACTGTTACTAGTTTCTTTGAAAGAGAAATTAACTGTGTTATTTTTTTCTTTTCTCTCACAGGTATGGTATGCCTCCAGCTGTTTGCCAAGTAGGTTTGTCTAGCCTAGAGGAACTGCTTTCATCATGGCCAGACTACTTTGCCCTGTCGGGAACTCCGGAAGCGCGGACCGTCAGCTTGGCTAATGCCCGCAAGAGGGTGGGCCTCTTGCCCAAGCCGAGTGGGCTAGAGCCGGTCTATTCCAATCCAAAGACCAATTCCGAGCCGAAGTCTGGTACTGTGGCAACCCAGACGGTCAGCCGCAGACCGGTGACTGGAAGGGCATCTTCCCAGTCTTCCAAGCCAGTGGGCGGAAAAGCGGCAGCCCAGCCGGTCAGCCAGAAAACAGCGGCCGAAAGTGCTGCCACACAGACGGTCTCTCAGCGAGCTGAGTTAGCAACGGGGCAGATATTGTCATTGGGACATCGTCGGATCGTTTTAAACCCTTCCAAGCCTGCCTCAGGTGCGAATGGGGACTGAGTTGTGCACTCACAAAATTTCACTTTTTGTCGTCTCGTGCGACACCCTAGAACGTGTGTCGAGATTGTGTTTTATCGACTATCTGTACTCGAGCTGTAAATTAATCACTGCCGGCTCCGGTGTTGACAAAAAAGTGTAGGAGGCGCAGACTGGAGCCATGCAATTCGATTGTCTTCAGGAAGCCAGCCGTGGTTGCACTTTTGGAGACTTTTTTGTGTGCTTTGTTTTTCTTCTTCTTTAAAACCAGTGCAGCTGTGTCACAGACCCCGTCTTCCCAGACTGCCTGTGTGAGAGCTGCGCACATCGGTGCCACACTTTTGGATGTAGTAGAACTTTCAGCTCTCTGGGTCGAAGTGGGACCTTGTTAGTTTGTTAACGATGCTATTTTGTGCACACTGCCATCAGAGGGGTCCGTACTTTTACGTAATCAATCAATGAAAAAAAGACCAATTTCCTTCAAATGCTTTTTTTTTTTCTTTTCCGTTATCAAAAGATGTGGTGGTGCTCCTCTCAATTTGTGCCATGGCATCGACGGGAGATAACGTCATCTGGGCCTTTTGTGGCTTTAATTGATGTTTCTATGGCCATGTTTTAGCAGCTGTGTGTATGTGGTATTTCTTTTTAACGCGTGTCTTTCGAGTCATGCACGAAAGTGCAATAATTGTACATTCTCAACAGCACTGACGACCTCACAGTGTTGCTCACACGCGTGAAGTTATGTACCGAGGTTGTGACCAATGTGATAGCACTATCAGTTTAGCCCCTCCAGGTTTTCATTTGTGTGTGTGTGTGTATATGCATATGTGTGTTTGTACGTTGATGCATTTTAGTGTGTGTGTGTGTGTGTATGTGTGTGTATATCTGTATAGTTATGCACATATGTATGTCCCTGTAAATGGTGTGCATGTGTGTATAGTTATGCCATTTAAAAGTACAGTAACTTAAGTTGCACACAACGTGTGCTACGGTGGGAGCTTGCAATTTGTGGATTTCGGTGCCACCGTTATTCATAAAGGCTGAATTGTCGTTTCACTGTTACAGACAGGCTTGACTGTATGTGTGTATGTTTGCGTATATGTGTGTACAGATGTCTGTGAAATTTAATTACATTGTGCCTTTCCTGAGGCATCCTTGCGTAAGCAGAGGTGATGCATCTAATTTTTTTGTTGGTCACTCAATGTTGAAGGTCGTATAGAACCACTGATTGAGACGAAATGCCTCGACCCACTGGTGGGCTTGAATCTTGCAAGTGGCACTAATTTGAGAGACGTTAGGAATGTGGTCACATGACACCGAAACGCAACTCTGGCCAGCTGGGCAAAGCAGTGGTTTCTCATGAGCGCACGCGAATGCTACCGACTGCATTTTCATCGCGGCCGTTGTAAATGGTAATTCTTTCAGTAGAGACCAAATTTGTGGCTGTGTATTTAAGCCTTTCCCTCCTCTTCTTTCTATTATTTTGCTCTCATTGAGGTTTGTTGTTCACCCATTGTAGCGTCGCATCAATGAACCGTCAACCTCAATGGCTGTAAAATTGTCTGCTTCACTTGTCAGGCCAGAATCATGGGGGAAATTCTTTGTTGGAAGTGAAACTGTGTTAAAACCAGGACTCCTTTTGCCTTGACATCGGTGCCCTGCCTTTCGTTCTTTAAGCGCATTATGATAATAGACATTTTCATTTATGCCTACCCTGAATTTACTGACTAGTCCGAATGTTCATCTTTGCAAAATTCAGGGCTTTCGAGTCTCATGTTGTATGCTTACTGCACTGTACAGTTAGTGCTCTTGAGAAGGTGTTCAAATTTCTGTTTTTATGTTCGCAGTGGTGTAAGCTTATGACCTGATGGGTTCCGAATTATAAGGACTGCACAGGTTACCTGAACAGGTGTGGTGAATTTGCGCATCAGGCACTGTGACTACAGAATGTAGCAAAGCTATTGACACTGTATATGCTTGGTTGATCAACTGCTGTTGTGTCGATGTTTCAATTACTGGTTATGTTTCCAAGATGTCTTGTTGGGGCATTTTTTTTTTTTTTTTTTGTCTGGAGTATGTTCATTTCGTGAGATTCACCACTTGCGTGGAAATGACAGTATTATTAGATGGGGGCAGCTATAAGTGTTGCTGGCTGTAGATGCTCATACTTGCAGCAGTGCGAAGCTCTTCTGCTCTAGTCTCGCTGGGTGAAGCAGTTGCTAAGTTCCAGGTTGTAAGCACACACTTTGAAGTATTGGTTAGAGATGCCATTTGTGGGACCACTTTCTTTGTGCGTAGTTTTAGGACTAGTTTTGGGGGCCACTTTTGGACTCTTTCCAAGCCTGTGCCATCAGTCATTGTTTGTGAAATCTGTCTGTTTATGTGGCGCGTTTGTTTCGTTGTTGCTGGTGAAAACGCGGCCCTTGGGTGGGTGAGAAATAACCACACCGCTTGCGCTCTCACGCTGTCAGTTTCGTTTTATTGTCAAATACATTGCTCAGGGAGCAGTATTCAGTGAAATCTTGTCAGACAGAAATCGCTTCGATAAAATTGGCATTTTAAACAGAACGGCAATTCCAAAAGTGCTTGATTTTGTCAGTGTGAAAGGCTTACACAAAACCGCAACAACATTTTATGAGGTGTTTGTCTGAAGCTGTTTTGAGTTTAACAAATCATGTTGCAGCTAGTCATGGGACATTGTAGGGTGATAGGGGGCAGAGCATTTTGTTAACCTAGAACAATGTGAAAATGATTCCATTTTAACTGGTTCAATGTGCCCAGCAGTTCGCATTTTGTTAATTCAGCGACACTCCTGTAGGTAGGGCAGATTTTTTTGTTATTCCAGTCAGGATCTGTTGAACGAGGTTGCATTGTCTTTTCTAGATTGTTTAAAGTAGTAAAAAAGCTCTGCCAAACAAAAGGCTATGGCATGTGATTTGTATGCTGTTCTGTCTAAAGCCTCACTAAGCATTGGTTTTAACACTAAGCAAGTGTGGCCACTGGTATCTCTATATCTTCATTTGTCTTTTATTCTGGTCTGGGCAACTAATTTAAGATTTTAGGTCTTACTGTGGTTGCAAGACCGAAAAGCTGTGAATTTTGCTCAAATGGTGCAATAAACTATCTGATGTTGCTCACGTTATGTGTCTGTCTCACTTGTTGCATTGCTGCCATGGGGACGTAGCTTAAAGTGCTTTTTATTAGATGTTTGCACTCGGTACAACATAAGCAAAAATGTGAAAACTTGTAGGAATTCAGGAGCCGTGGTCTTGATCGAGTGGTTGTGGCTTCCTTCATTTATTGTGGATGCCCGGCCGGAACTGGGGAGCAGCAATGATGTGCGACCGTCTAGGTGCATAGTAGTGTCCCATCTGTGACGTCGCGTGGTGCCGCTGACAGTGATCATGAAAGTATGCAGATGATAATGAGTGGCGCTAAAAGAAGATAAAAATTCACCTGTAGCATCATCATCGTCACCTCTCTGACATCATCAGCGCCTGCGCTCCATGATCATCATTAGCCACTGTCCTGGTCTCGTGAGAGACCAGGCCATGACACCTGGTGCAGTCTCTCTCTTGCCTGGCATGCGCTCTACAAACTAAATTCTAATCCTTCCTTTGAATGTTTTGTGTTCTTGTCACGCAAAAAGGGCAAACCACTACACACTAGACAGCACGAGGCAGTCGGTGCTTGGTCAGCCTCTTGTTACACGATATCTTAAGATTCTTGTTGCCCATCTTAGATGCTACGAGAGATAAGGCAATGTTCTTTAGGGAATGCAAGCATGACTGGGCTATGCCAGCTCCTTGGATTAACCGCCACAAACACTTGCTGCGTCCGCTGTCCAACGGCGTCGCCAATAGATCTGCCACACATGCGAGGACACCACAACCTGGTAATGACAGAAGGACCCTGTGCATCGTTGCATTGATCGCACTGGCCTGTTTCCAGGTGCTGTTCTCCGTCGGCAACAACAAAACCAAAGCGGCAAGAGCCCTACGCTTATTGGGTGGTTTATGGGGAAGGCAATATGCTTGTGAATAGTTTCAACCGGGCTTCCTCCTCATCAAGAATCTCCTAGCGCACCAGTGAAACTGCCAGTGTAATGCCAATTATAATCTGCTCAGGAAATGTTCCGGATTTTGTCTCACTAAATGTTTAAATAACAGCTGGTGATCAACGGATCCTATAATGGCAAAGTTTTAGGTGAAAAATATTTTACGATTAACATTTCTGCAGGTGGAAGAAATGTGCAAACTGAAAGGTTTTGTAATGTACTGGTGGTGCCACTTGGGCCCCATCATCGCCGAGTTTTGCCACAGCGCCTGAGCATGAGACAAAATTTAGCGACAGCGGACTCCGCCGGAAGGGTACTATTTTGTTGCTTCACTGCCATCGCTTACCACCAACTTTGTGGCCCTTGTTCCGTCCGGACTATTGGGAGTTCAGGCAAGGCCCCATGCTCCAACTCATAAAAGAACCCACCACGTGCGTATCAGATGTTAACAAAAAAAATTGCAGAATTTTGACAGATTCCACTTCGCAGTGATGGAAGCATTGTTGTACAAGATTTTCGACGAAACCCAACTTCACACACTCAGAAAGTCCACATACGCAATGAGCATACATCTGGTTTGCAAGTGCGCACACGCAGATGTTTTCCAACTCAACAAAATGATGAAAATAAAGCCATTCCACTCAATGTGAAAGCTTGTCTGAAGTGCAGAGCAGTGATTCGCCATAATGGGCTGTGGCGCCGTTATCCACTCTCTTGCCACCCATCACGCTCTTCGCCGCCCTCATTCCTCTTCTAATGAATTCAACGAAGGTTTGTCCAACGCATTTCAAATTTCCCGCCTTCGCAGCGCTCGCGCGCCCCCTGCCTGAAACTGCGCCAGCAGGAGTTCCGTTGCTTTTGCGCTTGCTTTTCCTCCCGCACGAGCTGTGTTGCACATGACACTTTTTCGCTTACTATTGTAAAAACCAACCCAACGAGCATTCCTAACTAAATGAATGCAGGCGCTCTCGGTTAATTACTTATACTTTGTCACAAATGTACCTGCAGTTTTCTTTGCGCTAAACAACAGGGGAGATGTATGACAAGCGCCAGCGGTTCACGAGTTTTGAACAGTTTTGACTGCATAAACTGCTTAGCTTTCGAAGCCTCTTATGGATGCCGTGATGACAAGACGCCATGTCCATCGGGTCTAGCGAGTGAGCTACGACGACAAGGCAAGCCCTGCACCTAAAGTGCTCTACACTTAAAACTAGCCCTTGGAGACTGATTTAATCATGCGATGTCGTGCTGAGTAGTGCAACACCTGAGCCACTGTGGCTGGTAGCTTCACTCATTCTCATATACTGTACGATTAACGACGAACGTTAAAAATCAAAACGACGACGATTGTTGAACGCAAAGCTTTCTCGTGACATTCTTGGTTGTCCAAGTTTTCCGAACTGCTTCGACCATGTTGAAATGGAGCAATCGGACGGACGCCGGCTTCGTAACACAAAGGAACCCAGGTTCGATTCTGGCCACTGGAAGTGTTTTTTTCTTTCACTTCAGTGTTTTCACGTAACAGACGCCATCAGTGAGAACACTAAAAGCTTCGCTTTAATAATGCGAAAGCATTATCTGCCTCACGAGCTGCAAAATTTGTCATCATTATTTTGAAGCATTGAAAATGGTCGATGGTGCAAAGGGTAAAAACACATCAAAATGGGTTGGATAGAGGTTAAATTTTTCGTGGAGGTTCCTGCAAACAAGGTAAATTAATGACACTGAAAAGAAAATTTGGTGCATTTCAGTCGATGGGGGGGGGAATCGGGCTGCGAGATGGGCGTGCCACCTCAACACCATGGCTTTTCCGCGGTTCTGGCTGAATAAAGATGCGCCTCGCTGTCTCCACTGACAATGGGGAGGACATGAACGTGTGAACGTGCCTCCATGTGAGCAGACATGCACATAAGCCACTGAAGGTGCTGATTCCACCAGTTTACAACGGGATAAGCGCAGCTTACCGCGCAAATACACCAAAAAGGCAGTAAGCAAGTCTTTGATAAGTATCGCCAGGGGGAAACGTAATACTTTTGCATTCAAAGCACCTGTAACAGGTACCCTGAAGGAATTTTCGTCTTTGCCCTATTGAGTGGTGAATGAGGATCACTCTAGAGAATGGACCGTACGTGATCAAGGGCGTCGCGTCCCACTTGCCCTACACACAACTGTCCTTCCTACCCATCAGTACTACACCTTTACTGGGAGTGCCATCCGCCAGGCCCACCACAACACTTGCCCTCCCGCATCGCTTCCTGGGAGGACTGGTTGAACCCGGGTCCTGGCATGGATGTCAAGTCAATGCAAGAACTCCTGGCAACCCGCTGCCTTCATGTTAGTGAGGAACTTTGGGAATTCTGCGGACCAGCCGTCTCCCAATGAAGAGACTGTGGCGCGACCGCCCACACTACGGCTGTGTAGAGAATAAAGTTCTCTCTCTCTCTCTCACACACACAGACACACACACACACAAAAGGGTGGCACTGAGTGTTCAAACAAAACATTGATTCAGGTAATGCTCCTGCCCCTATCACCATTTCACATCCCCCTATGTTGGAATGAACCCTGTGAAGGGTATTTTTATTTCTTCTCGCAGCATGTTCCGGGGTGTTTGGGCTACCCTGCTTGATGGGGTAGTCAGACGGGCGATGGAATCTGCAACTTGGTGGCCAACTCGGCGTAGGGCCCCTTGTTGCCAGCTCTGCTGGCACGCTGCTTGACAAACTCCAGGCAACGCACCTGTCCAGGGGTGGCAGGGACAACAGAACACAACTCATTAGGTCACTCGTCGAAACAAAGTAACTCATCAAAAATTAAAGCCGTTCCACTCAACGTGAAAGCTGTCGGAAGTGCAGAGCAGTGATTCGCCATAATGGGCTGTAGCACCGTTATCCACTCACTGCTGCCACCCAATGCAATTCAAATTTCCTGCCTTCACAGTGCTCGCGCGCCCCCTGCCTGAAACTGCGCTAGCCGGAGTTTTGTTCTTTTTGTGCTTGCTTTTCCTCACGCATGTGCCGGCAATGCACTGCCACTTTTTTCACTCACTATCGTAAAAAACCACCCCAATGAGCGTTCCGAAGTAAATGAACGTGGGCGCTGCCAGTTATTACGTATATTTTGCCTCAAATGTACCTGCAGTTCAAATGTACCTCTTTGCGCTAAACAAGATCTACGACAAGTGCCAGTGGTTTACGAGTTTTGAACAGTTACGACTATAGTAAACTGCTTGGCTTTCCAAGCCTCTTGGTTACGCCCCAACTACAGCTGCTGTGACAGAACGCCGTGTGGCTCTACTTGGGTCCAGCGAGCGAGCTACAATGACAAGGCGAGCCGCTAAAGTGCTCTGCACTTAAAAAAAACATCCGCCATGCACTGAAGAACAATACATATAGGAGGAGGCACCATGTTAGGAGGTCTCCCAGTGGCACACTCAAGTAGTAGCCCCAGAGGCAGTGGCTGTCAAAGCCGTGAGGTTTCATACTGATGTACACCAGGGGGAAATCTGGCGCTAGTGTCGAGGTGAGCCAAGCCCCAGTGAACGCGTGCCATCATGTACCGGGAAGGAATGTTCGACTTGTCTTTGGCATGGCTCATGAACAGGCTGAAAAGTTGCCTATGCGTGCAAAAAAGAACAGTATTTTTGCAAAAGAATATTCGCAGTTGCTTTATCCTTACAAAAATGGAACTCAAAAAGATTTATTGCTCAAAGATCATTTAGAAGCTTCACGCAAGGCAAACAAAAAAAAGAGAAAATGTTCCTTTTATGTTGATTTTGGCTTCAAGAACAGAAAGAAGCCGTTTGGCTAGCCTAGCCAAGTAAAAGAGGAACGTTGCTATGTGCTATGGCAGCGCCCACAGACAGCACGCAACTGCAGTGACAGATGTGCCTCTACATGTATATCAGTAGGAAACTATAATCAAAGCACTCGCAGGTCAAAATGTATCAAAATGCCTGCGAAAACACCCCACAATTGTTTGCAACAGGACATACAAGAAAAGAATAGAGGAACTGAATTAGGAAATACCGCAACGTCAGCAAAATGCTCTATGGATGCTTAAAAAAATACAAAAACCTAAAAGTCAGAAAGAAAAAAAAAAAGGATGCGCCAATATCTAGCATGTTGGATGGTGTCAGCGCTTATGATTAACAATTTTGGGACGAATGCTGTACACTGTAGAGTGTAATACTAATATACAGTAAAGGGATATCTGGTTGCTACTCTGTCGGAAAGCCAGGTTTCAAACACACATGCTGTTGCTGACCGTGGAAAAGCGTTTTAGTTTTACTTGGCAATGCTTGCTGAACAAGTTAAATGTTGCCCGTGGCTGCAAAAGCCATACATTATTGTTCTTGAAAGACCATTTTAAAAATTGTTTTACCAACATAAAAGTTTATATCGAGAATATTTCAACAAAAAACTTCATGCAACCTGAAAAGGGAAACAGAAACTTTGCCCACGTTGTTGGCTTTGTCGTCAGGAGTGACAAGAAGGCATGTTTCAAGCCAACCCAAGTAAGAAAGGGACACTGTCAGCCAGAGGCGTAGGTTCAGTGTCGGAACACCTCTCAAAATTTTCTGAGCACTGTATCTCCCCCTCTGTTCCCTCCTCACTTCAGCCTATTTTCTTTTTTTTTTTCGTCCATTCCGTTCACACTGTGTGTCAGTATATCATATGTAAAACAAAACAAAAAGATTAGATAAGAAAATTAAGATGAAACGATGTTTGCGTGCAGGCTATTTTTCCTTCTAGGTTCTTTTAATTTTGCCGGCGGCATGTAACACCCCCTCGGAAAATACTTCTGGCTGCGCCACTGCTGTCAGCACTTGCGCAGCAGTTTTCCCGCTAGTATATACATTAGCATGAAACCCTATGGAGGGGCGGTTTGGCAGTAGCGCGGCAACAAAGAGAAGACAGCGGAGAGGTGCTGACCGACGTGCGGTGGTCGAGGGCGGCGTGCCGGTGTGCGAGCCCCCAGAGGCTGACTGCGAGTGCGAAGATGGGCCGCCTCTCCAGGTTGGCCCCCACCACCAGCCGCTGCAGCAGCTCCAGGGCCAGCCGGGCCTGCCGCTCCACCTGCTGCTTTTTGGGGGAAGGCAGCACGCCACTTTTGAAGCGAAGCTTTCTTGGGACAGCCAAGCACAAGAATTTTTGGCCAGTCTGTCTGTCTGTTACTCGATTCAACTACCCAGACAAAAAAATGTGTGAAAGAAGAGAGAGAGAGAGAGAGAGAGAGTAATTTATTGAACGGAAGGAACACACAGAGAGGTTGGCCTGATTGTACAGGCTCTGGCCTGCTGCTCTGTGTGAGGGAGGGGGAAGGGAGAACAGAGCATAAACAGGGGGTAAAACTATATACACAAAAATGCCTATGACATGTACAGTACATGTTGAAAAGTTCACCACAACAACAGGATTGGGCTACAATCTAGCCTACAAACCACTGCTTTTCAAAAATGCCAGCACGGCCTTGAACGCCTTGTTTGAACACTGCAGGCCTATCCAGGGTCCCAGCAGGATGTCCTCATACAATGCCAGATTGTCTAACCGGGCCGCTTCAACACGAAGTCTACAGTACAGGCAAATTCCCACTGATGCTGCTCATCTGCCATCATGAACTATGCAGATTTAAGTATGGGGTTCACTGTTTTTTTTAATGTAATTAATGGTGGGACAATTCAAACATGCTTCCACGGTATATATTGAAGTTAGATGTTTGTAATGGCTGATGTTGCGGATTCATTGAAGAAGAGGAAGATGACCAGGCGGCTAATCGCTTAGTATCATCACCAGCGGGGGCAGGAGCACAAGGGAGAGAATAAACTCGGTTTGGATAAAAAAAAAAAAAAAAACTTTATTTTTATTTCTCACTGGCACAGCGTGTTTTCCTTTCCTGCATGCTTAAATCAGCACTTTCTTCGGCATTTCTGTCGCACTTCACGTGCTTTTGCATTTGCTAGACCATCACAAGTCGAGCAAGTTACGAAAACAATAAAATCTGCATTCTTTCCGCAATTCCACACTAACACGCGGTTGCAGTGCCACCGTTTCCTCACTACTGACATATTTTTGCAAAACACACAATAGTTGCCGCCTCTTGTTGTCCTTGTCACTAACTTAACACGATAACCCACAACAGTCTTTGGTGAAGATTGGGCTACTAATCACCATCTCCTGTCATTCTCCAGCTAGTGAGGAGCGAGTGGTGATGATGGCAGTGCACTGTGGTGCATGTAGTTCCTAGAAAAAAAAAATTAAAACCGTTCCACTCAATGTGAAAGCTGTCAGAAGTGAAGAGCAGTGATTCGCCATAATGGGCTGCAGCACAATTGTCCGCTCACAGCTACCACCCAATGCAATTCAAATTTCCCGCCTTCGCAGTGCTCGCACACCCCCTGCCTGAAACTGCGCCAGTGGGAGTTCTGTTCTTTTTGTGCTTGCTTTCCTGCTGCACGTGCCGCCGTTGCACTACCACTTTTTTCCCCTTACTATCGTAAAAACCAACTTGAACGAGCGTTCCTAACTAAAGGTGTCTTCGATTTGGCTGCACTCGCTGCACTCATTCAGGTAGTGCAGCACTCGCCTCTTCGATTTTTGAGTGCAGCGCGGGGCGCCTGCACTTTTCTCTTCGATTCACCGACGGTGCAGAGAGTGCAGGATGAGTTCGCGGCTTTCCCTGCACCTCCCAGGGAGGAGGTGCAGAAGCAGACGACAAAAGTGCAGCACCGGTTCTGCAGTGGCGGCGCCTGCACTGAACTGGCTGCACTAAATCTGAACTGATGCAGAAAGTGCAGGCAAAACCGAAGATACCTTAAATGAACGCGGGCGCTGCCGGTTAATTACGCATATTTTGCCTCAAATGTGCCTGTGGTTTTCTTTGCGCTAAACAACGGGGCGGTGTATGACAAGTGCCAGCGGTTCACGAGTTTCAAACGCTTACGATTATAAGAACCGCTTGGCTTTCGAAGTCTCTGTGGGACGCCGATACGACGGAACGCCGTGTGGCTCTACTTGGGTCCAGCAAGCGAGCTACGACGACAGGGCGAGCCCCTAAAGTTCTCTGCACTTAATACAGTGCCTGAAATAAAAAATAATACAGTTATGAAATAAAAAACGTGGTGTTACCACGCACCCCAGATTCGCCCAGCACGCGTAGGTGCGCCAGCAGCTGGTCCAGCACGCTGCCGCACAGCTGCTCCAGCTGTGCCCGGAACTTGGGGTCGCCGCCGTACAGCGCATCGTTCGAGTCCACTGCACAGCAACACAGTGTGGCTTGCTCATCTGGCGGGCAGTGCGAAGGATTTGCTGTAAGAGGTTCTTGCCACAACTGGTCTCTTTTATTTGCCATTCTGGACTGTCCAAAACTGCCCCAAAGCAGCTCTGCATTTTTTTGCCCATACAGTCCAACCCACTTATAACAATACCAATTAAGGGGGCAGACTGGTCTTAGAGCTATTTTTTTTATTTACCAACCAATTTTAATGAAACTGCACTGTGTTATAGAGTTTTTCGTGCTGATTTCAAATCTGCCATTAGACTTTTTGTAAGTTGATTATATTTGAGTTAATTAATGATTAATTGTCATTATTTTGGGTCGCAGTTACAAAATAACCACTCCATACAGAATGGCAATTACCACGTGGCTAGGCAGATAAATGACTAAAGAAAAATTCTGATTCAGCTATTTTTGGTCGTTTTACAACACAGGGAACTTCGCTACTCCCGCGCTCTGCCAGAAATGGCTCGCAGGTGGTGCCAATTGAACACAATAATAATTTTCCAAAGCCTCCATTTGTAAAATTTGTTTCCAACATTGTATTCTCCACACATTTCGGTATCAGAAGCAAAAATTCCCCCGCATTTCCCCGAGGGGGAGAATGTGAAAGTGCGAATGCACGGTTGTCGGCCCGCTTGCGGCGCTTGCGCTCGGCCCCCGCAGCCCACCGCCTCGCCGCCTTCTCTTCCATCTCTTCCATCGGGTTTGTAGTATCACGTGTACACCACGCAGTTATCAAGCCACTATAACGCCGCTGAGTCGCCAACGCACGCCGTGACGACGTAGTTTGAATGCGTTAAAGATATAAGGCGCGTCACTAACACTGATATCACCGTCGCGTCCGTGGCTTGGTCGGTGGAGCGTCGCGCTGCGGCCGCAAAGTCCTCGGATCGAAACCTGGCGCCGGATGCTGTTTCTTTTTTAAATATAGAGGAGCACTGCGGACGCCGACGCCGCCGGCGGTGGATGGTTTGGGGTCGCTTATAAAGTGCATTCGCACTTAAAAGAGTTAAAGTTGTACCTTCTCTGGGTGCCAAGATATCTGAGGATGAAATGCTAGCTTTGCATTGCAAAAAAAGTGCCGTTTCACCATCGAATTCTGCGCTAACTGAGCTGTAGAGTGCACTTTAAAATGCTATTATAATATAATAACAACAAAATATAGTGCCTTGTGATGAGGAAATTTACAGACTGATAGAAAAATTGCTGTGGAGGCCAAAATGCCATTTTTGAGAAAACGCTCTTTTTGAGCGTTTTTCGGCCCCAAAGACCCAACTGCCCCCTTAAGTAACATATCGCCTATAACAATGAACAGTTGCGGCACCATCAACTTTGCTATGTGCTGTATGGTAAGATAAACAGTTTATTACAATGGTCATTTTCCTTGTTATTGGTTATAACAATTGAGCCTGACCGTATGAGCCTACATAAAATGTAGTATTTGGAGGTCTGTGAGAGATCATGCGTGCATTGTGTATGACCAGGCATGACTTTAAGCACGAAATAAGCTGCGACATCTTCTACCTCTCCAACACTCAGAAAAAGTTGGTGCCTTCTATGTAGCCACGCTATCTCTGAAGGAAGGGACCTCCTGACTGCCCCTCTTATCTATCTCCAGCTGTCAGCTAGACCAGGAAATAAGAAGCAGGGGGGACCTTTTCAACAGTGTCTAGATTAAAATAAAGCTGCAGCGAAGTAAAGGGGATCCTTAGTCTACTTTTGGTTACCAATGTTACAAAAGCAAAAAACAACGCCACTTCACTGACATGCAATCTGTCACCCCTTAAAAAAGAAGGAAAACAAAGCCAAGGATTTGATGCGGAGACTTCCTCCTATGTGAAAGACGGTGGTCTTTCCTAGGGGCGCTGTGGAGTCGGCTGGCACACATGCGGCTAAGTCTGAGTGGTCGGCTGTGCAGTTACATTTCTTTTTTGTAAATATTGGGTGAAAACCCTTAAGCACCTACAAAAGCAAATTTTTCTCCTTAACCCTGTTATAACGATTACTGGTTATAACAGTGACCTTTTTGTAGCACTTCAATATTGCTATAAGTAGGTTAGACTGTCGTAGATGTTTTATCGTGAGAGCTGTTCTAGACTGCCCATGAAATGCTGAGAAATATTTTGGACTGGCAACTAATAGGGACTCAACATTTCAGTGACATGTGGGGGTTCTGCAACTGCAGGGCAAGTGTGAAGCTCAGCTCACAATTAAGCTGGTCACGACATCAACAGATAGAACAATGTCATGACATCACAGCAACAGTGACAGCACCCACACTTGCTGTCCATTTTAATGCCCGAGTAGTAAGGTCGTCAGTGCCTACAAACTCGCCCAGGCCTTCCACACTCTGGTGGATCAATAATCAGGTGCCTAAAACTCTACAGTTAATGAATACGTACTTCTGTTGTGTGTTTCACAGGAGAGGGCTATTGATTATTTGTACCTTCCATGATCTTTTAGCGTGCGTTGAAACTTTGATGCACAAACACATTTCCCTCTGTTTCCGAATTGAAGCACAAACATTGCGACTCCAGGGGTGGAATGCCGAGTTGTGTTTGTTTGTTCAAAGAACATCTGTTTTTGGGCAGCCCCTGACTGGCTGAAGTCAAATGATGTGATGCGAAATAATCAAACAGGAGCCATGTCCACTTAAAAAAAAAAAAAGGATGCGTTTTAAATGGACACAACTCGGAATACCACTCCTGATTAAAGCCGACTGCTCTTGCTTGCCTGTGCCGCGAGCTTCGTTTACCACCACTTATTGTTCCTGAAATACTTTTAGCAGAACTCAAGGAGCACTCATTACTACGCAACATCACAAGCAGGTCTACTTAACTGAAAGTGAAAGAAATTAATCGTGACAGTTGCTTTCATTGTTTGTGCTGCCTCCATGTACAGCCTTGGTCAAAAGTATCCGGGCCATGGCAAAATATTCAAGGCCAAAAATACCGTACTTGCACGATTCTAACGCACATATTCTTTTGTGAAAATAAGCGTTAAAAAATGCCTGCGCTTTACAATCGGGCGCGAAACTCAAACAACCACAAAAAACGAAACCGACAACTCGAAACTGAAAACGAATGAATGATGGAGGCTTCGTTTAAACGCAAAGTAATCACCTTGGCAGAAACAGAAAGGAACCAGGCTGCGTCCCGTGCAATAGGTGTCCCGGAGTCGTGTGCTGGCGATTGGCGAAAATAAAGGGGCCACATTTTTAATTAAGTGCCAAGCTTCATTGAAGGGCTTTCTTTAGCTGCCCACAGTGTGTGCGGATTTATGTTAAACTAAATGTTTCGCACAACTGTGAACCGTCTGTTAATGGCATTATTTCATGTGCACGGTAGAATCGCTGCCAAGTTATTTTTGTGGTTTCCGAGAGTTGAATTCTACTGCACGTTACAATTGTGGGCGCGTTAAAATCGTGCAAATACGGTAACTAAAACAGAAGCTCAACTCTCAAGTCAAGCAAGAATATTAGGGCAAAAGCCTAACTTGGCCTGTGGAGCAAAAAAGCCAGTGTCCGGCATATTTAATAGAAAAACAGCTCCTCAGGGGGAGTTCCATAGCACGAGGCATTTTACAGCCCAAGCTTAAGGGGCTATGAAGACAAAATACAAGTTTGTTTTATTCGAAAGACTTCGTGTTTTATAGTGTCCCCAGCGCTTGTCCGGACGCAAACAATTTTTTATTCACTGAGAAATTAATCAATTTACGTTAAAATTTTGATTTTCCCACTAAATCAAGTGTTTTCGTGGTCTGCAATGACATCACAGGAACCAAACGCTTTGCAGCCGATTGGAAAGCCTTGTTTACCGTTAGTGAACCTAGATGGCGTCACCATACCGTGGCAAGCCATTTTTTGCCTTTGGTTTGTTTTTGACCGTATTTAAACCTGGCTTGTTTTTGTTCAGAGAGGAAATAATTGTTTCGTGAAACGTAGTGCTCCTCGGACAATATGGTCACGTAAGACACCGTTGCTTGCGTCAATTGGCCAGTGTTATTTAAAACTACCCCAAAGCCCCTCAGTCCTGTGCAGCTAAACCAAGCATAGTGCGCGCAGTACCAACAGCAGTACGCATCGGTACTTCTATGTTTTTGTGTACTTTCGTAATGTCCACTGTTTACCTGACTATTCTTACCACTATAAGAAGAATGTGCTTTAAATGTAAGCGCAAATAGCTCATTTGGGAAGCTTATACGCCCCGCCTAATTTGCGTTTGCTTTTGCCGGGCTCAGCCAATCGCAGAGCTGCTGGTATGACGTCATAGGTTCTGTTGCGGGAAATGAGCTAGTGGGTCGCATGGCCATTCCCTTTTTTCCTAATTACGTAACTTATTTGAGCGAAGTTTACGTTAAAAGTGGGTGTCACCATGATTTTCTAACGAGGCAATTTTTTGAATGAACCAAACTTGTGTTTTGTCTTTATGGCCCCTTTAAGGGGGGGACTGGCTTTCAAAACAATTTCCTTTATATTTTTAAGCAAACTCTGTGAAACTTGTTGGTCTTGCTCCTCCAGTCTATTGTTCCTCTAAAAATGGCTAATTATCTCTAATTACCTCGGAACTAATTGACCAACTGAAAAAATAATGGCATATTTGAAATCAGTGGAAAAAAAAAGAGCAAGACCGACAAGCTTTACAGAGTTTACTTCAAAATTAAAGGAAACTGTTTTAAAACAGCGGTGTCCCTCGTTAAAGGAGTAATGACACGAAATTTTGAAGCAAGGATCAATGTGTAAAAGCTTCGTTTGCCCATAGAGATAACTCCCGTGAAGTTTCAACCGTAACCGTTGAGTATCAATTTTAATCTTTGCATGCTGCAGAAAGCTCAGAACGTATACGCTTTCAACATCGACATCAGTATGGCGCCACCTGCGCTTCGCCCCAAACTGCCGACGACAGGACTCCCGTGACGTAGCCAAAGCGCTGGCTGCTGTTGGCACGCACTGCTTCGCCTTCTTCAACACGTACTGACATCATGCTGTCCAGGTGTGCGCAACCACAGCCGGTCTGCATGTGCGTGCTTCCACATTGGCTGTAGTGTGACGAGAACAGCGACGTCAAGTGCACCCTCCTGTCATAGTGGCCGCCTCGGTGCTCGTTTCATCGAAATCGAAACTGACACGAATTAACGAGGTTGTAAACAATTGTTTACACTGCGATCGAACATCCAATGTGCCATTTTATGATTACTGGGCTGGTAGGCACCCATAGCAGCGAAAAAACATAACAAAATATCATGTCAGTACTCCTTTAAAAGGTGGATTGCGAAGCAAAGTGTCTCAAGTCGCAAGATTACAAACCCTTTGATTACAAAGGCGTTCACAACTGGACATTCTTGCTTCCTCCCTTTCTTTTTTACTTTGACTGCAATAAACGACAATTTCACTTACTTCATGATACACGAAATTTTGCTTGCTTTTGATATGTTCTACTTTATGGCCTGGAAACTCTGGCACACCGTATTTATTTGATTATAAGGTGGTCACTGATTATAAGGCGAGTGTGCAGTTTGGAGAGTAAAAAAAAACCCCCTATATATATACTGAGTTTCTAATATAAAGCGGGGCATGACTTTGAGACTACAGATTTTGGAAAAAAAAAAAAAAAAAAAACTCGCCTTATATTCGAATAAATACGGTACATAGCCCGGGGACTTAGACCGAGACTGTACAAGGCAACTGAAAAGGGCCCAGCGCGAGAGCAGCCCAGAGAGACCACCCGCACCCTTGTCGAGGTGGTAGAGGTAGTGCTCCTGGCCGAGTGCGACGAGCAGGTTGAGCGCGTTGAGGTACAGCCGGGCCAGTCCGTCGGTGGTGCCCCCTCCCGCTCCGACGGAGGAGGAGCGGTCGTGCAGCGCCTGCAGCAGCCCCCGCAGCAGGCGCAGGGGCTCGTGCTCGGGTGGTCCGGCACCACGAGCAGGGTGGACAGCAGGCTGCTGCCGAAGGACACCAGGAAGGGCTCCGTGCTTGCCCGCCCACCCCCCGTGCCCCCTTCCACCTCCACGGTGGCCGGGAGCTCCGGCAAAAGCTCAATGGCCGCCTGCAGGAAGGCGTCCCCTGCCGAAGACGACGGCGATGAGTAAATTTTATGAGGAAGAGGGTAAAATAAAATGCTTATTGACGCATCACCTCTAGAATTAATTTCTTCTCTCAATTGTCTGAATAGGCAGGCAAAAATCGTCGCTAATAAAGTCTACGCTGACTCGGCCTAAGTTTGAGGTATGATCCGCATCTGACACTTCCCTTAAATGTGCCTTTTATCAGTTGCACTGTAACCCTAACCCTTATCATTTGAAATAGACGTGTCCTCACTTTGCCCAGGGTCGAGGTCAACTTCTCACTTCCCGTGCCTTCCGAATAATGTACAAGAACAAGAACACTTAAACAAGTACTGAGTGATATGTCTATACTAGAAGGAATTATGCACTTTTCTCCAAAAGACGTTCTTTCTAAGGTTGTTTGATACGTGAACGACGACCCTTTCTTTCACTTGTCCTCTGGGAGAGCTCTAAGTGAATGTACAAAAACTGAACAGCGGTTATATAGTACCCCTCAGAGTGCTTTTATGAACTGGAGCGCGGTGTACAGGAACCGAATGTGACTTTTTAGTAGTACTCTTTTCCCCGCCCCCTTTTATGCCCCCTTTTCCTCCCCACGGCATTTTGCCTCTTTCTCGTTAAAACCTATCAATCAATCACTCAATTTTATTCTCACAGCCAGATGCTCTACAGAGGGGAGTGAGCTCAAGTAATAGAAAAATTAAAGCCGTTCCACTCATTGTGAAAGCTGTTGGAAGTGCAGAGCAGTGATTCGCCATACTGGGCTGCAGCGCCTCTATCCGCTCACTGCTACCACCCAGTGCAATTCAAATTTCCCGCCTTTGCAGTGCTTGCGCACCCCCTGCCTCAAACTGCGCCAGCAGGAGTTCTGTTCTCTTTGTGTTTGTTTTTCCTCCCGCACGTGCCAGCGCTGCACTGCCATTTTTTTTTTTTTTTTTTTTGCTTATCATCGCAAAAACCAACCCAACAAGCGTTCGTAACTAAATAAATGCGGGCTGTTAATTACGTATATTTTGCCTCCAATGTACCTGCAGTTTTCTTAGCGCTTAACAACGGCAAGCTGTATGACAAGCGCCTGTGGTTCACGAGTTTCGAATGCTTATGGCTATATAAACCGCTTGGCTTTCGAAGCCGCTGTGGTTATGCCGCGACGACAGCCACTACGACGGAATGCCGTGTGGATCTACTTGCGTCCAGCGAGTGAGCTATGACGACAAGGCGAGCCCCAAAAGTGCTCTGCACTTAAAAAGACCAACAAAAGCAGCAAGGATGATGCTACATGATTAGATGATGCTGGTAAAAACAGTGTCAACTAAAGTTTCTCAATGGCAGTCACTGGTTGAACCAGAAGGAGGACCCAGTCTCGTGATTTCCCGGGTATAACTGACTTGAAAACATGTCTTAGTGTGGCAGCGTATTATTCAGACTGCGTTAATGAAATGTCAGATAGCAACCACGGCCTTGTAAGCCCGAGCACTGCCTTCCGTTGTCCCAGGAAACCATGCTGAAAGTCTGAGTTATGGGTGCGGAGTGAGTGGGGTGCTGAAGGAAGGCTTAAATGATGCGACAGAGGTTAGTTTTCTTGCAGCACCACTGGCAGGAGTCTTTTAAAGCAAAACCTTTTTTAAAGTGAAAGCTTTCTTAGGGAGCGATGGCATCCCGTCAAAAAACTGATGCATTTCCACGTAGACTGGTTGGTCGACTGAAAAGCTCTTCTGAGAAGATCTCTGGACGCACGGCACGTGCGTAAAACCAGGCTTCCACTGTGTCAAAACGGTTACTTGGAAATTGCCAAAAAGGAACAGTTCTAGATAAGACAATACATGCATTGACCATGAAGAAGTAGTACAATAGCGTACCTTGATCTCATAAACCACGTATCGGTATACATTTGGATCGTTCATAGATGCATCTACTTAGTGCGCGAACAATCGTCGCATGAGTTCGTTCTTCATTTGAGATTTGGGCCTTCGAAAGTGTGATGATCAATGGGATGCACTTGTAGCTTTCACTCTTCTCTCAACTTTCTTTCGGTAAATTTAGGAATGGCAAATTTTTTTATACGTTAGGAGACGAACTTTGTAGGCCAGCATCCGCGTGACATCTTGGCTGTACCCATCTTTAGCCCCACTTCTGATGCATTGGCAGTACAGGTGTTTCGAACAACTTTGTGTTCTTGTTCACTCTAATATCCTCTCAAAACAAGCAAGCAAAAACAACAAGCAGAGGACGACCATCTTTTTGGCCAGTTTTCTTAGTCAAGCCATTAGCCAAGCCCAGGCTCATCAAGGTTGGAGCCGTAGAGGGTACCTTGTGAGAGGCACTGGTTGAGGAGTGCTGTCTGCCCCGACAACAGGTACAGCTCCAGCCGTGTCTGCACACTGGCCAGCGATGGGATGGTGATGAAACAGTAGGCCGCACAAGCCTGCACAAGATGAGGAGATTCAAAATGAGTTGCTTCACCTGTCACTAGGCGAGGTTGATTTCTCATGCGCTCAAATGTGATTGGCTGCAATAACTGATAACTGCATGGATAAGAATCAACACCACCGGAAGATTGCCAGCTCCCTGTTGTGACCAGATCCACAAATAAAAAAGACACCCCCAACGTCCGCGTAGTAATGCCAAAGATGCAACACAAGCAAACAAAAAGACCTTGAATCTCAAAAGTGGTATTCTTTGTGGTATTCTGGAAAGTTTTTCTGGAAAGGACAACCATTATTCTGGACAACAGCAGTTATTCTGGAAAGGACAACCAACAGTTATTCTGGAAAGGACAACAACAGTTATTCTGAAAAGGACAACCACAAGTTCAATACATGCTTCTGCATCGACATCAACGACAACTCTCCCCAAAGTATGTCACTCAGTCCCGACATTTCTGAAAGGTTTCAAATTATACGCTGCGAAATGGGGCATGTGCGTAGAGTGAAACACCACTACAGGGAGCTCAAAATCAAAGGAAAGGCAGAATTACTTTAACTGTAGCTGCACTGTAGTCACAGATACCACCAACACAGCAAATGAAAATTATTGTTTGTTATATTCACTAGGTCACGTGACCTTCCTCGCTATAACAAGTTTTAACTGCACACTTGTTTTGTCTTTTTCATTGAATTTCATACTACGCAAATTCATTCGCTCTTGGTAAGCAAGGCAAGAGGAAGCAAAACGAACATCAAGAATAACTTCAGGACTCACCCACATAAGCACCCAGGCATGGTTGGGGTGCCAACAGATGAATGCAAAGCAGATTTTTCTCCATTGTTTTTGTAGGCAGAGACCACTGTCCCAAATAGAAATTGAGGCTATTCCCGCAAACTTTTTTCCCTCCCTCTTACATTGCTCACCGCTGTACATTTTTGGCTGCCCCGCCTGGTCACTGGTGAGAAAACAGTTGTACTGGCAAAAAAAAAAAGAAGCATGCCAAAGCTCTTTTTCTCTAAGAAAAAGATGGTTCAAACGCAAAGCTTTCTCTCGTGCACCGTAAGTCAAAGTCATTTTTAATGTTCCAAAATCAGGACTGCCTCAACCGTGTCAGAATGGCGCATCGGATAGACGTCGGCTTCATAACACGAGGGAACCAGGTTCGATTCTGACCACGGAAAGCGTTTTCATTCTTGAGCCGCTCGATCTGCCTTTGTGGAAACGCACTGTGTAAGTTGGCTTTCCTGCAGACCTTTTGTGCATAATAACTTGGATTTTGGGTTGGACTTTGACTTCGCACTTTGAAGACGTTGGCTTTAGACCCGAGAAAGCTTCGCGTTTCCGCTATCTTTCAGTTCACCCATGATCACCATCATCGTTAGATAAAGTTGGCTTTCCTGCAGTGCATTCTGGGGCACTGTCGTCATCAGTGTGGCATAGAAAGCTTCGCTTTAAAAAGTTACACCCGGTCACTCTCAGGATAACACTGCCTCTACCTTCCACTACTAACTGCCTGCCGCTTTTTCCCATAAACTGCAGCACACATGCACAGAATGCTAAAGCGCTCCAAGTCAACCAACCTGGCACCAATACAACCGAGAGAATTACGTGATGCATGCAATGGTATCCGCAACCACACGAACAGGCACCCACTGACCCGAACAAAGGCGGCCGTTTTGCGGGTGTGGTGGCCCTTGACCACCTGGCGGGTGCGCATGGCCAGTAGGTTCACGTCCTGCGTAAAATACAAGGCACAGAGCCACTTTGAACACACTCGGTCGACCACAGGGCTGCACTGAACTAAAAGACGCTGCACTGAAAGCCCCTGGGGCTAATCGAAAAACAAGAAAAAAGTGTTTGCATCAATACGCCGTAACATTTTTCCTTTCTTGCTAAAAGAAATGCTAATCTCTACACGGTGGGAAAAAATCACTGATTCGGACCGCGGAATGCATACCACGTGATACGACGTCACTGGTTTGTGACTTTAGCAAAAGGACCGCTGACTACACGCGAGGCTTTTTTTTTGTTCGCGATTCTGATGGGGCAATACAGCAAAATACTGCGCTTTGGCGCACACAAGTCTGGATAGTCTAGCAACCATGCCTCTCTGCTCAGAGCAACGGGCGTATTAAGATCACCACTATGCCTTCGTTTGTTGACATTTTTATGCTCTTGGGCCCCTTGTTTGGCATGATTGCACGGTGGTACGGGGCTTCCGCACCAGGGACATTTGACTTGTCAGACACAAGCACGAGTGGGTGAAACACTGATCGCAGCGTTTGTCAACTGCCTGCCCAGCAGTGATACCAACGTAAGAAGTGACGCAAGCCCGCAACAACGTCAGGAGCTACATAGGGAAACCGAGAAAGGTGAAGAGTGTGAAGCGACAGCAAAGGAAGCAGGGGCTTTCTTTCATCTACATCTTTCCTGCATATATACGTTCTCACCCAGCACGTACATGATCTTACGCAGCTCATTCTTGTGGCAAACACTACGGCCATCGCCGCGCAACGACGCTTTCAACTGGCGTCCATCTTTGCCACTATCCTCAAACCCCTCAAACCTTTTGTGCTTTTCGCTGTGTGCAGACGGTCCATGCGTTGAGAGTATGCTCCGTCTGTCACGTCGGCTCACTTTGTACTTCGTGTGAATGCCTCTTTGAGCCAGACCGTCTGCTGACATCACGTAACGCCACCAGTCTGGCTGCGGACATGTCCGTGGTGTGAATTTCCCTTAAAGGGGCCCTGAAAGGCATTTTGAGCACACTAAATGAAGTAGCGCAATCGTTAGGTTGGGTCGTCAAGGTCATCTGGGCCAAGTACTACTCTTTTACGCGCAGCGGAAAGCTCACACTTTTGTTGCAAAGTTTGTCGCTTTTTTCTCACCCTTTCCTTCGTGTTTTTGGACGCCGCCATCTTCACATGTCTACATCATCGATTCCCCGATGTTCGTCATGAGCTAGACATCCTGCTATTGGGCGGCTTTTTCACGCACTTCCGGCAAAGAGATGAGTCGTCTGCTCAGCGTCGACTCGCCGGCTGATCTGCCAGCGTAGTGCCGGAGTGCTTGGACATTTTACGACAAACGAAACAAGTGTAAACAAACGCTTAACCGTTCGTATTGAATGCAACACGGCCATAACACGACATGGATATTCTCTTACCGGAGTACGTCCCATAAAGAAAGCGTTGAAGCCCCGTGGCACTTCTTTCGCGCAATCGCAGAGAACGCACTGAGCCGAATGCCCAGGTTTGACGGATACATTTTTTTCCACTTCAAAACAATCCAGAGATGCGTTTCGAACGAACACAACAGTCACAACATGCGTTGCAAGTCTGAACCGCGATTGACAGACGATGGGCTGCCTCCTCCTGCCCCTCGTAAATTCGGCACTCACCTCGCGCGCGGTTTGCGGGGACGAACAGCAAGTCACTTAACTCTGGCGCGCAAGCCGAGATGGCTTTTAGACACGCACACTGCACATACCCCATGCGAGGTTGAGTCGTACGTCGCTCGAGAAAGATAATCCAGGCCATGGGAAGCACTATCCACCCGCAGAAGCACAACGTCGCATTTCATCGCGAAACAAAGGCGTCCACAACACACACACCATCGCCTCCTGTAATGCCAAACGCATCTCGCACTTCCCAATAGGAGTGGGTGGTACGCCTGCAGTGCCCACATGTCGCGAGGTGGGGCCCCAAGCTGAACCGGGATCACGCAACCGTAACTGACCTCTGGGGCGGTTTGTGCCTTGTTGCCAAGGCAACCGATGTTTGAGATCGTCAAAGAAAGGCGCTCGCTCCAGCGCTAGAAAGCTCAGAGCCGCGCCGGAGCATGTTTAGCCAACGTTGCTGCTCTCCACCACGCGTCGCCCTAAGCTGAACTGGTGACATGATTGAAGCGTTTTGTGCACGGGTTCTGTATCGGCTTAACTCTTTCGCTACCGCAGAAAATTGACCAATTTTTAGGGGTCCAAGAAAACATTTTTTTTCCTGCTAAAAAATTATTTAGGCACTAATTGCAGGAGCACAAAATGCAGATTATTTAACGGCCTTTCCAATAACACCAGTTTTTAAAGGTTTTCAATAGCATAGTAGTGAAAAAAAATATCAAAATCAAAATTTTTGTCAAGTTGTCGAACAAAATGATAAAAAAGGAGTTGTGTATATCAAACCACCGGTAGTAGAAAAAAATTAGAATATACATTTTGTAGGGAAACATTTCAAAAACACACCTTAAAAAAAATGTCGACTTGCGCGGAACAGTTTTTCAGATATAAAAAAAAATGTTAGCACGCACGGTGCTCGTGTCATGCGGTGAAGCCCAACCTCTAATTCAAAATGTGCAATTTCGGGTGGTTCCCTGGAATAAATCTGGCGGTTTGACGTTATCAGAGGCACCAATTTGCCCCCACATAACGTAAAAACATCTTGTCAATGGCTGACTTTGCATTTACAGCGAGCACAATATTTGGGACAAGCACGCGATGCGGAAAAAAACATGCATGAAGTTGAAAACGGAACGCCGTGGCTGATGCTTGTTGTCGTTCACGGTCAGTTATCTCTCAAAACATAAAGCTGAGCTTTATTATCATCTTCTTACTCGCAATTGTAGCCTTGCTCGCAAAAATGAGGTACGATGAGCTAGAATCGTGCCCTGCGATCTTTGGCCGAGTAGCAGTTGCGCGATAAAAAAGATCAGCACAACGAGCCTCCTCTATTGCAGCGCCACCTAACATTTTTTAAATGAAACAGTACAAAAACTTATCAGAGACTCCGTCCGAATAGACAGTTCAACTAAGCAGCAACATTAGACACCCGGATATACCCTCGCATGGAAACGAAACTAAAAGGCGAACAGCTGGCAGTGTAAGGCCGGTTTGAAGCGCTGTCCTCGGCGGAACAGATATCTGGCGACTGGGTGTGACCTTTTGACTTGCATCTGAAGTTTTATCGCAGAAATCGGGTTAGGGTGGGGGGAAATCAGGAGCGCCGTGCTTTGTTCGCGGATCAGTCGCGGACGCTTCAGGCGCCATGGCAGGTAGCCTTGAAGTTGGGTAACTGCGTAGTAGCGCTAAATATGAATTTCGCGATGTAGAAACGAAACCGAAACTGTTGTAAACTGTTTGCGAATGGTCCTGGGGTAAGTAGAACTACCACAGTACTTAGAACAACTTGCGCAAAGGCAATAAAACTGCCTAAAATCATAAAGTAGCTTTGCAACCAGGCACTGCTTGACATTTTCAGCCGATTTCTGGGATTATTACTGTCAGAGCGCGAACCTGACGATTGAAAATCGTTTGCTAGTTCCCCATTCACGCCCTGATAGCAAAAAACAAGCGCTGGTGCAGAGTAATTATGAGTTGCACGCATTCTTCGTTGGTAGCCGTGACGCGCGATGACCACGCCCCTTTTCCACACCCAGGTGATTCAAAAGCGTGTCAAAAATCACGTTTCCGTTGAAAAAATGAAAACAAAACTGATTTTGAAAGGCCATTTTCTGATCTAACTCCGAACAGCTTTACTTGTTCGAGAAACGCCTGGAACGCTATGAAAAGGCGCTCCCAAAAGTATCGATCAAATTGATCGATTTTGATAGGCGCGGTAGCGAAAGAGTTAAATGTCTTTTTCACATGGCGCCGGCAGGAATTACCACCACCGCAAAATAAGACCCGGCACCAGCGGGGCCACATCTGATACGGCGCTTTTTGGATAAACAGTGCGCGGTGCATGAAAGGGACCGAGCGCAAGATCCTCCCCAGCGGCTGCGAGTTCGCCGCCGATTAAAAGTCACGTGCTGCACTGCAGCAACGCACACCGCGAAAGGGCAAGGCCAGGCCACCGCACACATGCGGCCAGATTTTCGTTCGCTTATCCATCCTTGAGCGGAGTGCGGAATTCATGGTGTCAACAAAACTTGCCCGTAGCAGACGGCAGTCGGAGGAGCGTAATGCGGAAGTACGTCACCGCTGACTAGCGCAGCATCATGGGAGGCTGTGCTCGCGCGCCGTCAACAGTTGAAAAGAGGAGGAAACGCGGCGCGACGATAATGTGCGGTTTTTGATTTACGATTTCTCAGCTAATACTCATCGCTTTAACAAAATTCTTGCGGGAGGAGATTGCTAATACATTGTCTTATTTGGTTACATGTAGATCCATGCATCGGCGGAAGGTATTTCAGGACCCCTTTAAGCGATAGCATTTGTAAAACGATCACTTTCTTCTGTATCTAGACCTTCCAAGCTGGCCAATGTTCCATCATCATCATCTACACCAGCCTCACTACCATCATGATCAACCAGCTCAGCTTCATCAGTGTCACTATCATCATTAGCAGCTAGCTCGCGCTCAAAACATGCTTGGCACCCTGCCTGGAGCAGGATCCTGTTCTGCGCTGCTGTAAACCACCATGGCATGCCACTCTACCTCTTAGGCCGCCTACAGTGGTTTAAGTACGATGAAACAAAATGACACCTAAAGGCACCTCTTCAAACGCACTGTTGAAGCTTTGTGCCAAACAGTGACGAAAACAGCGTATGGCAACCTAGCGCCACCTTTTAAACACTACACAAAGCATTTGTGATTAGAAAGCTAGGATCCAAGGAAATACGTGGGTGGCAGGCTGAGATTCCTTGCTTTTTCAGAAGGTTGTGACCAGGTTGCATTAGCTTATTATGCATACCACAACATACTCGTATTTCACAGGCCCCCATTCTGAAAATTGGGATCACGATGCGTATTTGCAACCATTATAAAATCCTGGTCCCCAGTGTTCCGCTCCTGACAGACCTACCCCCTAGCAATGTGACCACAGAGATCCTCATTGGTTAGGATTTTGAGCTCACTCCTAGCTACCTATACTACTACTACTCATGACGCTGCAGAACTTCCCATCATCCTCATAATCTTGTCCTTCATCAACCATGTTCTGCACTTCGTTGTCCCCCGTTTCATGTCAGCAATTAATGGGACCATGACCTTCTTCTGCATCACCCTGCCTTCACCAACGTGAATAGCATAACAAGAAGCAGGACACCCGACTGTGCTACCCCTCTGAGACTAATACGGACACGCGCATCAAATACTTTGACAAGCACCCTCATCCTCACCTAAACCGACGCCCCATCATCCCGCCCTCATTAATGTATAGAATGTGATGAAAAGTGGCATCATCATCACCAGCCCGCTTGGGTGCACAGCAGAATGAAGGCTTCGCCCGTGTTCCTCCAGCTGTTCCTGACTCACGATGCCCTGGTCCATTCTCTGCCTCGAAATTTCCAATTCAATCCCCCAATAAAGTTAACAGTCTTCCTCTACACTTCTAGAACAGTCCCTCGGTAGCCGCTCTGTTACCCCGACGGTCTGCCAGTTGTCAGCTCTTCGTGCTACGTGGCCAGCCCAAGTCTGCTAGTTCTACTTAATTTGAGCTAGGATGCCTTCCTTCCGAGTCAGTTCTTTGCTAAGGGAGGCTTGCTTTTAAGTGCAGAGAACTTTAGGGGCTCGCCTTGTCATCGTAGCTCACTTGCTGGACCCAAGTAGAGCCTCACGGTGTTCCATCATAGTGGCTGTCGTCGCGGCGTAACCCAGAGGCTTCGAAAGCCAAGCGGTTTATTTAGTCATAAGCGTTCAAAGCTCATGAACCGCTGGAACGTGTCATACATCCCCTCATTGTTTAGTGCAAAGAAAACTGTAGGTACATTTGATGCAGAATGTACGTAATTAACCGGCAGCGCCCGCGTTCATTGGGTTAGGAACGCTCATTGGTGGTTTTTATGACAGTACGCGCAAAAAAGTGGCGGCGCAACGCCGGCACGCTCGAGAGGAAAACCAAGCACAAAAAGAACCGAACTCCGGCTGGCGCAGTTTCAAGCAGGGGGCGTGCGAGCACTGCGAAGGTGGGAAATTTAAATTGCATTGGGTGGTAGCAGTGAGCGGATAACGGCGCTACCGCCTATTATTATGGCGAATCACTGCTCCGCACTTCCGACAGCTTACACACTGAGTGGAATTTACCCCTAAACATCACTCCTATTCCTTTGCTTCCCATGGCTCTTAAAGCTAATTTTTCCACCAAGGTGTTCAGTAAGGCGCCAAGTATGAGTGAGAAGTGGGACGCTGACTCAAAATGCTCCCCTAGTGAAGAGAACCCACACAGAGCAGGGTCCTGAATAGAAAGACTCCGACTAGAGAGGTTGCAAGCAAGGACACCCCAAAGGGAACAATGCCCCCTCCCCACCTGCACGAGCTGTGCCAGCACGGGGTCGAGGGTACTGAAGGCGGCACGGGCGTCCACGTAGAAGGCCAGCTGGGCCTCGAAGTCGCGGCCGAAGCCCACGCGCTGCAGGAAGCCGCACAGCAGCTGCGCAATGTGCCGCCGCTCGTCCTCCAGCGTGAGCGCGTTGAGCGAGCCGTGCAGGGCCTGGCCCACGTGCATCAGGGCGTGCAGCACCAGGGGGTCCCGCGTCTGCTGCTCCCCCCCTCCCTCGGAGGAGGAGGAGGAGAGGAAGGCGGTCATGACGGCCTTGCAGCCCCGCAGCCGGGCGCCCCCCTCGCGGGGCAGCAGGTCCAGCAGGGGCAGCAGGTGCTCCATGGCGCACAGGCGGCCAAAGTCCGACACGTGCCGCACCAGCCGCTCCACCAGGCGCACCAGCTGCTGTGGGTGCTGCTCGTAGGCCCGGTCCGGCACCAGCTGCCGCACCAGCGCCCCAAGCAGGGCGTCCACCTCGCGCACCTGACAGGGGTGGATGGGAGAGGTGCTACGTGGAACAGAGGCCCCCCAGCGCAAGTGTCCACACACAGACTCCGACAACTTGGACATGGGGAGGAGGCAAACTTTTGCAACTTGGAGGGCTTTGTGCATCGAAGTTGATAAGAAATCTGGGTAATGATTACATCATCATCATCAACCTGTCTTTGCCCACTGCAGGGGAAAGCCTCTCCCAGAGATCTCCAATTATCCCAGTCCTGTGCTAACTGCGATGAATTTATCCCCACAAACTTTTTGACCTCGTCTGCCTACCTAACTTTCTGCCCCGCTTCCCTGCCACGCTTTCCTTCTCTAGGGATCCACTCTGTTACCCTTCATGACCAATGGTTATTTTGCCTTCACATTACATGCCCTGCCCATTTCTTCTTAATTTCTACTAGTAAGTCCTCAGCACGTGTTTGTTCCCTGATTCACTCCACTCTCACCTATCTTCTGTTCCATTGCTTGCTGAGTAATACTGAATTTAAGTTGAACCCCCTTAGTGAACCTCCAAGTTTCTGCCCTATAGGTGAGTATCAATAAGATGCACTTTCCTCTTCAGGGACAATGGTAAGCTTCCATTCATTATCTGAGAATGCCTGCTGAATGCACCCCACCCCATTCTTATCCTTCTGATTATTTCTGCCTCATGGTTGGGATACGGGTTCACCACCTCGCCTAAGCAGACATACTTGCTTACCACTTTCACTGCCTTGCCACAAAGCTGATTATGCAAGGCGATTCCGATACTCCCTAATGAAATTTGTGTGCAGGGCGAACTGCAGTCTCTTGGGTGACGGCGCAAACCTCCTGCGTCTCACGAAGTGATCACCGCATCAGAAAACGCACAAAGGGGTGCGGTATACTCTGGCATTGTCTCGTAGCGTGTCGCCATGGGGGACCATGTCTCCCTCCTCTCACCATACTTTCATCCTCTGCTTTCCTGCTCACTCGATCTTCGATGGCCTTTTAGTCTCTCAGTTTTGTTGAATCAGGTCGCCGCCAAAAAAAATGTATCACGCCGCCTTGGCATACCGCCCTCCCCCTCACACTTTTGCCATGCTTTCCTCCTTCGCCTCCTCAATATATTTCATTTGTCTTTAGTGTCCCCTTCATTCGTTCAGTTACGACAAGGAACGATGGTGCCGTGAAACTACAGGAGTAGGCCAGCTCCTGCTTGTGTGGTTTTACGCCCAGGTGAAAATACATGTTTTTTTTTTAGCTGGATTATTCAACCAGAAATTTCCTCTAGCCAGAAATATTCTAGCAAGAAATAGCAGAATTTCTAGCTAGAAATTCAGTTTCTAGTTTATTTCTAGCTGGATTGAGATTTACTTCGAGCCAGGATTTGCCAGTCCAGCTAGAAGAAAAAAGAAACCCCGCAAGCTGGAAATAATCGTCTCTAGCTAGACTAAGAATTTTTCTAGTTAGAAGCTGTCGATTTTAGCTAGAATCTAACAATAGAGTCAGAAATGAAGCCAGAAATTATGATTTCTTGCTAGAAATGCTTTTTCAACCTAATCATCTCAGACCAGTGTGCTGAGTTTAGGCTTTTTCTCAGAAGCCAAAGTAGTTCCAAAAATGTCAGGGGAAACGTGTTGCCGCACTAAATCAAAAGTGCCAAGACACTCACCGTGAAGTGCTTACAAGGGTACTCGATCCACACCTCAGCACAGCTCAGGTAGTCCTGCAATCGTAGTAGCGATGATCAAGAAGATTACTGTCGCTTGCAAGATCAGGCAAACACCTTCGACACAAGTGCCCTCTACTCTCCACCCCAAGCTACCATACCATGCATCAGCTAGTGCGAAGTTTGAAAAGGCAATGTCAGATGTGTCCCTCAAATGTGGCATTGCCCTGGTCTGGACTACAAATGCTGGCAAACACCTAGATTCCCAAGTGAGCTACTACTGTGTTAGCAATATGAACTGATGACTGCTTTCCCTACAAGCTGGCCATGCTAAGACTGGGCTCCCTTCCAGTGGAAGGCACCTTTGCAAAGAACCAAGGCTGCTGACACGTCACCTTGGGTAGAAGTCAACTGTCTGTGGAATTATTTGCATTGCGCTAATCGTTGGTTCTTCATATATCGAGGAAGTACTGTGTGTGAATGAAGGACTTCCAACTTACGCCTGGGTTTCGCAGCTTGGAGATGGCCTTCCAGGCTTGGCTGAGCACCTGTCGCCGCTGGTCCTCCGGCGGATCGGCCAGGGTCAGGCAGAGGCCTAGTGTACGCAGGAGCACGTGCTGCGATTGGAGCACCAGCATAGAACTAAGGTACGGTACGGTACAATACAGTACGGTAAGGTAACATCTGAATGATAAGGTGCGATACGGTACGGTAGCGTATAATAAGGTTACTGCTGAATCGTAAGGTATAGTAAGGTAAGGTACGGTATGCTAAGGTATGGTGCAGTATTGTATGGTATGGTATGGTAAGGTATAGTGTGGTAACGTCAGCATGGTAGCATACCTTAAAGTAAGGTGTGGTAAAGTACATTACGGTAAGTTATGGGTATGGCACAGTATGGTAAGGTACAATACAGTAAGGTAGCCTACAGTGGGGAAAGGTAAGATCAGGTAATGTAATGTAAGGTTAGGTGTATCTCCCAATCCACCTATGAGCTCTGGATTCTAGAGGCACCGAACAACACAAAGGTGTGAAGTGTGCCTGCCAATTCTTTCGTGCAACTTGGACTCGGCTATTCTAGCTGGCCGTGACTGCAGTAATTTCTGCACCAGAATGGATAGTTGGACGAGTTGGTGGGTGTTCATGTTGGAGTGGTACAGCGCAAACAGACAAAGGACAAAGAAAGAAAGCATGGCATGGGTGCTCTGGACACCACTGTGCACATTGAAAGCCTGGCCTAAAATGTGCCCACGAATACGTGCTGTGATCCCAAGTACTTTACATGTCTGTCCGGGTTAGAAGACGCTTACATTCTGCACTTCCAACAAAAGGCATCAGAGTGCCTCATCTCCCTTCAACCACATCAAGCCCATATTACGGCACCAACAAGAGAGAGAGGACTCGCAGCAGGGCACCTTGGGGAAGGAGGCGTCGTCGCAGTCGCGCATGAGGCCGACCAGCTCGAGTGCTCGGCTGGCGACGTAGTCCGGCCGGAAGGCGGTCATGACGGAGTTGAGGAGGAGGGCGCTGTTGCACTGGTCCTTGCAGCGGCTCAGCACCTGGTCCAGCAGGCCCTCGGAGGCCCCCTGGGCGACGCACTGCAGGATCCAGTCCAGGGCCGGGCAGTACAGCGTCAGGTACGTCGACAGGTCCAGCTTCTGCTGCCGCAGCAGCTGCTGCACCACGGGACGCTCCAGCTGGAGGGAGGGAGGGGGAGAAGGAAGAGAAGGGTGGTTGATTCCCCCTAAGCTTCACTCCCACAACCAGGGGTGCTGACCTGTGGGTAGGTGAGTAGGAAGTGCCAGAAGTTCTCCAGGACATGCTCGTGGGCCTCCGGAGCCAGCGACATGCCCACCTGCGGGCAAAAGAGGAGGAGATCAACAGGGGGATTGAAGTAGATAACTCCGCAGTGTTTTAGACAGCGGCCTACCCGGCAGAGGTAGCAGCGAGCGTAGGCGGCCACCAGGGGGTCTCCAATGCCGCAGATGGCACCCGTCAGCCGCATCAGTGCCCGCGAGTACTCCCTGCAAAACAGAAAACGTTTAGAGAAACGTAAACTCTATCCCACCCAATACTCTCAAGACTGCCGTTTCTGTCACACCCCCAGCACCTTATACCATTCAGATTCATGGTGAAAAACAGTGCAAGAAACACAAGGACAAAAGGAAGAGGGGACGACACACAGCGCTGAACTTGCAACTGAAAGTTTATTAGAAAGAAAAACGTATTTATACAGAAAAAACGAATTATCGCGTGAACAGATAACAGGGGGAATGCATGTGAGCGACAACAAATTGACATCTTTAAACAGAGGCACGCGACGAAGTTCCGCATCCAAGAAGTTATATAATCTGCTAGCGGATAAGAAATTGAAATTCCATGCCATGTAACGACACAGAAGGAGCACTAATGCACTTGCCCTCGTTCCTTCAAATATGGAAAGCCTCTATTATCTCTCGGACATGCTGGTTGTTATGCATGGGTACTACTTTTGTTTAAAAAAAAACAGGGAAGCAACGTCTACATTTTTTGCAGTGTTGTGCAATGTGTGAATAGTCATCACCCTTCAAAGAACGTCTATGCTCCATTAGTCGAATGTTAAGGCATCGGCCCGTTTGCCTGATATAAACTTGACCACAGACAATAGGAATCCCACACACCACACCAACACTGCAAGGCACAAAACTTAACACACTTCGTTTTGTCCTTGTGTTTCTTGCGCTGTTTTTCACCATGAATCTGAATCTGCACCAACTAGCCCAACTTGCCATCTTAACTTATACCATATGCATGCAGTGTGGGAATGCCGCAACCTACCGGCCATCACCCGCCTCTCAATCCCAACGCCAGAGCAGGACCAGAGTCCTTCAATGCTTCACTGGTCACGAAACTGTTCCGTAACTCAATGGGAGAGCTTCATATGCTGCCTTTGGCCGCCGCGCGGTGGCGCCACCCTCTCACTGAGGTCACTCCTCGGGCGGCGTTGCGCTGGCTTGAACGGCGGAGCCGCGGTGAGTTGTGTTTGTTTTGTGCGGGAAAAAAATGTAACGTGCATATCGCGCTCTCGTTATGCGACTTAAATAATGCAACGACGATTCCGAACATGTGTTGCGTCCCGGGATGTCGTTTCTTGTACAACGATACCACAGAAAATGTTTCCTTGTTCTGTTGACTGAGCGACGGGCAGCTGTGTGAGAATTGGAGGCGCGCCATTCCAAGGCAAGCAACGGGAGATATCAGCTTCGATTATAAGTGTGCGACAGTGTGTGGAAATGCACTGTGTGTGAGAATGTAAAAAGCAATGTACCATTTTGAGAGCATCGTGGACGTAGAATTGTACAAGGCTAACTTAAAGCCGGATTTTTGTCATATAAGTCAAGTTGTAGCGGTGCTTCATTACCTGTTTGCAAACTTGCATTACCTTGCGCTCAGGCTCGCGTGTAAAAAAGCTTTGAGACGTACTTGTGCTTTTACTTTTCATATTTCCGCATATTATCCCTTATGGTTCGTTTTGTTTGTTTTGTAACCGCGCGTGGCCGATTCCGGTTTCTTATCTGGCGTTTCAACCGGAGCGCCCATTTGCTCAGTTTGTCGTACGTCCCGTCGGGCAATATTGTTTGATATGGAAAGGGTGCCACCTTGTCGCTAACTTGATTTTTTGTTTCTTCGACTATGTTCTCGATCCTATTTCCATGGATCTGAAATTAATAACGTTCCGAGAGTAATGCATGCATAGCAAACGCCGCGCAACTCACTCTATCGACGTTCATCTGTGCACGTCACACTGCGGACTGCTTCTTCGACGTTTGTGTTTCATTCTAGTCTTTTGTAGTGCAGGAGATCGCTAGCTCGCTGCATTCAGAAAAGCTTTGCGTCGTTCTTGGCTACGTGGAAATATTCTGTTTTCTCCGTGTGCTGCACATCGCACCGCGAAAAAATTAATTTTTGTACACTGGACCACGCTCTTTTGTCTCGCTTCGTAACATTGAAATTTTTTTTGCGTGTGATGAAATCAGTTTTATTGTTCTTTTTTCGCTTCCTGTTTTTGCAAGTATTGCAAAGCGTGGATGCATAAAGACACATGGTGCAACATATATCGCTTCGTGTTTTGATCCTTCGCGTTTCTGCAGCGTTTTTAGATGTTCTCAAGTATGTACCCATTCATCGAAACGACAATAGGGTACTATTGCGCTTTCTCTTTTAGCGTTCTGTGCATTCCAGAGCAATCAACGGATTCATTAAGAGTAGTCTGAACGACGCGTACTTGGTTTCTTTCAGTTTTTTTTATTGTATTATCGATAGGCCCGCAGCAGTCCGTGACTACACAGCTACCGTATGTGTGGTAATTACAAATTTGCTTTATGAAAAGAAGCAATATAGATTTAGAAATCCGTAAACACGACGGCGCAGCGCTTGTGCCAGAGCACACAGAAGCCGTTGTCGTTCTCGGCCGCAGTCTACGGTAATTTACTCCCATTGAAGGCAGGTGATATACACAATGACTGGACTATTCATCGCTATCTACTACGAAAAAAACACACTTAATCAGCGCGCAGACACCAAAAGCAGCAAGCGTTTGCACGCCAAGAGCTGGGCAATACGCCGCACGCGCGGCGGCTGGATGACCTTTGTGCGGCGGTGGCGCCTGTAGTGGCGCGCGCGGTCCCTATATGAAACGAGCGCCGAAGTTTCGTGACCAGTAAAGCATTGAAGGACTCTGGCAGGACTAAGGAGCCGTCCAACCGGCAGCTGGCCACAGCACCTTCCCCTTTGCTCAGATAAAGTTTTCATGGTCATTATCAAAACATTTACTCGCGGTGTGTCTCAAAACAGTGCTACTTTTTACGGGAAAGAACCCAAGAAGAAGGCAAGCCATCCTTCGCCTTTCCTAGCCTGAACTCGTCATAGCCTGCGTGCGGGGGCGAAATTCCTAATCGCCACTTTTTGAGGTCGTGGAGCTTCTTTTGCTATAGTCTCCCAATTTCTGGTGCCTGACACTCTTCAACGACACAGCCCCACTGCCAAACACGGAGAAGAAATACAGAGTCCAGGCAACCAGCCATTCTGAAGGCTCCGTAAGTTTAATTTCAAGTCACAGTGAGGCTGCACTTGGAAGTGATACAGGCACTGGTAGCCTCCACATTGTTTCAACTACTCAAGGAAAAAGAAAAATTAGGATAGAAGTCACTGACTGGCTATCCATAAAACTTGAAGCATTTGCAAACTTGGTGGCTGGATTAGGACCACGATTAGGAGCTTAGGATTAGGATAAGGAGATTAAGGGCATCTACCCCCTACCCGCCGTGGTGGCTCTAGTGCTAAGGCGTTGCACTGCTGAGCACAAGGTCGCAGGTTCGATTCCCGGCCGCTGCGGCAGCTTTTCTGATCTGGGCGAAAAGAAAAAAATGCCCGTGTGTACGAGATTTCGGCGCATGTTAAAGATCCCCAGGTGGTCTAAATTAATCCTGGAGCCCTCCACTACGGCGCGCCTAATCGCCTGCGTTGCGTCGGTGCGTTAAACCCTACAATCAATCAATTAAGCATCTACCCCCTCCCCAATTGTGGTAGTAGTAGTAGTAGTATCTGTATTTTATTGGCGCAAGGGCAGTGATGCCAAAGTGTGCCAAAAACCACTGCTTGGTCATTCGATAACAAGAAAGGTTTACTAAAACAGTTATATGTCAGTCTGGGTATTAGGGCCCCTGACCTGAAACATGAAGATGGCCAGTAAGGTGATAAAAATGGCATTCACGAAGAGAAGCAGAAAACTAAAAAATATGCATCGTTTCACTGGCAAGAGGCTCACTCCCCTTCCCAAGTGGTGACCCCGACTGACCTCTGGGTGAGGAAGCTGTACGAGCGGAGGATGGCCGTCTCAACGTAGAAGCGGGGAATGAGTTCGCGCACGGAGGCGATCTTGAAGAACCAGTTGCGGCACGTCTCCTTGGCGGACTCCGGCACCTGGTCCGGGGTGAAGTCCACTGCGGCAAAGGTCAACGTGCTCTCTCAGGCTCTCTTGCTTGACAATCCCGGCTAATACTTCTTGGTGCAGCCCCTGAGGTTTTGTAGGGGCAGATTGAAAAGCTACACGTGTCATAGATATGTCCACAGTTGCACCCGATTCAACAGGTAAACGAATCCATTCGGAAAGAGCCTGTCAGGATTTCCAGTTTCCAGTTAAGTTTGTCCAGTTTGTCTGATTTCCAGTTAAGTTTGTCAGGCAGCTCCTCCGATTATCGCACGCAATGCGGCGTCGTAAAAGCACCACCCAAGTTCAGCTTATCTTAACTGCAGGCGGCAAACTGCAATGAAGTCTCAAAGTTCGTTCTCAACGCATAAACAGATCGTTTTACCCACGCGGTTTGTCTGGGTGCGCACTTGCACTGCTAGCTTCAACCAGTCACACTAGGAAAGAAGACACCCGAAACACTGCCGTTTATAACAATATATCGGATATAACGATTATCCAATTATTCGAAAGAATGTATGCGTTCTATGGTAAAATAAACCGCTTATTACAATGCTCCAAGCCGCGATATCGGATATAACGATTGAATCCGGTTACAGTGCGCACCAAAAATGTGAGCTGCCACCGGCTCTCAATGCCGACCGCACCGGTGGCATGTGCTGCAAGCCGCGGTTAAATGAGTGGCATTTTCAAAAAAAAAAAAAGAAAGAAAGAAACCCTGTCCCAACAAGTTTGTCCAGAGTATAAACCTACCCAATTGGTGAACGCCATGATAAAGAACAAAGCAAAAAAAAAAAAAAAAAAGCTTAGGCTGTTTTATACATACTCCGAGCCCTCTTAAAGTTAGCTTCACTATTACACACACGCGCATCGATGTAAACACACTCTTCCAGACATAAACTCTTTCGTTACGGTGAAAAAAATGGCTGAATTTGAATGCTTCCCCAAAACACCTTTTTTTGCTTGAGTTACTGGGCACATTTCGCATTGCTATGCATGAAACTGCAGCTCACAGATTTCTCTTTCAAACACATAACAGCAGTTTAGTGAAAGGTACAAATACTTACTTAATTGGTCAAATAAACAGAAAAAAAAAACGTGCGAAAAAGTATACACACAACGTATATAGGCGATTGTAGTGAGCCTAAAAATTATTTTAGAAATTCTAAGATATACAAGTTGTTCTAACATTCCTAAGCTATGATTCCATATATACATCAATGCTGTTGACCAAGTTTTGGAGTTTTCTGATCCACGAAATCTGACGAACCCACATCATTGCTGGAGATATCACTGCTGCTGGGGTTAGAAAGATCAGCAGCTACAGCTGCCAAAGTCCTCGCCACAGCTGTCCGCTTTTGTGGAGTGCGCCGTGAAGTGGGCGCCATTTTCGTGCAACTCGCTGCTATTGCGAGTTCGAATTTCACTTTCGACGCCGTCTCCACACGCGAAATGTAAGCAATTAATAATGAAACTGAAAAAGGAGTTGCCAATGAATACACCAGATGGCATTAGCTGTCTGCAAGGTGCCATTTCAGCTTTTGCGGGACGTCTGAAATCACCAAAACTCCGTGTCCGATGGCCTATGGTGCCGCAAAGAAAGAGTTAAATAAAGAAGTTTGATAACAAAGTTGGAATGCAGTAGGCCCCTTTTACTGAATACCTCCATAAGACCCCGTGCATTTCTATGGAACATTACTATGCAGAGATTGGTTAAAATCAGCTTCCCTAATATACACAAATGCTTTGCTGAGAAGACCTTTTTAGGGCAAAATGGATTGATTCATGTACGTGAAAATATGTCTCTAGGGCCTTCTATACTAAATACCTTCGTAAAATCCCATGTATCCATATGAAGCGTTATACACTGATCTCCTCTATAGTCGGACTTCACCACTTTACACAAATGCATGCAGGGAAGACGCTAATCTAGGGGCAATATGACAGGTCCAATATCAGGTTATGAAGGCCCTAGCACTCATTATTAATAGCATCATTGTATGCGGCAAAACTGTCGACATACCAAGTGTTACAGACTGACAGAAGGGTTTCCTTGTCAGGTTCACATAGAAAGGTTTACACATTCAAAAACGCCACTGATACAAGACAGAGGAGAGAGGAGGAGGAGGTTTTAACAAGACGTTTACAAGATTATCAACTCTCCCAGGTGGAGGGGGTGGCTGGACACTGACCAGGGAGTGGGACGGCCACCTTGCTGCCGGGCTTGAGGTACTCGGCCTTGGAGTGGATGCGCTGGTACACCAACTGGCCTGAAACAGGGTGCGATGTCATTCAGTAAGAGCACATGGTCACCCCACATGGTTGTAACGCATTGTTATACGGTGGCAGGATGGAGAGGACATGAGTAATCCAATCCAAATCCAAATGCATTTTAATATCAGGCATCCATCTTGGCACGAGCACAGCTACATGCTACCGTATGCATCATCATGATCTTTCTAGGTTGCCAGGCATGGTCTGTGCCAGTGTTCAACCTTACCTTCGTCGATCTTGATTGATTGATTGATTGTAGGGTTTAACGCGCCAATGCAATGCAGACGATGAGTGGCGCCGCAGTGGAGGGCTCCGGATTAATTTTGACCACCTGGGGATCTTTAACGTGCGCTCGAAATCTCGAACACACGGGCGTTTTTGCTTTTCGCCTCCATCAGAAAAGTGGCCGCTGCAGCCGGGAATCGAACCCGCGTCCTCGTGCTCAGCAGCCACAACACCTAGCCACCGAGCCTCCACAGCAGGTATCTTCTTCAATCTTCTTCATGTAGCAATACATAAGTTCGCATTCGAAAATTGCGGGTGTTACTTCACAAGCTTTAATCTCAAAACGTGTTACATTGCCAAATAGTGCTTTTTTTTTTCAAATGGGTCTGTGTCATGCCTGCGAAACCAGTCATAGAAATTAAACGAGGAGGGTTGCAAGCTGGGCTAGCTAGAAAGACATTCTTGGATAAAACCAGCGTGAACTAAAAAAAAAAATTAAACAAGCTCCAGTTAAGCACCTTCAAGACTAACTTGTAGAGATATGCACTGGAAAAAAAGTAAATGGGACAAACACACACGGCATACTCAGAAAGACGAGTTAGCAAGGATGCACCAAGATAGTGGCAAAGCTGCTCTAGTTGATTTTGACTTGGTTTTCAGCCCTGGCTGCAAGCCATTTACATACCGGCCATCGTACCCTACAGCATTTATTATTGTCTTTTCATTCTTTATTTCGTAAAAATGATGTGGTGACGCATCCAAGCTGTTACGCTGCCCTTTAGCAACCAACCTCGAGCTGTACTCGTCACACGAGTTTGTATTAATATCCCCAAGGAAAAGTCGCACTCATCCAGCCCGATTTTCTGGTCCTTCCACCGCAAAAGACGTATCACTGCTGTAAATTGCGTTGCTTGCAGTTTTCAATCCTAGATAGCGGTAGTTGTCTATGAAAAACCGCATTTTTTTGAGCCTGGAAACAGTCATTTCATAGTGGTGCTTTGCAATAAGAATGCCGGTGGTGGCGATGCTCCCAAGAAAAAGAGGTGCTTCTTGGAGCAATACAAAAAGCAACGTTAGCGAGGACATGGAATTTGTGTCCGACAGCGACTCGAATGTTGACTTTACCCTGGATATCGCTTCAGATGACGACGAGAGTTTTCCACTGGCACGGCATGTACGGCATGCATTGAGGGAAAGCCGCCTTCAACAGCACTTTTTTCTTTTTTAGTTTCTGCGCTAATTCTAAACAGAAAATTGCGCCCACCTCCCCGCGAGGGGAACCCTGTGTAGATGCGATGCATCGTGGGGTTCACTTGGTGTTTCCGTTGGATTGATTCTGAAATCGCGTGAAACATGTCGGGAACGCGTATGATTATTTTTATGTTTTATTGGCCAATCTTGGTCAATCTCTCTAAGTGGCATGCTTGGAGCTTCGCTGTCGCAACGACATTTACTCCATCATTGTTGCTGTAAGTGGGAGCTTCTTTTCTTTTATTGCAAGTGTTAATCATTGCCCCATCATGCGTTGTATCAGTAGCATCTTGACGTAGTTTGAATGAGTCAAGGATATAAGGCGTGTTCGTAGCATTTGATTCTGTCTCGGTTTTGTGGCGCAGTGGGAAGAGCACCATGTACCTCGCGTTCCGCCCACAGAGTCGTGGGATCGAAACCGGGCGCCGCTAACTATTATTTTTTTGTATAGTGTAGGGGGAGGGGCGTGGACGGACAACAACGCCGTATGGAGGGACAAGGCGAGTGAATGAGATGCAGTCGCATCTAAAATGAATGATGTAATATATTTTCAGAATAAGAAGTTCATGGAAAAAAAATTATGACTACATAAAAAAACTTGGCTGCTTTGGCATGTTTTCCGGAAATTAAATTGGCAGTTAAAGGGTTAGTGCCATATCAAAACCGTTATAATAATCCCCACCATATCAACGTGATCGTGTTCACTGCAGGACAAAGGTCTCTCCCACATTTCTCCAGCTGTCCCCGTCTTATAACGCCCTAGGCAATAGTTTGCCTCCCAATTTTCTCACTTCACTTTCCCTCTGAACAAATGGTCTTCCTCTACATCTAGCTGTGTCTCTAGGGAGCCACTCAGTTACCCAGATGGTCTGAAACCACCCGGGAGCCGAGTAACTTTCATTCAAACTCGCCGACTCACCGAAGTTGTCCAGGATGTCGGTGATGAGGACAAACTTGCTCGGGTAGAACTGCACCACTGAGGTGTCCACCAGCAGTTTCGAGCACTGCATGAGGAAAAGCAAGCATTACAACTTTCCAGGCCGCACACTGCTTCACAGTAGTCGTCGTGACAAACATGCTACCCTGTCAGTCAGCAACTGCACTTGTGCTCAGAGCGGTCTGTTGTTGAGAGAAGCAGCCTTTGACTAATTTGTTGCGTGAGCAATGGACAGGTCATGCCGGCAAAATTTGCACATTAATCCGTCTATAGTGCGAGCAACAAAAAAGCAGCAGAGAATGTGAGAGTCGAGAGAGTGCAGGGAGAGAGCTGCCTTCGCAACACTGGCTATGTTGCTATGGAGACGACAAGTCGAAGCACGGCTAGCCAGCTACGTCTGCCTCAGTGGGTCTTGTCACTCCTGCCAACTGTGCCTCCTTAAGTTCATGAAGGAGAAGGAAGAGATGCTCACACATTCTTAAAGATCCAATTCCAATTCCAATTCCATGTTCCCCCCCTTCCCCGTCAGAAAAAAAATAAAAAAATGTGGGGACCAAGACCTGCTCCAGCTAGGCTATGGCAGGTTTAAAGCCAATATAAAATAAACAAATAGGGCGAAAATCCAAACAAACATTTTTAAAAAAAACCAATTTGATGATTAAAAAAAAAAAATACCCCGACGTACACCCTTTTGGGCTGATGTGTCTCTCAGCCCATGTCCGCACTGGCGCACCGTTCGCGACGCGTTTCGGGGGAGCGAAAGCACCCGCGTCTCGAGACGATTCTGACGCGGAGTGTTTCCCGGTCCCGAAGAGAGCCAATTTTCTCAGTCCACGTTCTGAACATTCAGAACGTGGACTGAGATCCATTAATAGATCTTTCATTAACACTCTGACATTAGGTGTAGTAATGTGGGTAGTGTGGCGTGCTTAACACTTACGACGAAAACTCTTGCCACTGCCCCACGTCTCATAAAGCAGGAGGCAGGGAAACAGCAGAGATTCAAGCAGGAACTGTTCAGTTCATGGTACAGTAGCCGACCGTTTTTTAAACTCCAAAAATTCGAACTTGCTGGATATTCCGGACTTTCCCGAGGAGCCGCCAGTTGTCCCATAGTAGTAATGGCTCACGGACTTTTCAGAGTGCTCTTTTATTCGGACTATTTTTTGTTCCCCTTCAGGTCCGAAAAATCGGTCGGCTACTGTACTAGGTTGACCAGACAAGCTGTAAGAACAAGTGGCTACCACAAGACAGGGTGCCTCGAAATCACTGAGGCAGCTCAGAAACAGAATTCAGCTTGGAAGGCTTAGCTGTTCTGAGGTGGTCCATTACGATGAACAAGTGACCGGACGTCTCAGTGTGCTTTACAGTACAAGATTTTTCGTACAATAAGCTTACTTGCCTACCTGCAGTACTAGGTGCGCAGCACATACTACTAACTGCTACTCCAGCATCGTAGATTCCACAAGGCACCGTAGGTTGCATAAAACTGCGGAGTAATACGCCGCTACAAGCTGCGCAACTGCCATCTATAGACTGAAGAACAAACGATGCAGCAACACATTTCAGAGAAAAATACGCAAACGTATCGGCTAAGGTTAACGCACGTGCAACAGCAAAACGATTTGGAACTTCAGGCCTGGGCAAACTGGTTTGTGTACCAATGCCATGGTTTCCATAAAATTACCAGTATCATGTGCACCGGGCAGCGTGTTTCCAAACGCTTCAGCGCACAGCGCCCCATGTGACGTACTATTTGATGTCACTTCGCGTGCTATTCTATAGAGCTACTGCAATGCTCTACCAAACAGGTGATGTAGCCTCGAGGTAGAGTTCTGGAAACTTGCACTGACGGCCTAAGTTTAAACTCCAGTGGGTTCTACTTCAAATTTTTTATTGCAAATTTTTTTTCTAAACTCAATTCTTTTTTTTTTATTGTGGAAGCACTCAATTTTGCATGTTGTTTCTGTTATAAATGGTGATTTCTTATGTTTTAGGTCACTTTAGGTTCGGGGCACAGCCTATGATTACATTTAATTAACATTCTTTATCGCGCGAAGACACATCTCACGTAGGGTGCTGTGCAGCGAAGCATTTGGAAATACGCCACCGGGCAAGTGTAGCTTGATTTAGGGGCGACCTTTAAGCGGCCGTACCCACAACGAATCCTTGGAAATGGGGAGCACTCACCTGAATGAGTGCATAAATCACCCTGACTAGAACACAACATGACTATAAACGCCTAAACAGATTTAATGAAGCCCGCAGTGACCGCAAGGGTCATGCTGCTTACCACGTCACCAAAAAGAAACACGACTCCAAATTAGCCATGACCCCCAATATCTCCCGTCCGCTGTTTGCCCTCAGCATCCCGTGGGGGATTCTAAGCCAAAAGACATCAGCCAGGGCACTATCTCGGCTTGAAACATCTCTCGAGCATTCACACTGGCTCAGTTTTTCCTGACGCAGTCCCACAAGGGTTTCCAGATGAGAATGCCTCTGAGTAGCCACCAGGACGACGCCGAGGCCAGCGTCACGGCGCGTAAAAACGTCGTTCTGTCGGCTTAAATAAAATTTATTCAATCCAATCCAATCCAATCGAGGACAGCACTGTCAGGGAGCGGACAAGGGAGCGGCACGCTCACCTGGATGGCGATCTTCAGTGCCCGCACCCTCTGGTCCTGGTCCCAGGCCTGTCGGAGGGCCTGGTGCAACTCCTCGATGCGGCTGGCGTACTCCTGCTGGGATAGGTTCAGCATCTCCCGCACCGAACCCTGCGTACCGTCCCCGCAAAAAAAAAAAGAGAAGAAAACGGGGTCAGCTGTGCATTGTGGGAAGACCCTGGTCCAGGGGTAGTAAACCACCTCGGGTGACGAATTTTTTAAGCCTCTTTGCTTTCTTTCAGAGCATTTATCTTGTCCTAATGCACAGATGAAGGGTACGATTAGATGATGATGAGGAAAGTTGATTAGATGAATGTGGAAAGCTTCACTTCCCGGATGAAGCCTAGAAGTGAGCAACGATGGGGTATCCACACAACGTAAGCAGACGCATTGTCTACACGGAGGTTTGTAGCCACAAGACGACCTCTATTGCTTTCCTCCAGTCTCAATTATGTTATGGTATGATCTTCTTGATACATTCTTTTTTTTCTGCGGACTGTGGGGAAAAAAAAAAAAAAGAATCATGCACCCCTCTGTTTAACGACAACGATGGTTGAACGCAAACCTTTGTCGTGAGGGACTGGTTGTCACCTGAGCTTTGGACTTCAACTCTCACGCAGTTTGGACTTTTGATCGCAGTGGCATTTACTTGACCCTTTGCCATTTTATTTCGCATGAAGAAAGCTTTGCGTTCAACCACCGTCGTCATTAGGTGGAGGGGTGTCCACTTATGCATGTCCATGCACTCCTCTTCAAATCAAAACTGCTTCGGCCGTGTAAAAAAAGAGTACAATCGGATAGACATCGGCTGCATAACACGAGGGACCCAGGGTCGATTCCGACCACGGGAAGCATTTTTCCTTTCCTCCACCCACGATCATCATCATCGTCAAAGAAAGTTGGCTTTCGCGCAGTGTGTTTTCGATGCAAAATACAGCAACAGTGAGATACGGCAACCCGGCAAAATACGGCGACCCGAGACCTTTCGGCCGTGAAACCGGCCACCTAACCACTGGGCCACCCAAAAGGCCCAACGGGTACGGGGTCAGCAGCTGCGGGGAACAATAACATCTGCAGCCAGTTGGAAAGAAAAACAACGCTTCCATCCATGGCCTGAACCGAACCTGGGTCCCTTGCATTATGAAACCGGCATCTAGCCGATTGAGCTATCATCGCTTCCCGGGCGCACAGCATTTCCTTTGGGTTTGTAGTGTGGGCAATGGCTTTGGACTTGGTCGCGGGTTCCAGCGCGTGCTAACATGGTCCACTTTGGGAGAGATGTGAAAGCCTGCGGACGAAACGATCCGGGCTTGGCAGTCATGGAGAACTTTTAGCGGGAAGTTCAAAAATCCATGTGAAGTGCAACAGCCGGGTCTCCGTTTCTTCAGCCTTGCACCGCTGGTGCAAGCTGCACCAATTTTTAACAATCTCCCAGATCACGGTTTGTCATGTCGGCATCTAGGTACGAGCATTAGGGGAGAGACTGATCTGTGTGCAGCATTGCAGGTAAGCCCATTTAAAACAAGGCCGAGGCAAAGTTTAGTTTTTCGATCCGTTCACGAGTTGTGGAGCCACGACACTTAGTCGTAGAAGCCAGCCCAGAAAAACGTTTGGCGCGCCTACCTCCTCAAAGTCGTCCAGCTGCTCCAGTCTGTTTTTGACTTTGTCTGTGACCGAGCTCTGAGTCTTGACCACCACTGCGCAAGAAACGAGAAAGGAGTAGAAGAGGTTCAAGTCACACTTTGTTGCAAGAGTAATACAGGAACCAAAGGTGCTACATTTGTAAAATAAGTCCTATATATTATTAAGGGAAAAGCCCCTTAGGGGCTGGGGCAGTTGGCGTCTCCTGTCATCATAACCGTTCTTCGTCTCATGTAGTCACAGCACTAAAACACCGAGACACGCACTTACGTATCGCGCTAGAGAGCTTTGTGCTTCAAAGACAAGAGACTTTTAGAGCAAAACTGCATACCTCTACCCCCCAACGGCTTCATCTCCATTGGCAAAAACAACAAGAATACACTTATACACTGCATGCTTAACCCCTCCCCAGGTTTCATGTCAGTTGCCATGATTTGAAGTGCAACAAAAACACACAGACGAAGAACAGTGTAGACGGGACAGCGCCTGTCCCGTCTACACTGTTCTTCGTCCATGTGTTTTTGTTGCACTTCAAATCATGGCATCTATTCACCAACTAGCCCAGCAAGAAGTTCTTCCCAGTTTCACGTCAGTGGAGGTGGCCCGGGATTTTTTTCACCTAAATGTGACCCTTTTGGTCTGTGTCTGTCTGTCACTTGATACAGCCACCCAGTCAAAGTGAACGAACGCCCTAACGCAAAGTACACGTATATGGCAGGACTGCTCAAACTGGCTAAAACTGCTCGCACGACCCATACATGTCCACATTATTCAGTGCAAAGGAAACCTCAGGCATATTCAAGGCAAAGTAAAATACAGAGCACACGCGCTATTTCGGTTACGTAACTCGATGGATTCGCTTTTGTGATAACAAATGATAAAAACCACTTGGTAAAAAACAATGGCAAAAAAAGGTGAAATAAAAACAAGCACTGAAGAAATTTTGGCCCGTGACGTTCCAGGTAGAACAAGTAATAAAGGATAAAAAAAGGATGCACACTGTGCTAATAAACGTAAAAAAATTGAACTGCATTGAACAAATGTCCCTTGCATTCGTCGTAGGAGGCGCGAGAGAGGAGGGGAAGAGAGGGAAAGCAGTCATGTGGTAGGGGCGGCAGAGAACTGTCACCTTTGACAACATTTGCAGCGCTGCAAGCAGGTACACAGACAATCTACCGCAAACGTAAGTAGCGAAGGTGGAGTACCTTTTTCGCCACCTGACAGGAAGCTGGTGGCAATGGAGAGCTTCTCGGCGGTTGAGTACTTGGCCAGGATGGCGGCCTTCTTTTGCGACCAGGGCTCAAAGCGAGGAGAGGTCTGGCCTGCCGCATCGGCTCCGCTTCCGCGCACCTCCACATCCTGCACACAGCACTCTCCTCAAAGGGGCACCCAGACGATTCCCTCAGAACTTTACACCAGAAGCCACGAGCAAGCAAGGATTCCTCAGACAGTGGATACGCCTGTGGTGAACCTCCACACACCCCATTCGAGGCAAGAGAGTCACTCTCGCGTCCCAAGTGGGGCATGTTGAATTTCGTCACACTCAAACACACTCATGATGACAATGACAGGTGTGAGTGAGAAAGCAACTGGGACAAAAAGCAATGAAGAAAGAGCCAGCAGCATATGTGATCGAAAGATGTGTGCCAGCAGCCAAGCTCTAATGCTAACGCTATGTGGAATGTTTTTCAAGCCGAGAATCAAACAATGAAGCTTCCACCACTTCCGTGCGATTAGGAAAAGTCAGCACAGTAGAAGCAAATTCATTTTAATGCTGAGTGTCGGAGATTTATGTGGTGGCTGCGAGTGCGAAATGACTGTGGGTGCCATGTCTGCGGGACATGTTGGGGACATGTGAGGGACACGTGTGAGAAACATGTGCCAGGGACATGCGCAAAAGACATGTACAAGGGAGGTGTGCAAGAGAAATGTGCAAAAGACAAGTGTAAGGAACATGAGTGAGATGTGCAAGGGACATGTGCAATATAAATATGCAGGGACATGTGTGGAATACATGTACAAGGGAAATGTGCAAGAGAAGTATGCAAGGGACATGTGTGAGGAACATGTGCAAGGGACAAGTCATGTACAAGGGAGATGGGAAAGAAAAGTGTGCAAAAGACAAGTGTACGGGATACATTTCAGAGAAGTAAGTGTACGAGAGATGTGTGTGGGGAACATGCGTGAGGAACATCAGCAAGTGACATGTGTAAGAGAAGCTAGTGTACGAGCGACGTTTGTGAGGAAATGTGCGAAGGACAAGTGCGAGAGACACGTGCTAGGGCTACACACCGGCTGCTCGCTGGCCATAGCCGACAGTGGGTCGAGGGGGGGTGCTCCATCGCCGATTGACAGGGGGTCCGGACCACCCCAGGCACTGGTGCACTGCCGTCGTCTCTCCGAAAGGGGCTCCTGCAACGGTGGAACAGAGAGGGGCCCCTGCTTACCCTGTAGCCCACCGACTGGCCGCCTTCGCAAGTGAACCAAGACCACATCAGGGGTGTTTGCAGGATTTCATTTCGGGGAATTCCAGAAAAGGGAAAGGAAGAACGTGAAAGGAGAAAAAAAAAGCCACAAAGAATACGAAAAACTAAACTAAACAAGCAATTGATTCAAAATATCAGAAAACTTCAGAATGCCACCAGCGTACTCTACACGACATTCCGACTTTTTTGTTACTTTTTCTTTAGGATACTGCAAAATAGCAGGTCACGATGGTAGGAGCAGGCATCCCTGTAATGTTGGTGTGTAGCTTGTTAAATGGAGGTAATTTTCAGCCGTCGTCGTTTAATGACAGGCGGAATTAGTGGTCTTACATAAACCTCCGCTCCTTGGACTCAAAAGTTTGTTCGAAAGTTCCCATCACTCACCACGACAACATTGCTCCTCAGGGGATGCTCCGTGACTTCCTCCAAGGCACACCGCCGTTCTCGACGCTCCGCCTCATAGTTGATCACCCGCTTTCCCTGCGGAATAAAAAAATTACGGGGGATGCTCAGAACTTTGTTTAGAATGCAAAGGTGGAAGTCTAGTCGAACCTTCTGTTCATCTGCCCTTGAACTTGCTGTTAAACTTGGCAGCCACTTGACCAGTCCCCTGGACAGAAACCTCTGGAGCTCACTCTTGCTATCACCAGGGGACTCCTGTTCGCCACCACCAGTAGCTTCCCTCTAAAAGTGGCTCGTATTGCATGTGCGGCAGCGGCCTACCCTCCTCTAGTTCTGCTCTTTCCCTTTCCCAGTGTGCATTCTCCTGTTCGCACACGGCCCAACCACAACTATTTTTTTTTGTGCCACCCATTTTCTGTTTCCCACACTGCACATGGGAGAAGCAGAGATCTCAGGTTCTTGCCTTTAACGGGCCATGAAGACAAAACAAAAGTTCGCTTTATTCAAAATATTTGGTTTTTTATACAGTCGATCCCCAATATACCAAGCTCCAAGGGATCCTAAAAAGAGTTCAATATATTGATAATTCGATATATAAAAAATTTTCTTTTGCGTAGGATTTCCAAGGGGATGTTCGTACTGTTCGATATATCTGGGCTTGATATATCCGGGACCGACTGTACCCTCAGTGTTTGTCCGGCAGCAAATGATGTTTTACTGATGGAGAAATTATACAGTTTAAGTTATAATTCCAGTACAGTATGTTGACCGGGGCTGCTGCCATCTTGCAGACATGTTTCTTTACTGATTATTGTCCACGTTCCTAGGTGGTGCAGCATTACCGCTTAAGAACCGCTGTTTGCCCTTAGCCTCTGACCAGAGTTGTATACCTTTCGTATTTTTGTTACAGTTGATAGTAATCGTTTCGTGAAACATCAGGTATGATTCGACAAACACGGTCACGTAAGTGGCCGTGCCGCTTATGTCAGTTGACCAGTGTCGTGTCAGAGAAGCCCAACTTGACTGACAGCTGTGTTTAGACAGCGTTGGCTGGCAAAATGCAGCACTAACTGCTTCCTACGGTTACGTGTTTGTAACTTTCATCGTTTACTCCACCACTCTTACTGCTATAAACAAAACATGCGTTAAATGTAAGCGCAAATAGCTCATTCTCCAAGCTTGTAGTCCCTGTTTAGTGTCCGTTGGTTTTTCCCGCCCTTAGCCAATTGCAAAGAACTTCCCATAATACGTCATAAGCTTAGTGCGGAAAAATAGCTGGTGGGTCGCATGCCTATTCTCTGTCTTCCTCATTTATTCGAGCGAAGTTACATTAAAAGTAGTGTCAGTGTCGTTCTAACGAGATGATCTTTCGAATGAACCAAACTTGCATTTTGTCTTCATGGCCCCTTTAAAAATAGCCCCATGCAGTCTCTGAAATGCCCACACAAAGGGGCGAACCAAGTATAAATGGTATAACGAGGCCTGGTAGCCAACTAGTTGGTTCAGGACCAACTTTTTCCTGACCGCTAGCGGAGTCAGTGTTAACAAATAGACACGTAAACAACGAGGCTTGAAGCTGTGCTGGCTAATGTCACATTGTCGCTCTTACACTGTTAAACATCACCATCATCGGCCCTGAAGAGGAAGAAGACCAGCTCCTCACAGCGTGTGCGCGCCATCAGTTGTGTCATAAAGAAAGAATGCGAACGGTTCCCCGGCCTCTCTCGTGTTAACATACACCGTGAAACCCCTGGCCAGGAAGCAGTAGCAAAAATGAGAGCACTTTAACGCAGTTTGCATATTAACACCGTGTAACCAGCACGCCGTGAAACCGGCAACCGAACCACTGGGCCACCCCAAAGTCCTGAGGGGTACGGGGTTAGCAGCGGGGGGGGGGGGGCAATAACATGTGCAGCTGATTGGAAAGAAAAAAAAACTCTTCCTGTGGTTGGAATCGAACGTGGGCCCATTGCATTGTGAAATCGGCGTCTATCCGATTGAGCTATCATTGCATTCCGGGAGCACGGCAATTCTCTTGGGTTCGTAGCATGGGCATTGGCGTTGGACTTGGCCGTGGGTTCTAGTGCGTGCTAACGCGGTCCACTTTGGGAGAGATGTGAAAGCCTGCGGACGAAACGATCGGGGCCTGCCATTCATGGAGAACTTTCAGCGGCAAGTCCGGAAATAAATGCGGGGTGCAAAAGCCGGGTCTCTGACAAAGGGAGAGGGGGCACCATATCTGCTGTTTCTCCAGCATTGCACCCACTCGTGCAAGATGCGCCAATTTCTTGTGTTTTTTATCGTGCAAGCCTAGACATGGGACTTCTTGCGAGTTTCGCAGAGTGTGCGACAGAAAACTCTTCAGTGCTGCAACAAAAACGCTTTCCCGTGGACCCAAATCAATGTGTGGACATCTGGTTTCTAAAGCAAGCGTGTATTCCTTCAGATATGGTGGCAAGGAAGGTTGCTTGTGTAAAGAACACTAGCTGCAGGCTTTGGGTCTTGCATCACGACATTTGGAAGTTTAAAACATTGAAAACTGTGAAAGAGCTGACGTACGTCCCAACTTCAACATGAATTAATGTAGGCTCAAAGCTGTTATATAGCTTGTAATTGGAAGACTGCTAGTAAGGCGCATACCCCAGCAAGGGCGCATTACCAGAAAGGAAAAGTCACTCGCTGAACCACCTGTTGGCACTTTACTCAGGCCAATATAGGGTGTCCACAGAGGCGGGCTGCGGATTAATTTAAACTACCTGGGTTTTTTTAATTATAAACACAAGCTGCCACAGAGAGAAAGCGAATCTTGTTCGCAGATACAGAATGATCCACAAAACTCCGCCAGTGCATATGCTCATCGCTGAAGTTTTATACACGAGCATTACAACTGTTTTGACAGTACAAGTTCTGCGGAGGCTCAATTGTTTGGTTCCTAATTTGACCCAGGCCAAACGACAATAAGAACCTTATCTATTTAAATGCCAATATAGACATCGTGTCTCCTTGCTTCTATAGCTAATCCTAAGTAGCCAATGTAAGATACAACTGACCGGCAAACATTTGCTGAGGGCAAATATGCCAAGGTTCTCGAAACAGCCACGCTTCATATGACATCCAGAAACATTTGTAAGGTGCAAAACTAGGGCCAGTTGGTTAAGAGGACCCGGAAAAAGAATGGTATTTTGCGCGTCATGTTTAATAAAGCTTTTCCCACGAAGAAACGACTAATCGAGCCAGCTTCCACTAACTGTACGGAACGAACAACTTGACATCTTGGTAAGCCCCCACATTAAGCATTTCACTCCTGACAAAGTTTGTTAGCACAGTAAACTGGGTGAACGGCCTGTAATACACCTGGTGCAAAATGAGCGCTCACCAGGTAATCGTCATAGTCGTACGACCGACTATGGAAGACCCAAACACATGAAGGCTTGTTCCGGCGAACCAGCAAGATAGATATAGATATTCGGGAAGGGGTGCGTCCTTGCTGGAGCTCTAGGCCACGTGCAGTTGAAGTCTGATATAACGCGCACCAAAATGTTGTTTACCACACGCGAAATGTTGTTTACGGAAACCACACGCGAAAATAGAATGATCAAACAGGCAACACCCCCAAACCCAAACTCACGCAGAGCGCAGACAGCAAAAAGCGGCGGCTTCTGACGGATTGGCTAGCGTCTAAATATGTCAGTTGATATTTCGTGTTTATAATAAAAACAATAAAGTCAATAAGTAATTTTGTTACATTATAACTTGCAAAAAGCTTGATTCTTACTGAAATTTGCGGTAACTTGGGTAATATGAACAAAACTCAACTGCAAAGATTGCTGAAATAGCTTACAATTTCACTAGTGGTGTATTCGTGCTACTTCTGCGTCAAAGACATGCAAAACAACGCAGCGTTAGAGACAGAGGGCATGTTGTGTGGTTGTCAGATGTAAAATAAATAACACGCCGCTAATTTTTGTGCCTATATCAGCTCTAAAAATTATAAAAAGGAACCAAAATGTTGCCCTTCCTCTAGCGGCTGAGAATTGCCGCGCGCAAGGTGTAGTGAGTGGACACACCAAGTATTTTACACACCGTGCTTCCTACCATGCACTTTGCAAACGCCGGCGTTCGTCTCTGCGAAACCTGAGTATTTCTGTGAAATGGCCACAATTGAAGAAGTTAGTGGTGAGATCCTACATCTCATATACGACGTTATCAGAAGGTAAGCTATTAGTAGTACCTCGTGCCTTATATCTACGTTGGAACCGTACGAGTGCAACACTCGCTCGTCGTTACTTTGCGCTAAATTTTCAGACCTAAATTATCGTCAAAATAAAACTTCCTCCTGTACCCGAGGTGCAGTTTAAGGGCGATGTACACAACTAGGGGAGTAAAGGCTATAATTCAGATTTTGTGTTGGACGCGAACCACCGGACATGTCTGCTTTTACCCCGTTACGCGCGGCCAGACATTCGAAGAATGCAAGTGCAGGCGTAGATATTTAGTGCTGAAATCATTGATCAGGCGAATGACAAAGATCTTGATGTGTGCGTCTCCCCCTTTAGGCACTTCTTGATATCTTTTTATACATGTTCCCATGATGAGCTGAGCTAGTGGCACTAAGCTGCACCACGTGCATACAAGTTATCAGCGGAGCGGAGAATCGGTCGGCGCACGTGCGCATGCGCAGTAGAGTTGGGCCCGATTTTTCATCTTTCTCTAACTCTAATTATACGCATGCGCGCACACTTGACCTCCCCAACCATATCCTGCACTGACCACAGCTCCACCTACCGCCGGTTTGCTGAAATGTTAGTTAACGTAGGACTTTAGACAAATCTTTGCTGGAACAAAGTGTTGAAGAAATTCTACGCTGACGTTCTATTTTGTGTTTGCGCGTCAGCAATTGATGATGAACATTCACAGGAACGTTTCTGACCAAGTCCTCTCGTTGCAGCATAGAGAAAGACTCGCACGACCCGACCCAGAAGCGCGACAGCTACGACAGCGCTGCCAAGATCCAAGAGTTGCGCGGCAAGCTGCAGCTGTGCCGCGACATGATCAACAAACTCCCAGGCATCGAGCTAACTCGCGAAGAGCAGCTGCGCCGAGTCGATGCCCTGCGGCGTCAGCTCGTTCGAAAGCGCGAGCTCCTCGTCAAGTACAAGAGCATGTGCCACTTCGACACACCCGACATAAAGTGATATGCGTTTCCCATTGTGCTTTCTTTTCTCTCGCCGCTGGTGCCACGTTGTGGTGAGAGACCATTACCACTGCTTCTTCCGGGATCGTCCCGCCTATCGCCAAACAGTGGCTAGCTCCTGTGGTGCCGGTCTAAACCCTGACGTTCCATCTTCGCCTGGCACTGAGCAGCTGGTCAGTGCTGTTCTGTCCTGTGGCAAGAAAGACAAGCATGCCTTGGAACAAGAGTGCCTGGCCAGCCTGGTGGACAAGCTTGCGCCGGAGGTTGCAATCAGGGTGATGGATGCGTGGGCGAATCCACGACTTCCCCAGTGGGGCCCGGGGGTGTTCGGTACCGGACAGCAACTTCTGTGTGGTCGTCAAGAAACGTGGCCGCACAGGCTCGGCCAGGGCCGGCATTTGCTTCACTTGCTCTACCTGTCGGCGCTCTGGAAACGCCCAGTTCCCGGCGTGTTCGAGAGCGCCGTCAAACGGCGCCTGCCCGAGCTTCGGAATGGGGGAGACTTCAAGGAGCTGGCCGTGCTTTGCAGCAGTCTCTTCAAGTTGAAGATCAAGGTCTCGAACGATGCCTTCCTCGACGCTGTCGCGCGTTGCACTGCTCGCGCCTTGACATCGGGAGAGGACAGGTTCGACGTCATAGCCGTGTTGAAGTTTCTGCGACTCTGCGAGTATCGCAGTGTCGAGCTCCTTGAGGGACTGGCTTGCTACGTTTCCACCCATGCCCGAGAAATGGCAGTTGTGGAGTGTGCCCATGTCTTGGCTGCAGTTTGCCAGTGTAGCGGACTACGACAGTCGCGCTTTCGGGTGCCTCGAGGATCGGGTTTATTCCCTGCTTAACGCACTTCACCCGGGCGAACCATCGTCAAGACTGCACCCGTCCCTCATGCCCAGATTGAAGGATGTTTCCAAGGTGCTTTGGGCTTTCGCAGCTGTCAGCCACAGTCCAAAGAAGGAGACTCTGCAGTCCACCGCACAGTTTTTGGAGCAGCGTTTTGTGTCCGAGGCGGATCTGTATTACGTCCTAGACTCGCTCCAGTCGCTGATTTGCCTCAACTACTTTCCCTGGGACCTCATTGACAAAGCGACATCGGCAAAGGCGCAGCACTGGGCTTCGTCCGAGCGGAGGACAAAGGCGGCGCAGCGGTTTCACTTCGTGAAGGCATCAGCACAGCTGACTAGAGGGGTGCCAGTTGAATGGGCCGGTCGGGAGACAATGCCGCTGCCACAACGGCGGGACGGATTCAGTGATCTGGTGGCAGTGTTTGCGGTGCAGGGACTGAGTCCGAGCTGCCTTCTGCCTCACATCCGCATTGCAGCTGTGACGTTTGCAGTGTGTCCGCGCTCACTGACCGTCAGCCCTTTGCTCAGTTTAGCTGACCTGCACCGCGTGTCTGCAGACCTGGAGAAACCGCGTCTGGTCAGCGTTGAGTTGTTAGATCCTGGTGTCAAGGTGCATGGAGGTATGCGGCTGACGGGGTGTCATGGCTGCCAAGGTGCGGCAACTGCGTACGCTGGGTGTATGCCCTTTGGGGCTGACACCTGAAGAGGCTGTGCGGCTTGCTGCTCTTGGTGGTGGTGCCAGGTGGAAGTGGTGGCATGCGTTTGTGCGGGCTTGTGCTCAAGGGGACCCACATCCAGGTGACCTAGCGGCCTTGTCACCTGAAGGTGTTTCCCTCAAGCAGTAGTCCGGAAATATCTGACACTTGCTTGAGTGTAATGTGCACCCATTGGGGTACTAGAAAAATAAAAAAAGAAGACAAGAGGGCTTGTAAAGTTTTTTATGCTTGGCAGGCGAAGTTGAAGTCGGAACATTGCTAATTTGAGCAACAGTGTGGGTTCTTAATTAAAATGTGTCTAACCTAGTGCATTGTTTTTTGTGTCTGATATCTGAAAACCTGCAGTCATTTACATAAAGTTAACAGGCAACCTATGCTCAAGGTGAAATAGTGTTTTGTGTAAAGTCACTGAATAGAGGCCAAGCATATGTAGTAGTGACAGTTTTGTCTTTGGCTGTGTCTGGAATGCTATCTGACTATAAGCACTCCACTAAAGTGACGTCCAGCTGCATTGTTTTGCATAACACTGCATCTCGCACTACTTTGCTCTCTTAAGCAAGTAAAATTAGCATCATCATCAAGTAACATGAACATGTTGACTTTCCTTAATGTAACATGATTTGTAACGTAACAATCTAATATAATTTAATCCATTGTGACCTGACTTAACAAACAACCAAGCATTTTAAAAGCTCTTGGAATGGAATGGAATACTAATCTATATCAAGGAAATATTTATTGGCACAACAAAAACTATGAAAAAAAAATGAAAAAGGAACGCACAAGTGCCAGACTCAAACTTCAACCCTTTAAATGATGACACTCGTGTCATCCCTTGATGGCAGAAGACACAAAATATCCTCTAGTGCCTTGAGAACAAAACCAAAACTGCCAGTTTTCTGGACAAGAGTTTTTCAAGGATGCCTCTTGTGATACACATCACTGTTGTGTTTTCGTGGAGGTGAACACTATGAGAAAAAAATAATGCCGTTCCACTCAATGTGAAAGCTGTCGGATGTGCAGAGCAGTGATTCGCTATAATGGGCTGTAGCGCCCGTTATCCACTCACTCCTACCACCCATCACACTCTTCACCGCCCTGTCTCGCTCCTCTCTTGATGAATGGAAAGTAGGTTTGTTCAATGGAATTCAAATTTCCCGCCTTTGCAGTGCTCAGCGCCCCTTGCCTGTAAGCGCCAGAGGGAGTTCTGTTCTTTTTGTGTTTGGTTTTCCTCTCGCACGTCCCAAAACCAACCCAACGAGCGTTCCTAACTAAATAACGTGGGCGCTGCCGGTTAGTTACGTATATTTTGCCTCAAATGTACCTGCAGTTTTCTTTGCGCTAAACAACGGGGAGATGTCTGACAAGCGTCAGCGATACACGAGTTTTGAACGGTTATGACTATATAAACTGCTTGTTTTTCGAAGCCTCTGTGGGACACCGCTACGACAGTATGCCATGGGGCTCTATTTGGGTCCAGCGAGTGAGCTACGACGACAAGGCGAGCCCCTAAAGTGCTCTGCACTTAAAAGAAGCTCCAGTGGACAGAGGTTGTGACGACAAGGCAGGTAAGGAAAACTGAAATCCTGGTTTGTCTAAATGTGCATACATCTGTAAATACTTGCACTACCAGCCTTTTTTCCTGTCCTGTAGGCTCAGGGTGTAGTAGCCTTCACGAAAACAAAAATTCTACTCAAAGGAAGAACTTTACTCGCCTAATGACCTAATTAATTGTCATGCCTGTGAATTCATAAATTCTTGCAATATCAGCTTAATTTTTCGTTTGTACGCTTCTGAGTTTCAAAAATGATTGACAACCATGCAGAAGGAAATTTCTTGCTCAAAATAAAAATTCCAGGGTTGAAAGCTACACCGTTACACCAGACATCCCACAACTGGCCAGCTGTGGGCAAATGAATTCTCCAGCATGCTGACTCAAACTATATGCAAAAAAATTGCTCGTCCTTTTTCTAAAATGAAAAGGTAAACCGGAAGTTCTTGACGGAAAACACGCAATGCGTGATGACAACTGAGGCCTTCGTTGCTTGTTGACCTCCACTTCCGTCAGACGAACTTTGGGGTTTGCACGAAGCTCGCGAGTGCATGCCTGCATAACCGCCTGCTCTTCGTGCCGAACGAACCACCCATGGCCTACCTGTAGACCTGCAAATGAGAGTACAGGTATCATCATCATCACCACCAGAGCTCCTTACGCTTGGGATCGAACATCGTTTGTTCGTCAGTTTATTTACAAGGCATCGTTTTGACCCCCAAAAATTGGGCATAATCACTCCCACCTCTACAATTTTCCGCATTGGCAGTCGTCATGTCCACCTCTGCTTCACCGCTTGGTCTACATGTCCAAAACCGGGACCCTCTCCATGCTGCAGCACGCTCTTCCACATGAGCATGCTGCTGCCCCATGTGTGCACGTAAGTGGTAAGGAGTACTGTGACAAGACACAGCTGGTGGCACTGATACCATCTCTAGTAAACCTCTCCTGCAGTCACAAGATAATGATTTCACTCCTTGGCCGATCCAGCATCAGCAAATACTGCAGCTGATAGTGGGAGTCAACCAATTAGAGGTGACATAAAGGCCCAAAGTTTCCCACTAAAAGTAAACGCTGTAAAGATGAACCAAGCGAAGCTACAATTTAAAGGGACTCTGCAACACTCTTGAGCAGTGCAAATAAACCTGCGCGACGTTTAGATTACACTGCCAGGAATACCCGAGCCAAATATTACACGTGCACGTGAAGCGGTGAGCGCGCCAATCGCTGTGAAAGACGCGGAAAAACCAACCGCGCTTTCTTCAGTTCTCCTCATTATGCACCCCTGGCATGGCCTAAACGATGTCATTGAGGCCGTGGCTGTCCTATTGGCTGTCGCTGGTCAACTTCGCAGCTTATTTCTCATATTTCCCGTGACGATCCGCCATCGTCGGCACTGTGTACCAACCTCATCTATGCCTGAACCTGTTCGCACAGTTTTGGCGTTTCCTTTGTGTTTCGAACGCGCGCGGAGTTCCCTTTCAACCAGACCAGTCGACAACAAACATTTATTGCATCAAAAACACCTTACCAGCCTGAGCGCGCACCTGCGAGCAGGCAGCCATGCCTGCCTGTGTATTGCATCAGACCACAAATAGGCCCCTCCACGTTGCGGAGAAAAGGAGAAAACTCCCTGGCCTGTGATATATCGAAGGCCACCAAAGAGAACGCCACGAGCCGCCCCCCTCCCTGGGAGAGAGTGCACAGCTTTCGTCGCGTTGTCCGCGGTCGAGTTGAGAGGTAACGATCATGCGCGATTTCTCATTGTGCGTAGTTTTGGTGAAAGGGAACGAATTTTCATAATTCTTGCGGGAGGAGATTTCTTTGACAATAGACTTTACCCCAAAATACATTCCGAGCAGTTGATGGGAAGTGCTGCAGGGTCCCTTGAAGGCCTGCACACTGGTTGATTGGCACTAAACGGATCGACCGTACGCTGCCACGGTGGCGAAGATGTGTGTGCTTTTATCTGCAGTTTCTCACCCAGTTATAAATTCGTCATCTTTCAGCACATAAACCTGGCAAATCAGTATTTTTTCAGCTTTTCGTCGGCACACACCCTCAAAGCCCTGCTTGGGGCATCTGGGAGGTACACTTCTGGCAATACCGGCACAGCAAAACGGTACGAACCAAGCAAGACTGCACCACAACTTGGATCAGAACACCTGGAAAGCGCACTCGGGCTTTATTCAGCAGCTTGATTCGCTAAAGAACAGATAGAAAAATTTGCCTCCCAGGCAGGGTTGTAAAATGTTGATGTTCACACAGGCTGTTGTATCATCAAAAGTTGCATTGGCAACAGTAACTGGTTTGCATAAAAACGCAAAAGTTGTCACCACAGAGTTTTTTCACAATGTTTTAGGTTTGCAGGTTCTCGCAATCGTGGAACAACTTGCAGGGGCATCTGCGATCTCGAGATTGCACAAACAGATTCTTGTATAACGTAGAAAGTACTTGAAAATGCATGAAAAGAGGAAGAGTGACTGCATGTGACTCCACCTTTGAACACCGGCAGATTTCTCTTTTTTTTTCCCCGCTTTACTGGGCTGCAATTGGTCATTTCAAAGTGCCCACACCCCCGCCCTTCATTTCAGCGACACGATGGAAACGCATTTTTTTGGTTTCAGCTGCTCGAAAGGTCAAGTTTTTGGCCCCGGGCAGAAAAACAGTGCGCAGATTAGAAACTTTATCCTGCGAGCCACACCACCATCCCAACACTTTGCACTTTTGCACAAACCATTCATGCTACAACACCCACCGTCTTGATGCGCAATTTCACAGAACGTCTCCTTCAGTTCCGACCTAACTTTAAATCAAGAGTCTCACACAGTTTCACTTTCACAGATTGCAACACGGGACACGGCGATCTCGATCTTCTCTCTCAAAAACGCTGTCCTTGCACTCGACTCAAAGATTCCACTCCTAAAATTAACCGGCAGATGGAAGTTGCATTTGGAACGCGTCTGGCAGATGACTGGCTGCGTGCCGCACTCAATCCAGGCTTGGCTTCAGGTTGCATTATCCCCAGTGTCTGCTTGCACAAATCTAGCTCTCCACAGGAGATTCAAGCCCAGGAATCAGCAGGGCATGCTTTCATTTTGGGCCCCAAGTTCCAGCCTACAATGGCTTCGCAAATGGCTTCACAGCCGACTTCTCGAAAGTGTCCAGCAGCTTGCAAGGACGCTTCCAACGAGGTATATCCAACCTAACGCTTTCTTGTGGGAGTAGAAAGCTCCAGCCTACAATGGCTTCGCAAAAGGGCGCTTCCGACACGGCATTTCCTGCTCAACGCTTTCTTGAGGGAGCATCTTGACAGCCTCTTCTGCGTTTCCATGGCAACAGGCCCTTGATCTCCGAACCACAAACAATGCTAGCGCTTTCGACGCCACTTTGCACATCCCTTGCCGTACCAGCCGACCAGTGGAGCGGGTCGTTTAGCCGGCTTCTGGTCTTCCTTTTCCTTCTCCCCATCCCTTGATCCATCCTCTTCCTCATCCCCATCTGCATCCTTTTCCTCCTCTTCCACCTCCTCCTTGGGCTCTCGCTTGACGAGGGCATAGCAGTGGTCCTCGTGAGGGGGGGCGTCGCAAGGGGGCTCCGCTGCCAGGGGCCGCCGACTGAAGGTGCACACCTCCTTCGGTCGTACAGGCGTGTGCAACTGCCACAGGGGGTCCGCACACCTGCGAACACACGTACACGCCAAAATGTTTGTTAGGTACACATCTGCTGATCGAACAAGACTGTTTGCGACTCTACCAGACAGCCTACCAACAAGACCGCCACTCAAGCTTACTGGTAGGCCTGTAAATCAAATGACACTGCAGCCTCCAAGTTCACCCATCACAGTTTCCTGGCAGGACGATCAATCAAGCCTTACCATAAGTAGGCTGGCTACCTGCAAGCCCACTGGCAAGTCTTTGGTAGGTTCGTTAGGTGCGATTTTGCCAGTCAAGAACACGGCTGCATGCATGCGATCCTACTAATCAAGCCTACCAGCAAGTCAACACAGCCAAACACCCACCGGTTGTACTCGGGCACGGCAATGCCCAGCTGCTCCATGACGGCGCGCATGACGTCGTCGCAGCGGCCGTTGACCTTGAGCGTGGCCGCCTCGTCCTTGGGCGTCCACTGCAGGTTCACGATGTACAGCCGCGGACGCTCCCGCGCGGGCCGCTCCAGCCCCCAGAGGCAGCGGTAGCGCCGAAGCACCTTCAGGCTGCTGCCCAGGCACAGGATGGCATCGCAGCGCTCAGACCGCCTTGCCGGCGCCCCGGCCAGTTGAGCGGCCACCGGAGGCGGCCAGTCTCCCCAAAGTGCACGATCGTGTCCACCAGGTCGCACCGCAGGCGTGGCACTGGCGGCCCGTGCGGTGGGCGGCGGAGGGCCGTGCGCTCGGTGACGTCGAAGAGGCGGAAGTACTGGCGCAGGGGCTTGCAGCGGGGGCACACCTCGAGGAACATGTTGCCGTGCACCTCGGACAGGCGGCGGGGGGGCAAGCCGCTGCGCACGTGCAGGCCGTCGCAGTTCTGCGACACCACGTGCTTCACGTGGCCGTGCGCTGAAGCTGCGCCAGCGCCATGTGCGTGAAGGTCGGGCACGCCTGGCTCAGCTCCTGCACCCTGCGACGACGATGACGACGAGAGGATTGAAACGAGCAGCACGAAATTCTCGGCGAAATGGCGACATGTTGAACCACAGCGCAAGGAACCAAGACAGGACAAAAGATATCAAGGTGTCAGTAAGCGTACTGGAAAGCATGCTGCAAAGTATTAAAACACATCATAAGCGTACTGAAGAACAAGATAGAAAGTGTATCAAAAGCGTTCTAAAAATCATACCGTAAGATATAAAATTGTATTGCAAGTGAACTGGGAAGCATATCATACCATACCATAAGTGCATTGGAAAGCGTATCGTAAGATATGAAAACATCGTAAGTGCACTGGAAAGCCTATCGTAAGCATACTGGAAAGCATACCGTAAGATATTAATACATATTGTAAGTGTACCGTAAAGCATATCATAAGATATAAAAATATATCGTAAGTGTACTGGAAAGCATACGTAAGATCAGAAAATGTATCATAAGCCAACAGGAAGGCTTATCATAAGATATCAAAATGTATCATAAGCATACTGGAAAGCATACCTTAAGATATAAAAATGTATTGTAAGGGTAATGAAAAGCATATTGTAAGATACGAAAGCGTATAAGCGTGCTAAAAAGCATACCATAAGATAGCAAAACGTATCGACAAACAGTGCCTTGTTCATCCTATCTTTCATCCTTGTCTTGATTACTTGCGCTGTTGTTCAACCACCACTAAAACAAGGGGGCCTTATGGATTCATTATTTGTAAACAATGTAGGTAGGCATTTGCTGCCCAAATGCCTACATGTTTGCAGCAGCTGCTGCCTTGACAATGGTCTCTGCCAACACCGTTACTGCTGGAATGCTTGCAAGATCTCGGCCGCTGCTATTTTGAGGGCAATCACTATTGACACCAGGAGGAACACTGCTCTGTGATTTCACGTCTTGAAGTAGGTCTACAAGCGGGATTCACTTATAACCAGCAGATAACTTCTAGTTCAGCGATGGGTAATTGCACCTACAGATGGGTAACTTGTTAAAGAAAAATTAAAGTGCTCATGCTCGACATTCCCCCACAGCCTCCATACAACTAAACCTTGAAAAGTGATAGGCAGGGTGTTTAAAAATAACCATCATAAAAGAATTGAACATTTGTTTGGTAACAGTGCCTATCAAGCCATAGATGCAGCAACATTACAAAGTATTGGCAGTTGCATCTGTAACAACTGGATTCCTGGAACGATTGTGTTCCTACTCACTTTATTCCAAATTTATGTCAATCACGAAAAGTAGACTTTTATTCGAAAAGGACGACACCGAGAAAACAAGTTTAGCAGTTGGAAGTTGGACACTAATGCTTCTGCACCCGCCGCGGTGGCTCAGTGGCTAAGCGCGCTGCTGAGCACGAGGACGCGGAGTTGATTTCCGGCAGCGGAGGCCGCTTTTCTGATGGAGGTGAAAAGCAAAAATGCCCGTGTGCACGAGATTTCGGCGCACGTTAAAGATCCCCAGGTGGTCAAAATTAATCCGTAGCCCTCCACTACGGCGCGCCGCATCGCCTGCGTTGCATTGGCGCGTTAAACCCTATGTATACTAATGCTTCTGCAATCAGTACACAGCATTAGGAACGCTTAAGGTGCCCTTGAAAGTTTCGGAATATTCTCCGGTACCCTTAGGGTTTGATATACAACTCATGAAGACAAAATACAAGTCTACTTCATCAAAAAGTATCTGAAATGCAAAATTTGCAGTCACTGAATCACTGAAATTCAAATGTGCAGTCAACCCACTGATGACTTAGTTTTAAGTGCTGTACCCTATTGCGTCAGCCCTGCCCATAGTACATCACTGTTGCATAAAATGTTTTTCCATAGTTCCTGTGTCTGTTTCATCATTCATCCTTTATTTGAAGAGATCAAAGAGACCAAAACATCTCCTGTGGCTGGAGTGGAGCCGAGTGAGTTACCAGAGGCCATTTCCTTCAGACTGAACGAAGCCGTATTTCGTCTTCGTGGCCCTTATAAGTTCAACTGCAACACATTCGAGGGGGAAGGGATGGGGAAAGGATTGGGGGTGGAATAGACTCGCTCGCCCGAACTGACTGATGCCCCAGCTTCACTCAGTTCTTTTCATTGTTTCCTTCTCTCTTCCTCTATCTCTTTAACACTCTGCCCTACCCTGTCGCTCCCCCGCATGGGGTTGTATTCAGGGGAGCTCCTTGCCGAGCTCAATAATACCCGCAGTGGACTTCTTTTCCTCTCTTCACTTCCCTTGAGCCACAAGTACTACTGCTACTACTACGCACTCGGGTAGGTGGTGGCCCTTGTGGCAGGAGGGTCCAGACGCCCGCGGGACCCCGGTAGTCGGGGATGCAGGCCGCGGTGCTGATGCCCGCACCCGTGTACACCACCAGGTGGCGCGCCTCCGCCACGGCCGCCGCCAGCTCTCGGCACTTGTCGGCCAGCACCGCTGGCGGGTCTTGCACCTGCAGCCGCCACCAATCACACCAATCACTAGTTCTGTGGCCCCTGTACGGTTGGGTAAGCAAGCATTGTCTGGTGCCTGTAGCATCAAAAAGGCTCTTAAACTGACGTGGCTGGGAAGCGTTCCATTGCGCATTCCCCACACTAATAAGACACAAAGGAGCGTATGCCGCTAGGCAACACATGGGGCGGTATGTACCATACCACTATAAAGTTGGAGGCATCTATATACCATAAAATACTGATCAAGCGCCCCCACCCATGCCAGCTGCTCCCCCAGCATTTTCCGGGATTTTCGCATTTCTGTACACGACCAAGCAAGAGCGTTCAAAGCGTGGCCCCCTACTTTCGGCCATCCCGAAAACAATTTTTTTTTTTCTGGCTTCTGGGTGCCGCGTGTTCAAAGCCAATGTGAAAGTCAGAATGTAACGTTTTAGCATTCGACTAGTCGCATGTGTCATAAATAAACATCCTTCGGTAATGTCAGGCTAACCGTGCTTTCTCATGGTCCGCCCGCCATCGTTGAAGTTAGGGGGGGGGCCCGATCCGAATAACGGCCCCTTCCTATCTTTAGACCAATTATCTACAAGTTTCTAGGGGGGGGGGGGGGGGGGGGGCACTTTGCTCAGTACTTTACGGTATTTGGGAGTTGTAACCTTAGCAAAAGCAGGCCATCCACACCAGCACACCACAGACCAACAGAACTCAAACACATTACCTGTGCACTCAGCAGCGTTCAACTGGACATTAAAACGCTTTCACATTCACGAGTCATAAGAGGTGCACAGGTGTCTTCAGGGTTCTCATTTTCTTTGGGGGACTAGAAAGGAATGGACAACACTCAGCTAGACAACCAGACAAGATTTGTGTTTTTCGGGAATAGCTTTGTCTTTTTTTCACGAAGGGATTTTTGCAAAGGGGGGGACAGGTTTCTGACACTAAAACACCCCCACCTCGTCTTCCTGGCCACACACCTCTCTGAAAGGCCAGAAAACAACGTAGCACATTTACTCAACACGCATAAATATGCAGTTGTAACATATTTACAAGCACAATACTCAAATATAGTTTGAACCCTCAGCCTCCTTTCAAAGCAAATCTAGAATTTGAGAAAAGGGTCGACTTGTAATTGCGTAAGCAGGGGATGCAAAACGAAGATACTTGGATACCTTAAATGCCTTGTGCAACAGACAGCGTGTGCGGTGTGTCTTTTGCCCTGCTGATTATACGAACAGCTTTGCAGTGTTCCCGTGTAAGTACTTACACTGTGAGCAAGGTAGGCAAAAACTAACTGACAACCAAGAGGCTTTTAGCACCAAGAGCCCTGAGTGCACAGAATGATCAAGTTAACCACCTAAAATAGTAGTTGGAAGACAAAAGCATACAAACAAAGGCAGTTTTCACTACGAACAAGACACCCCAAACATTGAGAGAGTACAACAAACTCGACTACCACATTTCTAGCACTTGATGCAGACAACAGGAAGATGTTACACTTACACGCCTTTTTTGTGGGTAATTCACTAAGATCCAACCGAACTACTGGAAACAAAGAGCACGTGAGCAAATTGACTAAACATCAAATCCAAACCAAATCACCACCATCATTTATTGACGTCCATTGCAGGACAGCTCAAATACCTCTAACTGCCTCTATTTTGCGTCAGCCAACCCCCCTCTCTTCCACCTGAATACCCTTACTTCATCCCGCTATAGATGGTATTCGTTGAAAAGTTTAGCTGTCAATTCCTTCTCTTGGCAACACTGGAAACGGCCACAGACATGGCCGATGCGCCACGGACATGGCGCGGCTTGGGCCACTGCGCCCGCACGCCGAAGAAGAAAAACACCGCGTGCGTCGTCTGCTCCGTTTCAACCCGATTCTCAACGGTGCTGTCAACGGAGATGTTATTAATTGCACTCACATTGGACTCGAGGCAATACTTTGCGCACGGTGAGGTAGAGTTTGTAACGAGCACGGACAAGTACCGCCATCCCGCGGAGCCCGACGTAACGAGTGACGGCGCGCTCACACGGTTGCCTGCATGCGCGCCTCGCCAGTGAATACAAGCAATACAGTGGTCCACCTCCCACTGCTTCTCTCACTTTTCTGTCTTTCATACCCAGCCATCAATGCTTCTTCCTTGTAGGCTGCTACTAGCGCTCGAATTTTTTAAACACATGCATATAAACAAGCTTCCATTGAATATTACCCAGACGCTCTTTATCGAGAACTCGGCAGGTAGCCAGGGTGATGGGATTGAAACGATTGAAACCTCTGGGATGACTATGGTAACCCCAGAGGTTGCAATCAACAGTAAAACACACCTGTAAAGCTAAAGCACAACACGACAAAAAGGCAATCGTGGTTAGGTCAGTTAAGACTAATTACTGAGGAAGATACTTTTTTTTCAGCTATTAGGTCCACCCTCTGAACACGGCCACAGCATGTGCAGAGTGCTGCGACAGATTTCCGCTGGATAAAGGTTTTTGACGCTCAGGTAAAAGGCACCGCATACAGTAATGGTGGTTTGCCGTCCTAAGTGTGAACAAAACAAACCGCGGGAGCCTTACTTGCATAAAGCTGCAAGCCAGCATACATCCAAGGAAATGAGCTCTGACTTAGCGCAGACATCCATTTTGAGGAACAAAAAAGAAAATGGTAAAGCAACGTAACAACAACGGGCGGCAACTGTGCGTGTTCTGGTTGTGCCCGTCACATTCGTACATATCTGATTGAGCGCACCACACCCCCTCCATCACCGTAACATCAACGGTAACAGACACCCTTCTTTACAACACTGAACAGATGCCAAGCGCTGCCGACACAAAAAAAGCTACCCTGTTATCGCTAAGGGAACGCCGGAGAAGGCATCACCTATCAAGCCTGTTTCATCACTTTTAGCGGAACATAACGCGCGAGGCACGAGTTATCGTGTGTCCAATTAATTGTATCACAACGGGGAGCCTCCAGTCTGTTGCAACTGCAACAGCGGCATAGACGCAATACTAGCAACCCATAAGTGTACTACGGGCTCTTGAAGGCAGGCAAAGTCACTGCGCCTTTACTAGCAGCAAGCTTAACACTTTCAAGCGAATGAGAAGCCCGGCGACTAAGCTTGACCGAGACGCACCTCCTGAAGCCTTTGCTCGACACACCGACGCTTCCGCGACCGCTCCTGAAGCACTTGCACCAAGCTGTCAAATAGGTTTCTCATAGTTACTCTGGAAACCTCCGAGAGCCTATAGCTCTGGTGTTAGGGCGCAATAATCTTTATTGCTGGGCCAGCTGCGTCTTTGGCGAACCAGTGGCCCAGATCCTTTTGTCCACAAAGCACTTTGATACAGAGCTTTCTTTCTCCATTAGGTGTAGCGATCAATACCCTCCCTTCACAGGAGTTCTCTATCAACTTCCGAAACATTTCTCCCAAAAATGCTAAACTTACCAGCCCGACTGCTCAATGGTCCCCTCCAAGATCGTTTGGCCTCCATGCAGCCAGGGGCTAGAATGTATACAGTTGAGTGACTGTGCAGCAGCGCCAAATATGAATTTTTCAACAAAAAACGAAACCAAAACTGCTAGAAACTGGCTGAAAATGTCAGGTCCACTTGTTAGACATGCAACATAGAGTTCAGGGGACCTTCAAAAATATGCTTTGACAGAATAAAGCTACCATTTTTCCAAACCAAAGCTCACTAATGAATAGCTGGTGTCATTTTCAGGCAATTATCACACCCCAACACTGTCACATTAGAAAGCTGGCAAAACAATTTGGCATTTGACTTGCTGGGAGCCTTTTGATCAAGAAAATTTTATGGTAATACAGCATAACCACGAGCGGCATGCTTTTTTGTCAATTGCAGCAGCCACGTCCCCTTTTGCAAACATGCATGCACCTCAGCTCGCAAGAATATAAATGTTGCCGGAGCGGAAAAATTTAAACTCTAAGTGCAGTGCTTAGACTAACTATTGGGGGCACGCTAGGTGCACGAAAAACGTCAAAATCAGCAATACAAAGCATCGCTCACTGGTCTCGTCCACTCTGTTTCTTAGTGATTTGAATAGGTGTCGTAACGAAACAGTTAAAGCATAATCAGTTAAACACCTTGGTGTAGTTGGTTGTTACATCGACTATTAACGGCACCCTTAATGTACACTGGCCGTCTTACAACAGAATTGATTGATTGTAGGGTTTAACGTGCCGACACAACGCAGGCGATGAGGCACACCGTAGTGGAGGGCTCCAGATTAATTTTGACCCCCTGGGGATCTTTATTGTGCGCCAAAATCTCGTACACATGGGCATGTTTGCTTTCCTCCTCCATATGAAAAGCGGCCGCCACGGCTGGGAATCGAACCCGCAACCTCGTGTTCAGCAGCACAATGCCTCAGCCACTGAGCCACTGCGGCGTGTCTGTCTTACAACAGCCTGTTGTGCACTGCAGCCGATGGCTGCAGTTACAAGCATTACCCCATCGCACAAAAAATCTATAACTTTGCTGCATTGGGTCTCGAATGCGGTGATACCACACTATTCAAAAGCCGTACACAGCAATTAACAGCAGCTGTCATTACACAAGAAATGCAGTCCAAACAATGGCACGCAACAATAAAACAGCAGAAATGCTTTATTGTATTGGTGGCTGTACAAATTCAGCAGCAGTGCGAGACCTCAATCTCCCCTTGAGTATTTTAAACCGGCTGCTTCCAACGGCAAGCAGTGCCCAGACGTCCTGGTAAGGCCACGCAGTCCTAACCTAACATCTAACGAAGATTGTTCACTCATCAACAGCTCCACAACCAGATTCCCGCACCCAACCACAATCACAGTTTCCGAGTCAGCGAAACCTTTAGTCCCAGTGCATCTTGTAGAGAAGCTAACATTGCAGAGTGGCTGAGTAGCAGGGTTTTGATTCAGGTACATTGCACGGGCTTAAACACCCACTTACTAATAAAATATTTTAAAAAATGAAGCTTTCGGTGAGTGCACAAGGGGATTGGGTATGACAGCACCTGCGACGACTAGATGACCATGACTAGACGACGACTATGACTTCCTGGATGCAGAGCCTCACAGGCACCACTGTGTGGTCAGTTGACTGTGTTTAAAAAGCTGCCAATGATGGAGGGGACTAGAAGGCGACAGGAATATAAAAAGAAAGATGGGGGAAGAAAATGACGATACAGCCACCAGCCAGGTCAAAATGCTTACATTAAAAAACAGTGTTGTGGGGAGGTAGGCAGGAACTATGAACCACTCGTTGAAGGTAAATGTACTAAAAGAAACGCCTAAAATTTAGAAGAGCACGAGAAGTTTGTTCGTTGCCAAAGGACGACTGCAACCCTGGCTAGAGCGGTCCTAGGATGACTTCACCGTCCAGCATCTGAAAAAGAAGCAGAACAATTGCAATGTACCTTTAAGAGGCCGTTGCAGCAGCAAAGTTGTCATGGAAATCAGAGCTGCGAAACTCCCCTCGGGCCCCACGCATCAAAAAGCGGTCCATGGTTGTTGGCCCTCGTGTTCTGGCAACAAGCAGGGGGGCAATCATGCCAACTAGCCTGCCATCTGAACACAAAGCTGAAGTAGCACAGTAAAAACTCGTTACAAGAAGCACTGTTACAAAAGACACTTGGTTATAAGAGACACACTTCTTGCTAAGCTTGGTTGTGACGATGAAACGTAGGTCATTGACCAAGTCAAAGAAGTGGTTTGACGTTCCGGTACCCCTACGGGTACCGTTTTCCACGCACATGCTCATTGTGATCAAGGTACCCGTAGGGGTACCGAAACGTCAAACTGCTTCTTTGACTTGGTCAGTGACCTATGTTTCATCGTCACAACCATGCTTCTACCTGACCAGACGGTATTCCGTCAAACTCTGGACTATATTCTTGCTAAGCTAGTTGGTTAAGTGCAACAAAAAACATGGATAGACAAGAAGCACCTGTCTCGTCCACTGTTTCTTCGTTCGTGTTTTTTGTTGCGCTTCAAATCATTAAGGGACATCTGGATGAAAATGGTTTGGATGGCTTTCCTATGTTTGCCATGTTTTAGCAAAGCTGCATACAAGAGAACTTGGTTACAAGGGCCCCTTAACACGTTCACTGTGTCATGGGTCCCCGGTGGGGGGGGGAGTGTATAGGAGTTTAGTCAGCCCAGCCAAGCGACGCGTGGCGCCATCTAGGGGCATTGAGGTCCACGTGCATGTGGCCCTCAATTTAATCACTCAGGGCCGCTCAGTCTCGTAGTGTAGTAGTTCCACTCCTGCGAAGCAAACATTCTATCCCAGGTTCAAATCCCGTTACCATTTTTTTTTTCGTTTTCAAAGGTTTGTCATATTTGAATATTAACATTTGTTATCACGCATATAATCTATTTATGACACCTTTATTCATTATAAATAGAATTTTGGGTATTTTCGTTGCCTTTAGGTCAGTTTCAGCTACTGCTTCTTGTACGTTTTTGCGGGTTTTCCCCTTTTAGGTCGGTTTCGGCCATTTGTGTTGAATATTTTTTGACACTGTGGTTTATTTATTTGTTCGGGGGGTTTTGTATGCTTCAGGTACGTTTACGCTGCGATATAACCCCCATAAGCAATCTCAGGTGACGGCTGGCTGTACTGACTAGGAAACGCATATATGCGGTCACAGCCCGTGCTCCCCCTATGCGGCTGCGAAGTTACGTGCATTTATCTGCTTGCGGCTGCGATAACTTTATGACACTTGAACGCAGAGGTATGATTTTTGTTGCATGAGGATACACACGCCCAGAAGAATACCGTATCATGCGGAATATAGGTCGAGATTTTTTACAGAAAAATTTGCCGAAAAGTCACCCCTTGACCTATATTGCAGTCACTGACAGTTGGCACTGACTGGGCAGCCCATCGAGCCCATCCAAACCCCAAAGGCACCATCGCCACCACCATCAATCGGATGCGATGCCATCTTTGTTTTGTTGCTTCTCTCACTGTCGGCGAATGTGTGCGTGCTATTTTCTTCTTGCGCAAAATGAGCTTAGGCACTTGATGCCAGTTTGCAGCAGCATTTAAAAGAAAAGTTGGGGGTTTTCCAAGGCCAATGACGTGTCCGCCTTGCGCCAGTTCGGTGTCACCAAAAGAAGTGTTGCTAGCGGCGTTAGCTGAAGGGGCAGCTCTCGGTATGCAACGCTCGGAAGGCGTCGTTTCATGGACGCTGCTCTGTGCACCTGTGCTACTGTACAAAGGGGCAAATTTTGTCCGCTAGCGTCGTGCGATGTCTCTACGAATGGATAGCCCAAGATGTTTGCTGACCGCCTGCACAGACTGGCTGTCGCTCCGGTCTGCACACGAGTGTCCCATGCTTTGCGCTCGCTTCACGATGACATGGTCTTGCGAGTGTTATAGAAGTGCTGCATAAGCAATTCCCTGGACTGCACCGAGGACGACCTGCTGTGTGGGCGACAGCGAGCCAGAAGCAGTCGTCCGACGATACTTCAGACAGTTTTAAATGAGTAATCTGAGACGAAACAAGTTTAGTCTCAATAAAACAATGGTTGGTACCTAATTATTTTTATTTTTTGCATTTTTCGGCTACAAGGTAAGGGGGTCGACCTATATTCCGCCTCGACCTATATTCCGCATTATACGGTACTTGTCTGATGTTAAAGGCTATGACCCCCACCAGTGACCCAACAGTGACCTACGCGCGAGAGCTCTCTATCTTGTGCTGCCATCTGAAGTTCGAAATTGCAACTAATATATACGCTGTCTATTGCATTGGACGTGAAGTGGTGCGACAGCTTTGCATCTTTCAAATAAATGCGCCAAACACCCCCTGCAACGGTGGCAGCGCCATTGCGCTGGAGGAAAAAAAAAAAAAAAAGAAGGTATAGCGCGCGTCTTACCGGTGGGCCACGACGCACCTGGGGGATATGCCCAATGGCCCACTGGTGGGTCACTCCGCACCTAAAACCAGACCAAAAAAAAAAAAAACACGTTTCAGTGAACGTGTTGGCTCTAAAAACAATTGCTTTAAACATTAAATAAACTGTGTAAAACTTGTCAGTCCTGCTGCTTTCCCCACACCGATTCCAAAATGGCATGTTTTCGGATGGTCAATTAGTTACCAAACACTTAGAGATAATTAGCCATTTTTGGAGGAACAATAGACTAAACAGTGTTGGTCACAGAACAGTAATCTTAATATTTTACAATACTATGAACCCTGCTGAGCGCAATAAGAAAATCTGTTTTTTGATGCCCCGTTTGAAACTAATTTTACAGCTCATTAAACTTTGGTGTCCGAAATGGGCATTCGAAATGGTTCCTTGCTACTGGTGCCACCAGTTTAATGAGCTGTAAAATTTAGTTCTAAGTGATGTATCAAAAAAACTGCTTCTCTTATTGCACTCATCAGGGTTCATAGTACAGTCTACGCTCGTTACAGCGGATCCGGCAACGACGGACTTTCGGTTACAACAGACTAGTTGGTTTGTCTGGTCCCCCATGCATTTTAAATGGAGTCCGCTCCGCTCATAACGGACCCGGCTAGAGCAGACTATCGGCTACAACAGACTAAATTTTAGGCGAAAATTGTTTCGACTGAAGGTTTATAGCGGACTTCCGCGGGGCCGGCACCCGATGTGCGTTTTCTTTGTTTATTTTGCCAAGAAAACTGTTATGTCTGGCAACATTGCTGGCAGCCGGGTCGTTGGCACAGCCAAGCCAAGCCCATTGCCTGTGGCTTTTTTTTTTTTGCATAACTGGGCCAGTATATTCTAGGCACTATATTTTTTGTGCGACCAGCGGCATGAGCGGCAGGGTAGCTGATTTCACTGTCGGATAAATTAAGCGTAATTAACGCTGTTAAACATGGGGAAAAACAGGCCGACATCGCCAGACGTACAGGCCTGTCTACGCAGACAGTCTGCTCTACCGTCAAGAACAAGGCCGCTGCCGATAAACCCGACTCCGGTGAGATTGAAAACAGGGCTATCGAATAAGTAGTGCACTCGGAGGCGAGTCTGCCCTCGTCAGTTTTTTTATGTAATAAAAATAATAAAAAACTCAGGTTCAGTGAAGTTCGGCTTTTATTATTCCCAGGCATGCATCGTTCCCATTCCGTTCGGTGAAAAAGGTAAGAAATGCCTCAAGTAGGGGGGTTGTTCCCCATCCACTGTGTGCAATCTGCCGGTAACCGTGCGCAAGTCCAACTGGTCTAACTTTCGATTTCACAGCTGTCCATCATCAGATTATTTCATTGCAGCTGTTTCAATGACCAGACTAAAATCGCTAAAAATGTGGAAGCTGCCTTGAGAGAACATCAGGCAGCAATCCGATTTGTTTGACGAACGGTTTCGGGAAAAACCTGCCTCGTCGTGAGGGGATTTCAAAGAGCCTCGCTAATGCTGATGGCCACGACTGATGTTTTAAAGCTGGTTAATAATTGTGCCTAGTTATTCTATTCTTGCTTTATTTGCTCAGCTTATCATGCGTCTTTACACGCTTGACTGCATGCGCAACACTGTGCAGAGGTGCTGCAGGCGTGTAGAAAGAACAAAGTGTATGTACTATGCATACGCAATATCGGTCAAATTATTCACTTTAGGGCTCATGCTTCCCCCGCCCCCTACCCTCCCGTCAGATACTGCATACTTCGGCTACAGCGGACGTTTTTTTCCGGATTCAGAGGGTCCGTTGTAACGGGCGTAGACTGTATTGTAAAATATAAAGATCACAGTTTTATAACCAACAATTTTTAGTCTATTGTTCCTCTAAAAATGGCTAATTATGTGCAATTACCTTGGTAACTAATTGACCAACTGAAAAAGTAATGCCATATTTGAAATCAGTGTGGGGAAAGCAGCAAGGCTCGCAAGTTTTACACAGTTTACTTAGTGATTAAAAGGAAGCTGTTTTAAGAGCAGTGTTCCCCCTTAAGTATCTCTTCTAAAGAGGTCATAAAAAAGAAACTCGGCAACACAAGTAAACACCGAATTCTTTGCAATTTGAAAATCGAGCTTCATTCAGTAGGTGGTGTTGTTAAAAATAAATGCTGAACGAAAGCTCAGTCTCAGTTTCAACAGGGCAGAGGTGCTCGTACAGCTCGGATTCTGAAGCACAGTGTCGCAACTGGTGAATATATTAAGGAGCCATGAAGAGAAAATACAACTTCGTTTAATTTGAAGGAACTAGGATTCAATATGTCACTCCGCTCATTACAGCCACAAAAGATCTTTTTTTTTAATGAAAAAAAAAGGCAACTTTCAAATTTTGCGCCACAGTGACGTGTTGTGAGCAAGAATGACGTCATACGGGCCAACAATAAAACATAATTTTCAGTGCGTTAGCTGCACGTCAGCATTCAAGTGATTCGGTCAAATGAACTAGAGGCCCCATTACAACGTCCAGTCATGTGTCTGCGATTGGATTAGTTAGGCGGCCGCCAATCGCACAAACAAGGTTCCGTGACGTCATAGAAAAGTTGCAGGAAATTGGCTAGGGCGTCGCGACTGCTTCACACATTTCCTTTAATATCTCCATTATTTGTTCGAAGATTGCAATGAAATCGGTATCATTTTTATCAGGACAAAGCAGCCTTTCTAATAAACCAAACTTGTATTTTGTCTTCATGGCTCCTTTAAAGAACACGGTGGAAATGCACAATGTCATGCCTGGGACCACGGGTGCAAGCAAGGCCTCCAGGGCCCCCTTGAAGTTGTCTATGGCGCGGCGCAGTGAGAGGCGGAACCCGCGCGTGGTCGGCAGCAGAGGGAAGCCCGGAAGGAGGCCCCTGTCCCCTGGAAGGAAGGAAGCAAGACAGCGTGCCGCTCTGTGGTACCAACATCGCCTTGAAATAGCTTCGCTGCACATTCACAACAGGCTTCAGCCGGAGCTTCGAACGTTTTCGGAATAATTAATACCTGGTCGACTGCTGCCATCGCTTGCGGTGGTCAGATCCAGGAAGCCTTCCCGACGGCTGATGAACCTGTGGATTGGAACGATTCGAGTGCGAGTGAAGTTTAAGTGGTGCTCGGTACGTCTCGCAAGGGACATCACAGCCGCTAATCAAGTTTCTCGGCCTCCCAAAGACAGAGTCGAAGAAGCTAGTATTAACAGAGAAATTTAAGACATTTCCGAACGTCTGAAGCATCTGCCGCAAATTTTGACCTCGGGCATGAAGAGTTTCTCATTCTTAAAGGTCAGCTACACCTGCTGCAAATTTTGCCCTTTGGCACGAGACGAGGCTTATCCTTGTAGGTCAGCTACGCAGAGCCATCGCTGCACATTTCACCGACTTCCCTACCATCAAATGTGCTGTTATTGTGCATTGAACACATTTTACCACAAGCTCGCGCAGTCTGAGCAATCCCTAGGGTTAGGGTGCAACTTTTTGTGAATCCAAACGTTCCCTACTCGCTCACTCATCCACTGCCCAACATGCTCGCTCAACTACTCGCTAAACTGGTCGCAAACTGCAAGAAGCCAATCTAGGGAGATGAGCGCAGCTTCACCTCTCTCCATACTCCTTGAAGTGGCGCTTGACCTCTTCCTTGAAGACTTCGGGTGGCGTCTTCAGCATGCGCACCATTGCCTGCAAAAAGAAGAAAATTACGTACCACATGCGTGTGTGCACTAACAGCCTGTTTCATGTTATTTAGAGCAGAAACAAAAATCAGATAAAATTCTGATAAAAAACAAAAAAATAAGTGATCAAATAACTAATCCACGCTTTGCCACCAAATATCCTCATCTTCAGCCCTTCATCCCCGCAGCACAAACTCAATACATTGCCGGCAATTTGTGCAGTCAATGAGCACAGCACAACCACCCCCCAAGCACTCTTACCACGTCCGTGGTATCTGCACACCACTACAGTAAAACCTCGCTATAAGAGACACTCAAGGGACCCGAGAAACGTGTCTCTTGTAACCAAGGTCTCTTGTAAGCAGTGTCACTAACACGGGGAACATTGGAAAACCGTCCAAACATTCTTCATTCAAATGCCTCTTATAACCAAGTGTCTCTTGTAACAGTGTCTATTGTAACGAGGTTTTACTGCAGCAGGAACCAAATTAGAGAGCATTCTGGTGGCGAGTACCCCACTCACCTGCACGATGAGGATGACGGCCAGCTCGTTGTACTGGCGGCTCTTGGCCGCACCAGATGAGGTGCCCTTCTCTCGTTCAAAGCCCGGCTCCAAGAAGTACGGCTCGGACACCAGAATCAGGCCTGCACGAGGTACCGTTACTTTTGATCACCACTGCACAGAGTGGTTGGATGAAATGAAGGAGAGGAGAGCACTAGGGAACGGTCAGCGAGTACACAACTGCTCCCACTCACCCTGGATGGAGACCAGCAGCTGCAAGAGGTTCGAAACCCCAGGTGACCACGTCTCCACCTTCTGGAAGGACGAAGAAGACGCCACGGCTGTCAATCCATCCACCATTCGTGCACGCCAAGCCAAACCCAAACCAAGCGAGAATTGCACGCGCAGGCTTGCACAACCTCCACTTTTGGCCACCGGCTCAATGATTGGTCTACGCAGCTAGCAAACATTGGCCTCTTTGAGGATTCCGGTATTTACTGCTAAAGCAACAGATCAAACTTGCAAAGATGCAGGCAGTGATGCGGCACTCAAAGCTGGCAGCCACTTACAAGAAAAAAAGTTGACACTGCGTTTGACTGGCCAGCATTTAAAGTTCAGCGCAGCCCTTTCCTGCAGCATGCAATGTGATCAGGAAGACATTTCAAAAATCGATCGATTGATCATGAGGTTTACCGTATGGGCACCGGATTAATATGGACCACCTGGGGATCATTACCGCGTGCCCAAATCTCAAACACACGGGCGTTTTGACTTTTCGTCTCCATGGAAAAGCGGCCGCCGCAGCCGGGAATCAGAGCCGCGTCCTTGGGCTCAGCAGCGCAATGCCTTACCCACCGTGGCGGGCGACATCCCCAGAATCCAGATTTGTTGCCAAGGGGCACGCCACGGGCGTGCGAGATGAGATGAAAGGGCCACGCACAGCCTCACAGAGTACAAAACGACACGTTTTTCGCAACACCCGGCCAGTGCCTCACCTGCTGTCCAGGCCAGGTTCCCAGCAAGCTGAGGCAGACCTTGCCGTCCTCGTAGAGGTTTGGATTGAGCCGCTCCTTGCTGAAGGACATGTAGTGGCAGAGCGGGGGCGAGTGCGGGTAGTCGGGCGGCAGCTTCACTTCAAAGAGGAACAGCGCGTCCTCGTAGGGCGTGTGGCGGGGCCCGCGAATCATCACCGAGTAGACGTCCTGCAACGTTTTTGATCACAAAAGTCTTTATTGGCCTAATTAAACGCAATAATTTTGGCCTGTCTCTCTTAGGGTTGCCAACTTTCCCCATAGGAGGGAAAAAAAAAATGCCCCTGGGGATATATATATATATAGAATGTTGAATTTGTGTTGACAGCATTTCGTTGTCTTGCTCCTCCCTTAGGTACCCCTCCATCTCGGGCAGCGCGCCCGCCTGCGTTTCTCAGCTCACGTGTCTTTGTGCAGCTTGTCGACGCAAATTTGTCGTCTTACTTCGTGGCAACAAAATTCCCACAAAACCGAATTTTTGGGCTTTCCCGGCGGTTTCGCTATTGCAGGGTTCGACTGTATAGGTAAAACTCTTCCAAACCACTTAAGGTCCACTCTTCCAAACCACTGGTCTTGAGGACCAAAAATTTGCCAAAAAATCAGTTTTCTGTATTAATTTTATTTGCAGTCTATAGGTCCCAAAGAATGTACCTGCAAAATATTATGGCTGTACTATCAGTATTTACAAAGCTGTCGCCATTTGAAGTTGGCTAAATGGCCATTTTCCCCTGCATTTCTGAACTTCGTGCCTTGTTTTGTCAAAACCAGTTTTTTTCCCACGAGGTCAACTGTCGGGTACAATATCTTAGGATGTACTGGTCAGATTTGCGTCATTCTTGCTGCATTCGAAAGCTTAAGAACTGAAGAGTGCAATAAAACTACAAAAATATAGAATTTTTTATACTAGCATAATTTTTTATGCATTTCGTTTTATGAAAACATTGATAATTGATGACCTGACATTTATGAAGTGTACAGCAATTGCAGAAACAGTGATAAAATTACTGCTGTGGTATAGTTGCACTCCCTGGTCCTTCTAGAGCACAAAGGGACAAACGGTATTCATGTATATGATAAGCAGATAATTAAAAATTGCCCGAAATGGAATGACATAACATGTTGCCCAACTCTGAACTTAGACTATATAGACGAAAACTAACTGCATATTTGTGCTCAGAATGTCAAAACACACTTAATGTGCAAATTTCAAGGAGATTGGTTTAAAAATAACGAAAATGTCTTCAAGACCAGTGTCCCCCCTTAATCTAGAAACAGAATTCCCACTTGCCAACATTGTTGAGCAAAAAGACAACAGCAGACATATTTGAGGCAAAACGTCGATACGTAACTGATACCGGCAGTGTTAATTGAAAGTAGATGTCCGCTTGATTTTTGCAATAGCAACGAGGAAGGAAATACACACTGAAAACAATATTACAACTACAAAATACAAAAAACGCTCATGCACAAGCCTCCCGCTTACGGCTTGAATGTTGAGTTAAACAGTAACGAAAGGTCCTAACAAATGCTGCCCCACCAGTGCAAACACGACGAAAAATGGATAGAATTGAGCAAGCCTCCATTGTGTTTATCACAGGAGGAGCGAAACGAGATGTGTTGTAGTTTGACGTTGCAAGCTTTGCAACGTGACGTCATCCCATCACGTGGTTTTTCTTCCCCGAGTTGGCGCTATTATAAAAAGGTCAGGCTTTCACAATAAATCGTTCAGTAGCATGGTGATCGACTGTATTTTCGCGCGTATTACCCGCCCCTGCATATAATCTGCACCCCACTTTCAGCCCGCCGGAAAAGAAAAAAAAAAAATCCTCGCGTATTGCCCCCACATTTGATACAGGAAAGGCTACACCAAGGCTGCTGCTCAAGCAAGACATCACATACTATGCAGACAGAAAAAGCGTATATTTAGCAAGTAGAATACACTGACCGCAAGGCGAAAGTCACAATTCACTCAGTGTCACTGCTATCGCTACAGCTATCACTTGAGCCGCAGTCCTCACTGTTGTACACGAGGTCATCCTCACTGCACAAACATGCAGTGCAGGCTTCATGCACCACGCGGCATTGCCAGTGAGGTCTGCTACTAAGGGGGAAAGAAAAAAAAAAAAGTATATCCGCACCCCTAATTTGCCACTAAATTTCGCTTTTGTGCAGGGTTATGACACGCAGCGAAATAACGGTATCTGCGTACTGTCGTTATCATCCAGCCACCCTCGGTGCACCTGGCCAATGACGGACAATGGCCTGCATAGGTTTGCTAGGCCGATAGCCTAGTTTTCGTAGGAAAGCGGAGGGACAGGGTGAGAGGGGGACAGAAAATAGAGGCATTTACATGCAGCGACAGCAAAGGCTGTCGTTTTTCAACGACATCGACAGACCAGTAAACGAGAAGCAAAAGATGCGGCAAATTTTTCTCTTTCTTATCAATGTTGCCCACATCCCCAACCGTAGTGCACCGAGAAACCACTCAGGTCACACAGAGATCAACACCCAACAGACGCACCGCCTTCAACTCACCATCCGATCCTCGTAGGCCTTGACGTGGATTCCATCGGGTAGGGACGTCATCAAAAGCTTCACCTGCACACGTGCAAAAAAGGAGGCGCGAGTGAGCAGGGCAGAGCTCCTCGAGGGGAACCTCGTTTCGTCACCTCTCTCTTGACGGCCCTCGCAAAGTCCTTCGGGTTGGCCGGCTCGAGAAGCGAGAGCTTGAACCTGTGGCCGTTGGGAATCGTTTCCACCATTGTGAACACCCCCGGAGTGCCTGCAAAAAACAACCACGGAGTGGTTGATTTCGTTTCACACAATGCCCCCCCTTTTCCCACTGTTGCTGACACCAACAGTGGCGATGCCCACTTTCTACACTGAAGCTGTCTTTCTTGTGCAAGGTTCTGACCAAAATTGCACGTGTCTATTGGGGTTGCATCGACAAAAAATTATGTGCGCTCTCTCTGCAGCTAGTGAAAAATGCTCCGTAGCCCCCTAATTTTGGTATCCCAGAGAAGAATCATACTAAAGCGGTCGCTAAGGCAACTCTACCATTACCCGAAGTTGCATTTACTTGTCACAGTTGGTTCACGGTGAAATTACAAACGTTACAGAATTCTCATCTGCTGTCAACAGATGGCGATCCACGGAGGGAGCATGGTTACAAAAAACGGCTGCAACTTTCTTAAAAACTATTACAAAGCAAAATTATACGGAAAATAATTTAGAATTAGTCAGGGGTAGAACAGGGTCCATGGGTTTGGGAGCAGTCCTGGAGCAGGCAAAAGTGCCTTTTGTAGCAGGCTTGGAGCAGCCATAGAGGCATTTTTTGAGCAGGTTTGGAGAAGCTAGAAATGTCGATTCGAGAACGTGTAACACCACTTCACAGCATTATGGTGCCTTCCTGATCTCCCTACAGGCCGCTGTGCGAGTCCCCCCCCGCCAAGTACCTTTTACCTGTCTACTATCTCACGCGTTCCACCATGCACTAGAACCTACTCTGGACCAGAAACGCAGTTCTTGTACATCTGGAGGTTTACAAAATGCTGAGTTAACTACCTTCGGCTCCAGCGAGCGCGCCGCGTAATTACCGTTTGAAGGTCAAACCTCACGCACAGAGTTGAAAGAGATCAGGTAACAGGCCTTGCTTCGTGTCTGGTAAACGACAATGTTTATGCGAACCCACGGCGGAATTCCAAAAAAAAAAAACAAGGTGTTTGTTTGCATTTTTTTCACCGAACAGCGGTTTCAGTGCGCGCGAAGCTGAACATAGCTTTGTCTTTGCCGCTTACAGGCTTGTGAGAGCCAACGAACTTACGCCGCAGACTACGTAACTAGAGCGTGTCAGAAAGCACGAATAATGGTGGACTAACCTCCAGTGAACAAAGATAACTCCAAAGTTGAATGGAATTGTACAGAAGTTTATTTGTTCTTTCCTGGATACAGAAAAATGGAGGGAAGGCAAAAGGCCACCAGCTTTTCCTCCGTTTCGTGGGGCAGTTTATTTCATGTTTCGAATTCCTTTCCGCTTCAAGTTCACAGGCGAAAACGAGTGGTTACCTCAAAGCAAAAGCGCACCAAATTAACAAGCGAGGGTGAAGCGTCCAAGACCCTGTTTGTTCCATGCATGCAGCAACGGAAAGTTGCGGGCAGCAGTGCTAGGATGGCCAGAAATAGGTGACTAAATTGATGCTCACCTCCAACCAACTACAACCGGTTGTTCATTAGGTTATTCTTCTATCTGCTTGCGATGAGACACAAAAACCTTTTCCTTTCGTTCATTTTCCATTAACTGTGGCGCGGCGGCAGACACCGGCAAACACAACCGTGCCAATGCAACACACAGAAATTCAAACAGGCAGTGCATAGTGCCTGCGGCCTTACAGCTAAGCCAAAGCCAAGTTCTATAGCCGCTTATAGCCTTGATGAAACCGACAACATGATGTTTCAGCGAAGTTTTTTGGTGCTGGGCATCATGGCGGTCGTATCTTGTGGCTCAATTCAGGCGCTGCAGTGTAGGGCGGCGCTGATAAACGCGTTTGGCACAACAGGGGCACTTCGGCACAGGATGGCCCAGGTAAACACGTCTGGCGCTCAATGGCGCAAATGGCGCAGCTGTTCCACCCCTGATTAGTTGTAAGGAAGGTATTATGTGTTCTTTATTCAATCAATACAACAAGTCAGCATACGCAGTTCAATAGAGTTATACCACCAATACATCTTCGCTGGTCTTCCATTCTCACAGTTGCGGAAGGGCTCTAAAGTTCATAGTCTGACTTTCTCGTAGAACTCGTTCTAGCAAAACTGGGAAAGGCTGAATGGTTTTATACTACTTACCCTGGCCCAGTTCTTTGCCCTGAGGGTCTTCTTTCGCCTCGTCGCTTACAGCCTTCTCAGCAGTGTCCTTTGCGCCGTCACCCTCTGCCTCCGTCGCCACGGCACCCGCATCCTTCACCTTAGTCTCCCCCTTGGTGTCGCCACCTTCCTCAACCTCTTCCTCATACTGAACGGCCACGTCGGAGGTGCGCTTGAACAGTGCCTTCAGACCAGAAAAACAGGAAAGCGCTTCGCAGCTGGCCAAGGAAATTCACTGCCCTGATGGGCAACAAAGACACCAATTTCCATCTCTCCCCACAACAAACCTCGGCATGCAAACACGCAAACCAGGGATGCCTCTTGTTTTGCAACCCTCAGGCTTGCGAGTGCGGGAACAAAGTTCAACATTTACTCATCATTTTGACCAACTAATAGAGACACCCACGAGTAACCGATCCCCGGTAAAAACAATCGTTGCACACTCTAGAAATCTTTAAGTCAAATAAAAAAGCACTAAAGGCAAGGCATTGCACATGCAAAAAACAGTAGAATCTCGATACGTTTTTCAGCGGGAACTGGGAAATAAAACGTATTATGCGAAAATTGTGTCTTTCGAAGAGTTAACACAAGAAGGAAAATATGCATACTCCGTCAGCAACTCACTTTTATTGAGCAACATTCAAGAAGCTGGTCAATTTGTGCTGCGCTTTTTTTTTAATGTCCAGGAGCAAGTTCTTCTGACACAAAAAAGGAAGCTGACGGTATTTTTAGCTTCGCCAGACACTGTTTTACACGAAAATCAGTGTCATGCCTGAAATCGGTGAAGCCAGCCGTTAGACACTTGGAAGCCTTCAATGTCCACGAAGAGCATGATGTCGGCTTTTTCCCATCAGACTGACCGTCGACATTCACGGCTGCCGCTCCAACTTCCTTCAACCATGCAAGCACAATGTCTTGATACTTCGCATCTCGCGTATGTTCTCCACCGGAGCCGAACACCTACAGCTCCTTTTGAAGTTCCTCTTACTGACCGACAATAGTGTTGTGCATTGGCACTGGCAAAAAACCGAGCTCAAGTGCCAAGTCCAACTCTTCGGGTTCTCCTCGAATTTGCCTACAATTTCTTTCACGCGGAGCACAATGCGCTTCCTCGACATTATCACTAACCTGGCAGCCCCATCACGCACGGCAACAAGGCAACCAGAGGAGAACAATAAAATAGCCTCAAAACCACAGCAAAGAACAGTGTGGGAAGCACTGAGCAAAGTTATAAGTTGGGAAGAAAGTTGCTGCCTGCCGAGAGCTTTGCTCACGTTGGGCACCTTTAGGGTTGCCACCTTACCCCGGCAATTCAGGGGGAAAAAACCGGCAATTCAGGGGGGCAGGGGGAGTAGAAGGTTGAATTTGTGTTGAAAAAAAGACGCCACGTTTTTGTTATTGACATGCAATGCCATTTATTGTAGCGTTTTCCTACAGAGAAAGCAACATAACGTTTGCACTGAAGGTGATTTAGGTTTTGGCTATTGCTCTTAATGTGCTGCACTGAAGAGTAACCTCACTTGCTTATCGCGTCGGTGGCATTTCGTTGTGTGGTTCCTCCCTTTGGTCCCCTTCCATCTCGGGAGTCGGGCTCGGCCGCGCATTTCCTCTGCTCGTGTGTCTTTGCACAGCTTGTCGACACATATTTGTTGTCGTAGTTGTCGTACAAAAGGTCGAAAAGAAATGACCACGGCACGATGGCCAAAAAACCGGCCAATGTCGGACGGTTTTCAGTGCAGACCAGCAACCGGCCCGCTGTCTAAAAAACCGGCCGGGCCGGTCCAAAACCGGTCAGGGTGACAACCCTAGGCACCTTTCTTCATACGCTTCGTTAGATGGTGCGGTGCATCGCCTGACGTGTCATTGTTATTGGAAGAAGTGCTGGGCCTGGCAGCGAGGTTTTCACCGCAAAACGGGCACTGCCACGGCATCAGCGGCTCTGCAACTTGCAGATTGTGGCTTGTTGGAACGCGGTTCGAGGCAAAGAATAAACGTAAGATATCTAGAAATGTCAGCTACGATCCACTGTTGCGATTATATAAGCCAGTTTTCGGCAGAGATGTGACCGTATTAAATGCACGGAAATGCATTCTTTCCAAGGGACGTTGGCCCGAAGTGAAAAGAAAAACTTATAGATCGTATCGACGAGATTCCACTGTAAGGGATTTACGCACAATATAAAGCTTGCAAACCATAAAACGAACCCACTAGGTCCAGTCTCTATCTTCAGAGGGGAAACCCTTTCAGAGGGGAAGCACCAGCAATGACGAGTAACAGAGGCAGTGGAGGAAGGGTTAGCCCAACTGAGGCCATTGCTTCTAATATTGTTTACATGGGCAAACAGCATCGTCTAAGCATGCACCTACACTAGTCGCGCAACCTGGCTGCTCCTAGATGTGATGTGGACCCGAAAAACAGGCAGACTTGACCCTCACCTCAAAACACACTGTGAGCGTTACGAACCCGCTATTTTGGAGGCCCCTGAACGGGCGCCACTCACCTCGTAGTCCTTGCGCGAGCCCTCCAGCCTCTGTGTGAGGAGCCCGGCGAGCAGCTGGCACAGCTCCTGCAGTTCCAGGAACTTCCACTCGAGCTCGCGACGACTGCGGGCGTCCCCTTGCAGAGCCTCCTCCTCTGTTCCTTTTCCTTCCTGTACCTGTCCACCAGCAATCGTTCATGTTCACTCAATAGCATTAACTAATGAAACAAAGCTTGCTTTTCAATCACGAAACATTAAACTAGGTAATCTTTGCTTATGCACCCACAGTCTGTCTTGAGCACTTGTGGAATATCGTGGGGTTCTATGGGGTGACCTAGCCAGTACTCCGGCGTAGGCCTCCACGCTAGCTCCCGGCGTGTCAACCACGCGGGCTCCCGAGCCTACGGCAGCCCAGCGAGGTTCGCCGATACGAGAAACACAGTAGACAGTAGTGCCGAAGCACAGCCGTTTATTTGGGAAATCCCAAAGCATGCGAGCACAAGGCTCGATGGCGTTCACGAATCACGCCGTCCGGGTCGTGACCACGAACGGGAACACTCACGGCGCGCGACAAACAGTCCCCACCTGAGATACATGTCACCTGTAGCGCCACGCTGTTCCGCTGATCTCACCCCCAAAGACTCTCTCCGTCTCCCGTGTGCACACATTCACGCTGCCTGCAAGCCCATACCCCGCACGGACTGGTGGTGCCATCGACGAGCCAGCAGAGCGCCGGACCAGTTTCAGCGCAGCGCATCTCTCCCAAAGCGCGCACCGGCTCGGGATCGCGGGCCGCGGTTCTCCATGATTCCCACACGGCAGAGTACACTACCTCAACTTTCGGCCAACAGATGACAGGCGGGGGCCAACTGCGGACCAGTTTCCAATCAACGGGGCCCATCAGGAGGCTTCAACTGGTTCATAACGAGTAACTCTGCTCAGAAGCGGGCGTCAAGACGTGCTGCACCCTGATACCCGAAGACGAAGTCATCAAAACAGCTACAGAGGTATGCCTAGCGTTGAATAAATGGGAACTGGCCAAACGTAAGAGTAGTGGCTTGGTGCATGACAGTGCACCTTAACACCACACGCTGCAACTTGTACATCACTCTTTGAAAAGACAGGACCAACGTGACTGAGCACATTAAAACGTCGTTACAAGAAACACTTGGTTAAGAGACACATTTGAACGCATGCGGTTTGGTTGGTTTTCCAATGTTTGCCATGTTGCATACAAGAGACCTTGGCTACAAGAGACATTTCCCAGGTCCCTTCAGTGTCGCTAGTAACAAGGTTTTATTGTATCAGCGATCTCTACCCAACCGGCACACACATGGGAGAACTGGTCCCGAATAATTGGGGGCATATTACAAGACATGGCAAATATTGAGGAAAAATTGTTGCAAGCATTGCGTATTCACTTTGTGTTCACGTTTACAAGTGTCGCTGATGCTGCTTTTTTCATTGCTGTAACCCGCCACTGTATGCGTGTGTGTGTGTGTGTGTGTGAATAGGAAATGAGGGGCTCGTTGAGGAAATACAGGAAGATAGGTCAGCAGTCTACAACGCCAAAGGAGGCATAGGGGTATGGCTAGGCTTTTTTTTTTTACTACGGTTAGTAAAAATAACATTTTTAAATTTACATAAGAAAGAAAGAAGGAAGCAAAAATACGCGCCCAGAGTGGGAACCGAACCCATGCCTTTCGATTTGATATCGAATGCCTTACCCATTTGGCTATCTGGGCGCTTATATTTACTAGAACTGTATCTGATGCTTGAGGGTGGTAGCCAGCGCTATATTATATATCAACTAATATATATTATATATATATTCAACTAATATATATTATATATATATTCAACTAATATATATTATATATATTCAACTAATATGTATTAGTTGAACCTCGTTAATCCGAACTGGTTCATTGGTCCCAGCAAAGTGACATGTATTTGGATGGGGGAAAACTCTCGAACCTGAAACATGTGCCACAGTTAATTTGACAATATTGCCCTTCCGCGCAGACTACTTTCCGGGAAATTCGAAGCCGAAGGCCAAAGTTTTATGCGTCACTAGCCTCCGCACCTTCCCAAACTTGTAACTGTGTGCCTGCTCTGCGTACACTGCAGCGGCTGGCATAAACGAGGACGCGGCACAGGCCTGCTTTCTGGGAGACCCCCCGATCTCCAGCGATCACTGTGGGGGCCCCACCACCGCTGTCTTCTGGACTTCCTCCAGGAAACGGGTGCCAACTTGTACCTTTAGGACTTTATGCCAAAGGGCATACTATCGCAATTTAAACAAAAATAATAAACCACCACACGAACTTTGCACTATGGATCGTAGTCAGGAAGTGCACGCCTGCTCCTTTGGGTTCGCATCTCGAACTGACCATTGCGTACGCCGTACTTTCGCAGCACGTAACTATTAAAAGTGCATTCTGAAGGAGGTGCAATACCATCTATTTTATCCCGAATGCATTTCTAATAGTGGTAGCATGGGCTGCACCACCAATCAAAGAGACTCCGGCCAATTAAAAATTTTCTATCCCCTCAGAGTTCGAATTACCGAGGTTTGACTGTACATATATGTATACACCATACATATATATACATATGTACACACACACACACACACACACACACACATACAGACAAGAAAAACAAAGTTTTGAACAAGGTAGTGGCCTCAGAGTATTGCCAACATTTCAGCAGAAAGACTAGTCTTTGTTAAGACTGACGAAGGCGAGTCTTCTTGCCGAAACATTGGCAACACTCTGAGGCTGCTACCTTGTTCAAAGTCTTGTTTCCCCACCATCTCCAAAGTTTCGCTGCTCTATGTGTTATTGGTCATTAAGGGTAACAGAGTGGATCCCTAGAGAAGGCAAGCGTGCCATGGGGTGGCAGTAAGTTAGATGGGCGGATGAGATCCAGAAGTTTGCGGGGATAAATTGGACGCAGTTAGCACAGGACCGGCATAATTGCCCGGAAGTGGGGGTACACAGTCTGATGATGCTCATGATACGTTATTTAACAAACACAGAAATGTGGAGAGGAGGAGAGCGAGGGTAGGAGGAAGAGGGAAGAAAACGGGGAAGACGAGTTACCAGTTTCTGCTTTTCCTCCACCGGTGGCGGGTGGTCCATCAGGTAGTCCAGGAGGAGCTTTCGGAGCCGCGTGGACAGGCGCCGAGGCACGGGCCGGCTCCGAACCTGGATGCACTGGACCAGCACATTCAGTATGCGCTGATGCAGGTAGGGCACGTGCGCGACAAACTCCAGCCGCCTGCACAGCCCCACCACCAGGGGGGGAGGGAAGAGAGAGAGAGAGAGGAGAGAGAGAGAGAGAGAGAGAGAGAGAGAGAGAGAGAGAGAGAGAGAGAGAGAGAGAGAGAGAGAGAGAGAGAGAGAGAGAGAGAGAGAGAGAGAGAGAGAGAGAGAGGTCACCGTCAGACTCCTCCGCATCCACCTCCACTCTGCAGACTACCCCGTATGCACAGAACTGGCAAACCTTCTCGGAAGTAGACAACCACCGTGAGAAAAGGATTAGCGAGTAACGCTTCTTGAGCAGAGGCCATCTAAGTCCACAAATAAAAGGCCACAGATTTCTAACGTTAAAGCACTGAAGCAGAAAAGCTGCCGTATGGCGCCTGTCGCAGCGAAACGGCTCCTAAAATGGTCACCGCCGCTAAGAGAATAAAACGACTGAGTTCAAAAGGAAATTACGTAAACTTGGGTCTGGATGGGTATTCCACCCAGGGCCTCTCGAAGGCAAAACGAAGATGCATCTTTCACACCGCTTTGTATTCGCAGCTGTAGCCGACTAAAAGTGCACTTGGCGAATGCATTGTGGCCTTTGATTTATGCTGGAAACATTGACAACCGGTACACGCAACTCGACGTACAGGGAATTTGAAGTTGCCTGGCACATTATTAGGCCTGACGTAAAAGTACCGTATTTATTCGAATCTAAGCCGATAGTTTTTTTGAAATACTGATATATCAAACTCCAGGGTCGGCTTGGATTCGAGGATTTTGAAATACGCGCCAATTTCCAAGTAAAGTGGCGCGCAGCTAGCGCCACCCAGAAAAGAAAGTATTGTAGCCATTACTAGACGAGCCAGTAGCCACTTAAGGGCCATAGGCCGCCATTTTGAATTGTGCGGACCCTGATCTGTGGGACCATGTGTGGGACAGTGGCCTGCATGCGGTGTGGCGTTTGGTTTTGACAGCGCAAAAAGAAGCGGTGCCATTATAGTGCCGCTTTGAAAAGAAAAGTTGTTTTAGCTGCGGAGTTGTCGTCGAACGTTCAAGCCGGGCGGGACTTCGGCGTGGATGAAAAAAATGTCCGTCGTTGGAGGACGCAACGGGAGAGGATATTTGCGTGCGCCGCAACGAGGTTGGCAATCACCGGACCACGAGAATGCCGTCACCATGAAATGGAGATGGCATTGGCTGACTTCGTTCAGACGCAGCGAGCAGCTGCCCTTCCAGTAACGACGGAAGTGCTCCAGGCAAAAGCAAGGGAGCTTTTAAGGGAACGAGGCTTATCGCGGGCACACTTCAAAGCCAGTCGGGGCTGGCTACAGAAATTCATGAAGCACTTCGGCTTTAGCCTCCGTCGTCGAACCTCAATCGCCCAGAAGTTGCCCGGTGATTTTGAAGAGAAACTGATTGAGTTCCAGCACCGCATCTTCATGTTCAATAAACGTGTTTTCTTTTTGTGAACGCTGACCCTGCCTTTTTGTTCGGCCTACATTCGAGGTAAGTTTTTTTTTTTTTTCGCGCTTTCGGACTTTCGGGGGTCGGCTTAGAATCGGGGCCGGCCTAGATTCGAATAAATACGGTAACCTCGCGTTAAAAGTGGAACTGGCTACTGACGACGACAAATGCCTCAAGAAGCTCGCGGCTGTTTCACCAATTCTCATTTGGATACAACGTCAACACATCCACTCACATGACCCAGCCACAACAAACACATACTTCAGAGCGAGGCTCAAGAACATGACCCGTACTGCAAAAATCAGAGCACTCAGCAGCATCCATTGGACATCAAAGCTTGTACTTTCACAACTTCTGCGTAATGAGTAGGTGCCTTTGAATTTTTTTTTCTTCTTCTAAATCATCGCCATGACCCCTTCAACTTAGTAGCACAGGCGATAAAAAAACGAAGCCACGCCGCATTTGTGAACCAGGCCACAGCTCCACCGAAAGGTCAAACGGAGACCGTTACGTTGTTCATACAATGACACATCCTCCGTGCCCACTCACCTGTAGAAGTAGAACAGGTCCACCAGCCTGCGAAGGGAGGCGCACGTGTGACGGTTGACGTCCTTGGCGATGTTGTGCTCGAGGCTGGCCACGCTGAACTCGAGGTACTTGATCTGCATCAGCACGTCCTCCTTGGGGTCCTGCGGCGACTCGGGCGCCGTGGGCGCCTCACCGAACGGAGATAGCTCCTCCGGGATGGCCTCAAGCGGCGCCGAAGCGGCATTGTTGAACACCTCAACCTCAATGGACATGGACAGGGAAGGGCCGAGAGGAACGCTGGCCGTCTCGGGGTAGGACGGCGGGACCATCACGCCGGCATTGACGCTGCCCCCCGGCCTGCATGCGGGCAAGAGGTGGGGAGTAAGGCACTCCACAAGAATTTTTGAAGCGAAGCTTATCACTCGAAGCACAAGCCCAGGAAATGCCTCCTGCAGGGGTGAGACAGGCCAAACAGATTTGGGAGCAGAATAACCTTGAATTGGAGCAGTTCACGACATTGATTACGTTATCTTGGGAGCTTGAAAAATCAACTTTGAAGCAACTTTGGGGGGGAGAAGTACCCTTTTGAATCAGTTCGGGATACGGTCGAACCCCGTTGGTATGTTCCCGGCTTATACGATTTCCTGGTTGCTACGCTCTCAATTGTGAACACTAAAAATGCCCCAAGTATGTTTGTTCCTGGATAATACGCTTAGCCCCTCGAGTTTTTTTTTTTTTTTTTTTTCAACATATCAACGAGGTTCTACTGTGCACATAACACTGAACTAACCTTTAGAGAAAGTGCTCTTAACAGAGCATCGCAAGGTACGAACTGCACTACCTCCCTGCCAACTTGTCAAATTGTATTGAGGCTATACCGTAAAAATTCAAATTGAAAAATGCAGCAATCGTAAGGTGTTTTTCTGTACCGTTTGAATGCTGAAATTATTATTTTTGCAATCCCTGTCCGCACTGCACGAACAGGAGTAGGGCCATGGCAAAGGATGCACAAAGCGAGGCGGAGGTCGTCGCACCATTTCAATCCCCGAGGCGCACGATCACCTCGATCGTAATTTCGGTACCTTTGCTATGTTTAGCTAACCTCGCTTTTGGGGTTAGATTTAACTTCACATATGTCAATTATTATTACTCGCTTAACCAGTCCTATCAGACGGGCATGCCTTAGCATGTCGCAGCACCGCAGCGCGCGCCGCAACTGTGTGTCAAGTCTTCGCTTCCAGAGGCTCGCGAGGGTTCTGTTGAACACAGCAGTAACTGAACGTTTTATAACATCGCAATGAGCCCAAGGATTCACTTCACAAACCCCAATTGTAGACACACGCACCGCATTTCACACTCAAGCACAAGCCAACGCCAAGTTATAGGCACCACGTTTTCAACGACCTTTGTCTTTCAGGCCGTGCAAGTTCCCATAATCTGGCACTGTTCAGCACCACAAGAGTGTTATGTACCCGCAGACTGCAGCCCCGAACCTGCATACTGCCACTCCGTTTGCGTGGTGGTTGCGTCCACGATGTTGCGACTTTTTCTTGTGTCCCTTGCGATGACCGGATTTTGAAGCTTGCTTTTCTTTTGCTGCTTTCTTCCGACACGCTTTCTCGAGATGCGCCTGGTCCGCTCTCGATTGCTTGCACCCCGATTCCCAGGAAGGCATCAATACCGATCAGGATCAACCCAGACAGAAGAGCTCCGTCCGAACAACTCGCACTTTTTCACCGAGTGACTCCGTGTTCGCCAGAAACTTTTCCTCCGGACCACGATGGCTTCCCGCTATCGTTTGTTCAAGAAAAGGACCTCTTTCCTATGAAGTCCGCCTTTCAGATGGTGAGCTTTGGCGAAGACATGTGGACCACCTTCGAAAGCGAAACCACAATCTACCCAAATTCCAAGGCCACAGGTCTGATCCTGCGGCACATCTCCCAGATTTCTTCAGTGAATCAGACACAACAGCCAACGCAGACCCAACTAGCGATGCACCTGCAAGCGCGTACGGCCGCTCCGAAACGGATAACACCAACGGCTCTCCAGACACTTCTCCGGGACGCTCAGTGCCGGACATTCCCCGCCGCTCCACTCGCGAGCGTAGGTTCCCCTCGCATCTTCAGGACTACGTGTAGTGTGTCTATCTAGCAATGGGGGAGGGGTGTTATGTACCCGCAGACTGCAGCCCCGAACCTGCATACTGCCACTCTGTTTGCGTGAACTCTACGGGCACCTCGACGCCGCGTCTCGTGTTACAGCCCGCCGCTGGCACGCTCGGGTCTTTGCCCTCTTTATGTTCTCGCTTCTCTCTCTTCTCTCGAGACCCACTCGCTCTCAACGTATACTGTACGCTTGGCTCCAATAAACAGTTTTGCCTCGGACCCCGACTCGCGAACACCTCACTGGTGTTATGTACCCGCAGACTGCAGCCCCGAACCTGCATACTGCCACTCCGTTTGCGTGGTGGTTGCGTCCACGATGTTGCGACTTTTTCTTGTGTCCCTTGCGATGACCGGATTTTGAAGCTTGCTTTTCTTTTGCTGCTTTCTTCCGACACGCTTTCTCGAGATGCCCCTCGTTGCCGCAGAAGTGGCAGACAGCTGAACGGTATGAGCAAGTTTGTGCGTCATGCTCACCAGTACAACGCCAACACGGTTGCTTAGGAGAAGCGGGTCCTTTTGCACCGTGGCGCTTACCGCTGTTTTGTAGTTGGTTGGTATCAACCACAGAGTTAGCCTTTGAGCGTCGCAGTTCTTCAGTCTTGGCGGCTGCTTCCTCTGCTGCACGAGCCAGTAAGATGGCCTTGGTCAGCTTAAGGTCTGGTTCGGCGAGGAGACGCCTCTGAATTGTCTCGTCGCGAAGGCCACAAACTAGGCGATCACACAGAAGACGATCCATCCAGTCCTCAAAGTCACAGTAGCGAGCCAACTGTCGAAGCGCTGCAAGGAAATCTTGCACGGATTCACCAGGGGAGCTGGTCGCGCTTGTTGGACCTGAAGCGTTCCATCGTGACATTCGGCTTTCCGATGAAATGCCCGTTTAGCTTCGCGATGATGTCCTTGAACGGCGTCTCTGACGGCGCCTTAGGTGCGCAAAGCGAGCGCAGCAGAGCATACGCGTCGACACCGCATACACTGCACAGCAAAGCGCGCTTCTTGTCGTCCGACGTAATGTCGTGCGCTTGGAAGAAGAATTCCAGGCATTCCAGGTAGACAGGCCAGGAAGAAGGCTCGGCCGGAGAGAATTCGCCGATGGTGGCTGGCATGGTTGCCACTGTCGACGGCTGGTGCTTGAAGAGCGGGGCTCTTGGGCGCTGGAGCGGATCCAGGGAGTTTTGCTAACGCAGTCAGAGCGGGCTGAACCTGCGTGCTTGGGACCGCGGCGATCCCATCCTCGTCGCCAGTGAGGTGTTCGCGAGTTGGGGTCCGAGGCAAAACTGTTTATTGGAGCCAAGCGTACAGTATACGTTGAGAGCGAGTGGGTCTCGAGAGAAGAGAGAGAAGCGAGAACATAAAGAGGGCAAAGACCCGAGCGTGCCAGCGGCGGGCTGTAACACGAGACGCGGCGTCGAGGCGCCCGTAGAGTTCACGCAAACGGAGTGGCAGTATGCAGGTTCGGGGCTGCAGTCTGCGGGTACATAACAAAGAGATAAAATGACTTAAGGGGGGACGTGGCTTTCAAAATCAACTTTTTTATTTCTTTGTGGATTTTGATGAAAATTGGCACAGCAACTGGGATTGCTTCTGTTATAACACCATAAAAATTTCAAGGTAATATTTTGATAACTTTTTCATTTATTAAATTTTCTTTCGGTTCCGCTTGTACCGAGCTTGAACGACTTATAAAACATGATAGAAAACTTGTTCGGAGTGCTTTGCATTCCCAAATGAACGGACGAGGTCGTGACAGTTTTAGAATTTTTTTTTTACAACACAATGTTTTTTAGTTTTCATTTCTTTAGAGGTTAAGGAGCAACAGGCATGTCGACTGCGAACGACTATTTGAATTAAAAAATCACAAAAAATAAATCTGGAAAACCAAGAGTGTCACGACCTAATGTAATGCAAGAAACGGAATCAAAATAGACCCAGCGGTCACAAAGAAATCCCTGGAACAAGCGTCACAGGTGGCAAAAAAAACTGTTTTGAGAAAACGGCTTCCGAAGTTGCAACATAGGTTTCACTTATCAAAAGTCGTCACGGTTGTAGCCTTTCATGTCCTTTTGAACATGGGGCTTCTGGAAGGCCTTGCCTTGAAATTGGAGTGCCTTTTACAGCCTTTCTCTTTCCACAAAACATCATTTTCAGCTCCTCTGTGAACAGTACATAGCCCAGTTAGCAGACCAAACGGAGGGGGAGATGGCTTTCAATGGGCTTTCAATGCAAAGTAGGTTAGCTGGTTGGCAGTATCACACTGGACAACTTCCCTTTGCAGTGTTGTCCCCGTGGCAACAAGTGAAGGGTTTTTTTACTTAAATTTGAAAATTTCTGGCTTCGTTTATGTTTTATTACTTTGCCTGGCGCAGCAATTCAGTACTCATACGTGCAGGTGTTCATTGCCAAAAGTTTGCATACCATAAGGGTGCAAATGAGCTACAAGCTTGGTATAATACTGTGCATAACTCCAACTTTGATGGAAGGGGCTTTTTTTTTCACTACTTTTGAAGGCATCCAACATTTCTCGCAGCACAGTCAGTATGCCCTAAGCCATGATTATATGCATTGGTGTCAATCATTTCCCTACAAAAATCACTGTTAAATACTGCGACAGTAAGGTAATTTTTTAACGCAGAGAACATGTTTTTATTCCTATATTCCTAAATCAAACCTGTTTGCATGATTATTAGAAGCGCCTGGGAAACGTTGCGCAAGAAAGGCGATATGGCTCGCGCGCATCGCAGCGCACGCTTACCGCGACATATCGTACTTTGATTATCCCTGATATGGCTTGTCGGGTCGCTTTTAAGATTAAATCTAACGTCGCAGGCATTAATTACAACTATTGGCGTTCAATTGTAACCGGTTGCGCAGACATGTGATGCTGCAATGCACATCGGCTATGCCGTGCGCGCCGCAGCGTTTGACGCGTCGACCGTTTCTTTCCCAAGGCTAGCGAGCCCACAATCAAATCACAGCAATAACTAAGCGTGTAAACATCGCAAATCCGACTAAAAGTTCACTTCACGAACCGCTATCGTAAACGCGCACACCGCGTCACCCTCTGGGGTCTGGCGACAGTAGAGTCACGCGCCCCACGAAGCGTTCGATGACCTCCGCCTTTCGAGCCACACAACTTCCCGTAATCTGGCTCGTGATCTCAGGCATTTCTATCGCGATAACGTCCGTGCTGAATACCACCGATTGAATAGAAACTTAACCGAGCGAAGCACCGAAAATGAACTCAAGCCGCACGCTACGCAGTTCTGGCGGCCGCCATCTTGCATTGCGCCGCGACACCCAATCAGGAGGGCCGTCTTGGCGCGGCCCGACCGGAGGACAAATAGCGCTTCAGCATCTATTTCTAGCTTCGTTTGTGTGTCATTTCTTTTCTGCCGTTCGTGCGTTTGTGAATGAACGAAGATAAAAGAGACGAGGGGAACCGGAAAGATGAACGCTCGGCCGATCTAACGATATCAAAATGGCCGCGCCCGATGGCACCGTTGCGGAGATACAGCGCTCCGAAAATCGCCGTTTTTTCGCCCTTTTGCGCTGATAGTTTGTCACCGCGCCTGGCAAAACTATTTTTTTATGCCACTTTGCGACGCTTTTGAGTGGAAAAACTTCGCAGACATACAGATTAGGAAACATAGAAGCCGAATATGTGGATTTCAAAAAAACGATGTTTTGGTCATGTTTCTGAAGTTGAAAGCCGCGTCCCCCCTTAATGAGAATCCAACTGACCGCATAACCTAAACAGGTAAAAGACTGACAAAGCGCACTGAGTGCTTGAACTAGACAGCAGCTGCTTCGCCCGGCGGCTATGCTTTTTGTTGCCACAGTGACACCCAATCGGGAAGGCCGTTTCAGCAACGCAGCTGAAGAGTAAATCATGCTTCAGAAGCTATCATTTGCTTCATTTCAGTCTTCCTTTTTTCTGCTTGCGCGTTTGAGTGGCCGACGACAGCAGCGGTCCCCGCAAGGCAGACGAGGGCTGAGCAGACCTAGTGATACTAAAATGATAACCCCGCCCTCACAAAAAACAGCAGCACTTGGGCTGCTTGGAGAACCATGTAGTCAATTGTGCCTCTCTCCCCACTGAAACTGACACGAGTATCAAAACCCTCACTTTTCAGGCAGTTTTTGGAGCAATTTGGTGCAGATTTCCCAGTTATCATGCTTTCGGAGCAGCCTGGCGCAGGAAAACGGGAGTATCAAAACTGTGCAGTATGCGCAGCTGTCTCACCCCTGCTCGTGGCGTCCCCATGACCTTGATCCGTCTTCAAGTTCAAGCAACTGCCTTTTACAGCTTTGTGGCGCCAACAGAAAGAGGGAGAGAAACATTTATTTAGTTGTGTACGTTAGCGACGCGTGGTGGCTTCCGGTTGAGGTCTGGTGGTGCTGGTGGCAGCCCCAGTGACTGGAAGTGATTGCCAGGTCCAAGCTGCCCAGCGTACCCTGCCAATGCTCACCATGGAAGGGATCTTGCGGGCACGCCCACAAAAATCTGCGCACAAGTGTGACTGGGAAGCCACACAGGAGGCAATTCGGCGAGGGGTACTGGGCGGGGTAGACACAGTGAAGTACTACCCGGCAAATGAGGGTACTGGTTTGCAGGAGACACCAGAGGCGTTCCGAGGGAATAACGGCGGTGGGCGAAACTGTGAAGACTAGTGTGCACCAGGAAGCAAATGAGTTCCATTAATTTTTTGAAGTTTGCAATGATACCGGTACCATTATTATCGGGAAAAAGCAGTCTTATGAAATGAACGAAACTTGCACATTGCCTTAGTGGCGCCCTTTAAAGGGGTCCTGAAATACCTTCCGCCGATGCATGGATGTACATGTAACCAAATAAGACAATGTATTAGCAATCTCCTCCCGCAAGAATTTTGTTAAAGCGATGAGTATTAGCTGAGAAATCGTAAATCAAAAACCGTGCATTATCGTCGCGCCGCGTTTCCTCCTCTTTTCAACTGTTGACGGCGCGCGAGCACTCCCTCCCATGATGCTGCGCTAGTCAGCGGTGACGTACTTCCGCATTACGCTCCTCCGACTGCCGTCTGCTACGGGCAAGTTTTGTTGACACCATGAATTCCGCACTCCGCTCAAGGATGGATAGCGAACGAAAAATCTGGCCGCATTTGTACGGCGGCCTTGCCTTGCCCTTTCGTGGTGTGCGTTGCTGCAGTGCAGCACGTGACTTTTAATCGGCGGCGAACTCGCAGCCGCTAGGGAGGATCTTGCGCTCGGTCCCTTTCATGCACCGCGCACTGTTTATCCAAAAAGCGCCGTATCAGATGTGGCCCCGCTGGTGCCGGGTCTTATTTTGCGGTGGTGGTAATTCCTGCCGGTGCCATGCGAAAAAGGCAATTTAAACCGGTACAGAACCCGTGCACAAAACGCTTCAATCATGTGACCAGTTCAGCTTGGGGCGACACGTGGTGGAGAGCGGCAACGTTGGCAAAACATGCTCCAGCGCGGCTCTGAGCTTTCTAGCGCTGGAGCGAGCACCATTTCCTTGACAATCTCAAACATCGGTTGCCTTGGCAACAAGGCACAAACCGCCCCAGAAGTCAGTTACGGTTGCTTGATCCCGGTTCAGCTCGGGGCCCCACCTCGCGACATGTGGGCACTGCAGGCGTACCACTCACTCTCATTAGGAAGTGTGAGATGCGTTTGGCATTACAGGAGGCGATGGTGTGTGTGTTGTGGACGCCTTTGTTTCGCGATTAAATGCAACGTTGTGCTTCTGCGGGTGGATAGTGCTTCCCATGGTCTGGATTATCTTTCTCGAGCGACGTACGACTCAACCTCGCAAGGGGTATGTGCAGTGTGCGTGGCTAAAAGCCATCTCGGCTTGCGCGCCAGAGTTAAGTGACTTGCTGTTCGTCCCCGCAAACCGCGCGCGAGGTGAGTGCCGAATTTACGACGGGCAGGAGGAGGCAACCCATCGTCTGTCAATCGCGGTTCAGACTTGCAACTTATGTTGTGACGTTGTCTTCGTTCGAAACGCATCTCTGGATTGTTTTGAAGTGGAAAAAAATGTATCTGTCAAACCCAGGCATTCGGCTCAGGGCGTTCTCTGCGATTGCACGAAAGAAGTGCCACAGGGCTTCAACGCTTTCTTTATGGAACGTACTCCGGTAAGAGAATATCCATGTCGTGTTATGGCCGTGTTGCATTCAATACGAACGGTTAAGCGTTTGTTTACACTTGTTTCGTTGGTCGTAAAATGTTCAAGCACTCCGACACTCCCCTGGCAGATCAGCCGGCAAGCCGACGCTGAGCAGACGACTCATCTCTTTGCCGGAAGTGCGTGAAAAAGCCGCCCAATAGCAGGATGTCTAGCTCATGACGAACATCTGGGAATCGATGATGTAGACATGTGAAGATGGCGGCGTCCAAAAACACGAAGGAAAGGGTGAGAAAAAAGCGACAAACTTTGCAACAAAAGTGTGAGCTTTCCGCTGCGCGTAAAAGAGTAATACTTGGCCCAGATGACCTTGACGACCCAATCTAACGATTGCGCTAGTTCATTTAGTGTGCTCAAAATGCCTTTCAGGGCCCCTTTAAAGGTAGCTTGCACATGGGGCTCTGTCTATAATATTTGGTATACTGTGGTACTGCTCATAACAGGTATTTCTGCGCCTCTCAAGACTACCATCACGAGCTGTCTACAACATACATTCCACTATGGCAGCCGAACTTCTGATACTGTGCTGCGAGTTCCCCCAAAGAGACAACAAACGCCGAGCAGACCAAACCCCCCGAAGTACGCACGGGACGTTGACGATGACAACTTGCGAGGGGTGGGAGAAGAGGTCTGTGCCGACGTCGTCGTCCGCCTCCTCGTTGGCCTTGAGCCAGAGGTGCTCGTACCGGCCCACGTGGTACAGCTCCTGCGGGTAGCAGAGGGACACCCAGCCAGCCGCCCAGCGAACCTCCACGCCACCCGCCTCGGGGTACAGGTCCACCACCTGGCCCACCATCCACTCGGGGCCGTCCTGCATAGCCAATGCACAGGGGCCACCCGCCCCCAAAGTGACTACGGCGGCACTGTGGTCGAAGAAACTAGGCAACAACAGCGACACTCTGCTCCCAGATAGGCACAGCACGAGCATAGATGACGATGATTACAGGCATTCCATTTGTATCGGGGTGCCGGTTCGGAACAACCACTTTGCCCGTTTTTAATCGAGTTACTCATTCTACTGTTAACAAATTGTAGTGACCTGCACCTTCCAAGTTCGCTTCCAATTTTTAAGTGCAGAGCACTTTAGGGGCCCGGTTTGGAGTAGCTCATCCACGGTCACCTTATCTTGCCACCGCAGCCACGCGACTTAACGCACCCACAGAATCCCATGTCGTAACGCACTCAAACAGACGCTTCAAAAAGATACCCACTTGTCCCTTAATTCACCTTGCAGAAGACAAAATTTGAGAGAATACTTGGACCAAAGGCTTATACATGCAGAACTGTTCGAAACCCTTGGAACCGCTTGCACTAGTCATATATGTCCCCATTATTTAGCGAAAAGAAAACTGCGGGTACATTTGAGGAAAAATATATGCGCTTAACCGGCAGTACTTGCATTCACTTAATTAGGAATTATCGTTTGATTGCTTTTTACGACAGTAAGTGAAGAAAAGTGACTGCAAAAGAAAAAAATCTACGTATTCAAAATGGCGCGGAAAGGCTCCAGCATGCGCGAGATGAAAGCAAGCACAAAAAGAACAGAGCTCCCACTGGTGCCGTTCCAGGCAGAACAAGAAACAAAAGATAGAGAAAAGGATGCGAGCTGCCCCAGCAGAAGGCGTGCATGCACTGCGAAGGCGGGAAATTTGAATTGCATTGAACAAAATGTGTGTTCAATTTATCAAGAGACAGGGAGGGGAAGAGCGTGATGGGTGGTAGCAGTGAGTGGATAAAGGTGCTACGGCCCATTACAGCGAATCACAGCTGTGCACTTCCGACAGCTTTCACGTTGAGTGGAACGGTTTCAAATTTTGTCCCTGCCAGCTCCTTTAACCATCCCTCTCTCATTTTCCCCCCTCCTGCAGTCTAACTGTACAGCTTTTTTCTTTGTTTTTCAAATACAAATTCCCGTTTGAAAGGATTGCCACTGCAAAGGAAATTCACTCTTCTGTAATTCAATACCATATAGTAAACGCACCTGCGAACATTTAAACGTATACCATTACATGGTGCATGAGATAAGGATATACTATCGCATCCCTTCTTCCTCATTACCGATGTGTGTACTGTCTCATCTAGAACTGTTCCTTTTTTGCAATTTTCAAGTAACCCTGTTGACACAATGGAAGCCCACTTTCACGCACTTGCTGTGTGTCCAGAGGTCTTATCAGAGCTATTCGGCCGACCAACCAGTCTATGGGGAAATAGAGCACTGCACGGGCCTGATTTTAAGGCCCGAGCCCGGCCCGAGCCCGCTTTGTGAAGCCCGAGCCCGACCCGGGCCCGTAACACCGAGCCCGGGCCCGGCTTGGGCATTCATAAGTGAGCCTTTCCCGGGCCCGGCCCGGGCCCGTCGTCTCAAGCCCATGCCCATCCCGGGCACGGTCTTTTTTTTTGAGCCTAGGGAGGGCCCGCATGTGTGTGACCAGGCCTGGTCTTAGACGTTGAAGAAAATTTGTTTACTATATTTGGTCGAGTGTCTTCGTAGCGGGAAATCAGACGGAGCATCTAGCCTGTACAAGCACGCCCTGAATTGTAACGCAAAAAATAAGGGTTTAAAAGTACACGTAGTTTAGCTCACACCATCTGCAGTTCACGCCACATGAGCATAATAGCTCGTATTCTTACACGAGAGACACCATCACCTTTGATGACCGGCCTCTTGGCAACTTCATGTGGTTGTTTCGGTCACAAGTTGGTATTAATGAAATTTCTTGCTCTCCATTTGAATCCACGAGTATGTGCGTGCGTTGAAATATTTTCCCTGGAGTGGTTGTTAAGCGGTGGCGCTTCTCTAGCACGCGAGTTTGATTTCCAGCCACAGCAGCCGCATTTAGATTGGTTCGACATCTAAAACACACGTACATAGACATAGGTGCTCCAGGGTGGCTTAATTAATTCCTTCCCCACTAGGGCATTCCTTGTAACCGTATCTTTGATATGTTATACACCAAAATAAAATCTTGATGCAGTACATGAAATGTCATTAAAGTTACAGTATAGTGACTATCTGCCCTAGCAAAACACGTTTTTAAAACAATGTGTACAACTAACATCAAGAAGCACGTAAAAGTATACTCAGAATATTCAATTTTATGCTCTTTTCTACACTTCATGTCGGAACTATTAACGGCCGGGCTTATGAATTCAAGCCCGAGCCCGGCCCGGGCCCGCAGCACTGAGCCCCAGCCCAGCCCGGGCCCGCGGCACTGAGCCAGGGCCCGGCCCTGGCCCGCCGATAATCGACTTCATGCGGCCCGACCCGACCTGCCCGGCCCGGCCCGCGGGCCGGGTCGGGCCCGGGCTTTCGGGCCGCCCCGGGCCCGTGCAGTGCTCTATGGGGAAATGCATTTTTTTCTTTTTTTTGACAGAATGGCATCGGTCCCACTAAGAAAAAGCTTTCGCATAAGCCACAGCGGGGACCAAGCTCACCATGTGGTTGGCCCTCCGCAGCACGCACGAGCCACGCACAAAGCTGAAGGACGTGTGCTCCTTGATGTCGTACAGGCTCACCTCCTTGTCCCCCAACTCCTCGGGGCTGGACAAAAAAGGTGCAGCACCGTCTGAACACCGCTTGCGCCACAAACGCTACACCAACACAGCTGCAGCAGCATCAGACCAAGAGTGAACAGAAACCTTGCTACATTTAGAAGGCCAACTGCTGTCAAATTTCACCTCGAACAAATTTATTTTGAATGTGTAGTAAGTACCCCCAAATCAGCTGGGACACGAGTGGTAGCCCCGTGAAACACCTCGATAATCAGTTAGAAGCATTTAAAAAAGCTTCGCTGCAGACCACGCTGCACCTGCCGGCGGATCGCGTAAACAGCCATGACGCGCCTGTGACGCTCCAGCCGACGGGGGGCTTCTTCCTCTGGCCAGCCTTGCAGCTGGAGAACACACCAAGCTCTGCTGCGGCCATTTGCTGCCCCGCGCGCGTTATAGCTTGAGCGCAGACTTTCTCCCGAGCTGGTGACCGTCTGGCTGCTCGCTGGACGGCTGCAATGTCACTGTAATGGCTGTGCTCTCCTCGGTTTTGGTTTCAAAATCGCCGATTTTTGCTGGCCGCTTGCGGCGTCCACGCGCGTATTTCAGCTGTTGTATTTTGCATGTTGCTTTCTTTTTCAGCAGATTATATGGAAATAGGGTTTTCAAGAGGTCGAAATTTTTAGTGCAGTTGGCCTTTAACTCTTTAGTTACGGTGCCAAAGGCCATCGGACACGGAGTTCTAGTGATTTCAATTGCCCTGTGAAAGCTAAAAACAGCTAACAACTAACTAACAGCGGACAACTAACAACATCTCGCATATTTGTTGGCAACTCCTTTTTCGATTTCATCATCGTTTGTCTGCATTTCGCGTGCGCAGATGGCGTCGCAAGTGAAATTTGAACCCGCGATAGCGGCGAGTTGCGCGAAAACAGCATCCACTTTACGGCGCACTCCACCAAAGCATACAGCTGAGGTAGGGACACAAGCCGGAGACGCAAGCGCGAACCCTGTGGTTCACAATTTAAAAATAGCACGCTTGCGGAGTGCCACCTGCTGAACACAAATAACCTTCTTGCGTGAAAGAAAGCACCACATTCCTTCCCTGCTCTGCGCTGTTCAGCAACTTCGCCATTACGTGCCATGGTTTTGTTGTTCAGCTGTGTTCTAACATTTTTTTTGTGCTCCTGGTGCGCGGCCTAGTGCACGAGCTGCATAGCAGGTTTTAAACTGAAGATTTTGGAGCATGCGTTGAAGCATATGGAAACCGCGTGGCTGGGCGGAATTTCAGTGCTGACACAGTGCATGTACAGGAGGAGGTGGAACAAGAGGTTTGGGCGATGAACAGGGATCGCCATGTGTTTCATGGGCTCAAAGAAGGCAAGTTTCCCAGTCTAGAAAAAGAAGTTCTGGACTGCCTTGATGGCACGGAAGATGATGCGCTGTGGGACAATGACAAACGTGAAGCTGCAAGCGACTTCAGTGAGGAGGGCAGCTCCAATGGCAAGTAGGGGGACAATGGCGAGTTGGGGGCCACTAGATTGTTGTGGATAAAAAAACTTGGTTACATAATTACCTACCTCAGGGGTGAGACAGCTGAACCAGATTTGGGAGCAGTTTTTGGAGCAGCGAAATCTCGATTTTGGAGCAGAAGAACATTTATTTGGAGCATAAGAACGACATTGATTACGTCAGCTTAGGATCATAAAAAATCAAAAGTGCGCTTATTAATCGGTTTCGAACGTATATTACACTGAACCAGCCTTTCAATAAAGCTTTTGCTACCGGAGTATCGCAAGGTATGAACTGCACTACCGTTTTACAAACCATTTTTTTTTAATTTTCAGGCATTATGCATACATAGCGTGGAGTGCTGTTGCAAATGTCGAATTGAAAAACTCAGTAATCGTAAGGTATTTTTAGTATTATGGGAATGCCGAAATCATTATTTTTGTAATCCCAGACTCAACTTTACGCACAAGTGTAGAGCCACAACAAAAGTTGCGTAAAAGGAGGTGAAAGTCGTCGCACCCTACCAGCCCACCCATTTCAATCCCCAAGGTACATGTTCACTATGATCATAATCTGAGTAACGTTGGTATGTTTAGCCGCCTCCCTTTTGGCATTAAATTTCACTTCAGATAGATAAACCATTATTACTAGCGTGCAATCAGAGCCCGTCCCGTTATTGGACACTGCTTGAACATTTTGCAGTTATGTAGACTGCGCCGCCACTTCTGCAGTGTCAATCGTCCCATTCCCACCGCTCGCAAGCTCACTGTCAAAGGCAGCAATAACTCAGTGTTTTATAACAGTGCAACAAGTTCGAATTTTCACTTCAAGCGCGCACCGCGCCTCACAGTCAAGGCCGAAACACGTTGAATTCACGGGCCCCACATTGTTTTTGACTCCCGTCTTTCGAGTCGCGCAACTTCCCGCAACAGATCAAACGACTAAATGTAAACTCAGCCACCCCCATAACCAAAACAGTAGAAATTGGCGAAGAGCACTCTGCCTGAACCACGAGCAACTGCTTTGCCCCACGGCCATGTTTTCCAATCTTCATCACACCAAGATGGCGGCGCCCATTGATATCGTTCCGGAGATACGGCGCTCCGAAAATTGTCGTTTTTTTTCGTCAGCTTTTAAAGTAGTTTGTTGCCTCAGTACACATAAGTATTTTTTCTAGAGGACTTCTAGAGGAGATGGTTTTCGATGGGAAAAGTTTAAAAACTCACAAACGATAACATGTGCGACCCTACAACAGGACTTAAAAAAAAAACTATCTCGGGGACAATGTTATGCGGGTTTTTTTATTGAATGATCAATCAATTAAACCTTTACAAACAACATCACCCTGGGGTTGCTGGAAACTTATGCCGTCAGTAAGCATTTTCCCCCACTGAAACTGACGGGAGCGTTAAAATTCCTGTCTGTCAGACAGTTTTGGAGCAGTTTGGCGCAGGAAAACACATTTGTATCAAAACTGCGCAATATGCGCAGCTGTCTCACCCCTGCTACCTGTTTTTACTCAAAGGTAAAGATCTGACAACCTGACAGTGCTTCTCTTTGCATCTTTATTGCATAAAATCTCAACTTTCAGAAATCTGTCGCAACTTCTCACAAATGAACCCCCCCTCCCAATTCATGCCAAATTTTCCGGAAAAAAAAGCGAGTTCATTATTAAGCCAGCAAATACAATATGCCTATATAACGGCCAACGCGTTCACTGCTAAGCCACGTTTTACTCGGTGTGTTTCAATGACGTTAAAAAGATCACCGTGCAACTTCAGCAAAAGGCCACATGGGCACAGCGCACTTAATGCACATTGAAGCACATGTGTGTTGTCTCCGGTTTGCCATTCCTCCCATTCCATTGTTTGTGCTACCACCTACTCTTTTCCAAGTTGGAAAGCACGCCCCCCCCCCCCCCCCCCCCCCGTTAGGCATGGCAGAGCACCGAGTGTTACAACTAGAGGGGAAAACAAAAAGGGACGTAAACGAAGACCCAAAAGAGTAACTTGCCCATTTTTCCTTTTTAATGTCTTGTCCGGAAAGAGTACCCTAAACTACACTAAAGGCACATTCCCACTGGCGATTTGTCTCGTCGCGCGACGGCGCGCGTCGTGCGATGAGGCCTTGAGGTGGTGTTCGCACTTGCGATGAGCGACGATGCGACTGTGTTCAGCGCAGCTGCTTCCCGACTTATACATACGACCTCGTTGGTGCGTCAACCATTCGAAGTCAAAGAATACGCGACAAAAGCAGGTAGAAATCAAACTAAAACACATGCTACTAACCTGGAGCAATGCCGAAAGCATTTGCGGGTTGCGGGAGGAGCAGAAAATAACAAACTCACGAAGGCTCTTTTCAACATATTATTGCACGAAGAAATGCACACGCTTGCTTTCACGCCACAACACCCGCATCACGGCCCACAAATGTCGCTTCTTTTCACAGGCGCAACAGTTCTGACGCCTCCGAACTCTACGCGTGTTTACCAGTCGCCGATAGACGAAGAGGCTGCAAGTCAACCTACCGTCTCGCTGTCCACCTAGCTCTATACGATGATTACTTGCTTTTACAATCCATACACGCTTCTCCACACTGATGAGTTCCACGCTATTCGCTGATTAGTGCATGCGTACGCTGAAGCCACTGACCAAAGAACCGATGCACACGGGAAGTTGCTTGCCAGCCCGACCCGGCCGGTACAGCGATAGCGGGCCAAGCGCCTGGCCGAGCGAGCCAGCGGCGGTGGCAGCGACGGCTCGTCCTTGCCCGCCCGCCCGCAGCGTTTGCATACCGGATGTAAAGAAACGTTTCGTTTCCGGCTACGTCAGCCTACTCCGCGGCCATGATTGGCTTACCGATTTTGCGGGGCCGTCGCGCGACGAGGGAATTCGGACCGAGAGCGATCGCCGACCGCGAAAAGCGACGAAAAGCGACAGCCGGCTCGTCGCTTTTCGTCGCGCGACGAGGCGAATCGCCAGTGGGAATGTGCCTTAAGACAACACCCCAACCGGCCCAAATGGGCACCACTTTGATAAGGTCCTTTCGTTAGCACTTCAGTAGACCAGCAGAGCAAGCAAGCCCACACGAGAATAGCACACTTCAAAAGAGTACACCTCAAAAAACACCTACTGTATTTACTCGAATAATGATCGCACTCGCGTAATGATTGAACCCTGCAAGTATGTCGTCCAAGTTTTTTTTATTATTATTTCCTGCGCAATGAACACACTAGCCGCAGCAATATGTCGTATGTGTGCAAAGTCTAGCTGATGATGGATGTGCGTACCCCTTTTTCCTTCTCTTTCGAAGGGCACATGGCTATGTTATTGCCACCGACTTGCTATAAGCGATATCGACAAGCATGCGTTCAATATTGATAAGAAAGGAACTCTCACTAAATGCAGATAATATACTCACAAGACAGAAAAAAATGCGCTCAGCTTGCTGAATCGGCCGCCATGTCTGTTTTGATGTCAGGCACTGTAACAGTGGCAGCCACTTATTGGCCTAACTGTTGTCACCTCGCAGCACACTCGTACCGGTGCGTTCGGTAATACATGAAAACGCAGCATTTTGCGTCACTTCGGTGAGAGGCTGGCGGCAGTGTGCGGCGTTTTCATTATGCTTATATTTATTATTTGTATTATGTTCATGAGAACTATTGTAAAAAATTTTACGAACAACTTGCTTTCATTTTCTGTGCTCAAAAATGTTTTGCAAAAATTTTTCCCGGCGTATTTACATCAGTTCTGAAAAAAAAAAAAAAAAGTGCAATCATTGCGCGAGTAAATACGGTATTCTCTTTGAGCATACATTGTGGCATGACATAAAAGAGCAAACCCAGCATAAAAATACCCACAGAAACCTGGCACCACGCGAACACGCCACTCACTTGACGTTCCCGGAGTTTATCTTGAACAAGCCGATCACGGCGGTCTTTGCGGGGGAATCAAACGACTTGACCACACCATACCGGTCGAGCGGTGCATTGTCTGCAAAGAAAACACCGCCAGCTCAGCATTTACCACCCATCTTGAATGACTTTTCCAAGTGGGCCCCGATAAGTCCCCGTCCATTAGTGAAACGTGCCACTGCTTCAGTATACACACCGAATGCTGGCTTACTGGGCAACCCAATTTTACAAAACCACTGTTGAGGTATGAAGAGAATGTGCCGATCCAAAACCACACATCCAAACTCCTACACCAGAAACAAGCTACCGTATTTTCACGCGAATAACCCACACCAAAAATGCGAAAATTTCAGTGGCAAAGTAGGTGGTGCGGGGTGTTCCCTTTAAGCGGTAACCACACACACGCGCCCGAGCGCTCGATTCCACACGCGTTCTCGTGTCTACGCGCCCAAGCGCTTGACGAGGGCGAGGGCACGCAGCCACACGGAGGCGACGGAGGCGCGTGAGCATGCTCCGCCCCGCGCTTGACAGGACCGCCTTGTCGATATAGCCCAACTGTACAACTCCCAACTCTGTTACACTGTCATCGTAACACACACAAACGTCGGCTTTTCGTCTTACAGCAGAGCAACATTACCTTTAACGCCAGCTTCGGACTAAAACACAACAGCATCTCCGCGTCGCTAGGCACACACGACGGCGGAAAGCCATGTTTCCCTCCGGCTGATGGGCGACGAAGTTTGTTCGCGTGCGTTGTTAGTCGCCGATGGTGTATTTTGCTGGTGCGACACGGAGGAAGCGCATACACCCAATAAACCTTTGCGGCTAACGAAGCAACTACACCGATTTATCACAACGAGGAGACGGGAACTTTGAAGCAGCGACGTTGTCGGCCGCGGCTGCCGCAGCCCGCCCGGCCCGGGAAACGCAAGCGCGTCAGGCGGCGGCTCTGATTGGTGCTGACTGGTAGGCGTGCAAGAGAGCGTGCGAAATATCTGGCAAAGCCAGATCTTCGAGGACACGACGCACTTCGCCAGGCGCGCCGTCTCTGGCCGGAGTGAGGTAGCGTGTGAACGCGCGAGCGCGTAAAATCTAGCGCGCAGGCGCGTGTGGTTACCGCTTTAGTGCAGCTTCATGGCAATGCGTGTTGTGCCGTGAAGCTCCTACGCATTAACATTGACTAAGCCTTCCGTGGCAGCGATTGCGCAAAACATACAAGGGCAAGGGAAAAAAAACAAGGACGAGTGCACTGTAACAACTGAATTTTATTTGACGAAAGACCTATAAACCCACAAATCTGCGCAACATCACCACAAGAAATTCTCTACAGCGCTGGGAATTGTGAAATACAGAGTGAATTGTGACTTTTGCCTTGACTGACTAGTGTATTCTACTAGCTAACTACAGTCGAGTCCACTTATAACGATACCGTTTATAACAATATATCGGATATAGCGATGAACCGCTACGGCACCGTCCGCTTTTGTATGCTTTCCATGGGAAAATAAACAGCTTATTACAATGCTCCAGTGCCGCGATATCGCATATAACGATTGATATAACGATCGGGTTACAGCAAGCACCGAAAATGCGAGCTGCCGCCAGCTCTCCACACCAACCACGCCGACACCATGCGCCGCGATGGGCCTCGCGTCCCGTCCACCCCTCGAGAGGAGGAGGGGAACACTTCTCCTTCCAAACACTCCTCCCAATGCCGCCACTTTGGCTCCGTCCCCGTGCCTGCTGCTTTGAATTTGACTGGGTGCCTCTTCAACTACCTTCGTTTTTCCGCGGATCTCACGTCAGGGCCGATGCTTTGGAAATGTCCGAGTGCCTTACTGAAGAGGCGATCGTTGCGCGGATATGTGCTGCGGACAGCGGTGGCAGTGACGACTCTGATCACGCGGTTGCACCGCCTACTCGGGTAGGACCTTCGCAGGAGGCCCAACGCATGACAGTCTCTCTAAGAGACTAAGTGAAGCACCTATAGATGCTCTTGAAAAAGATGTGCGTCAGCTTCATGTGCAGCAAACAGAGCTGACCGAGTATGGCTGCTTTTCCACAAATAGGTAGCAGTATAACCTTGCGTGCCTGCAAATTAAATGTTTTTAGCTCTGCTCTGTCTTTTTATTTAGCAACCCACATATAACAATCATCGGTTATAACGATGGGATTTCCTTGGCATTTGGATATTGTTATAAGTGGACTAGACTGTATACAGTGAAATCTCGATATAACGAACTTCAGGGGACCGTGGAAAATTGCTCGTTATTCTGAAAGGTTTTAAGAAAACAAATAGTATTTCAATGCTTAAAACGACCTACGTGTACAGCAGTGCATCCTTGGAGTCATTTTTCACAAAAAAAATGCACTAGTGATCATGAAACAATGCACGTTTATTTAAAGTAGTTGGCGATTTTCATCTAGCGCGAGTACCACAAGCTTCCTAGCACGAAGGACTCAAACTCTTACACATTCCTGGGGAGTAAATCAGTGGCCGTGCGGGTTTTCCCCAAAAACGTGCGGAGTTTTTGTATGCTGTCCACCAAATCCGCAGTCGTCGCGTGCTCGTCGTAGTCTTCGAGTGCTGCTGCGGCACCCTCAGAGGCATCGTTGTTCATGCCATCCTCGCTGCCATCTTCACTTCTTCATCCTGAACGCTCACGGTCTGGGCAATGTCCTCTGTTGTCAGCTCCGCTGATGTCCGTGAAGATCCAGCAAGCCACGTGAGCAGCGGCGAAACGTAGAAAAAGTTGGGGTGAGCGCGAATAGCGCGGCCGCGGCTTTCGGGATGGAGAAGGCTACCCATGCTTCATTTTTTCTCTTCTCCTCACCTTTTTTCTCCCTCTTGCATCGGCTGCCGCATTCCGCGGAGCAAGTTGCAAGACGTCCTCTTCTTCGCTGCGCTTTGCCGTGCCGTCTACTAGCACACTGCCCCGGTTGCCGCGATTGTTTAACGGACTTCTAAGAGTCTCCGGCCTTGAAAATATGAGTTCGTAGTACTGAGGTGTTGTTAACATGGCACGGAACTAAATAAAACGATCGTTATTTTGAAACGTTCGCTATTCTGAAGTACGTTGTAGTGAAATAATTTTACATTAAAACTATAAGCAGTCGGCGTGGGATTTCTTAAACGCTCGTTAATCTGAAAAGTTCGTTAATGTGGTGTTCGTTGTACCGAGGTTTGACTGTACGCTTCTTCTGTCTACGTGGTATGTGATTAGTTGCTTGAGCAGTAGCTTTGGTGCAGCCTTTCCTGTACCAAATGTGTGGGCAATCCGCGGGGAATTCTTTTTATTTTCCGGCAAGCTGAAAATGGGGGTGCAGATTGTATGCAGGGGCGGGATATACGCACGAAAATACGGTATACTCAGGGACAAAATTCTGTGCAATGGAGAGAAAGCTATGGGGGGAGGGGGAGCTAACTGCTCTGTGTTACTGCACCAAAGCAGTTCCCAACTAAGTGGTTTCGGTTTCCGTTTCAGTTTCGGCGTGACAGATGCGCATTTGATGCAGTTCATCTTCTTTGCACGGGCTCCATGGTTGAGTGTGCTGAACCATGATCACCAAGCATGCAGGCATATTGGGGTCTCCTTTCCCACGCCTCGTTTGTTTGTAAACACAAGTGAACGCTTCGACTGGAGAACTCAGACCGACCGTGGACTATAGCTATGCCCAACTCTCTATCATTCAGAAGTGAAGTGAATTTTTCCAGCACTGGAGTTTTGACAGCACGCACTGATTTGTAAACACTTCCGGAGCTCAAAGCTCGGCACCACCACCACCAACATGTGCAGTGTACTTACATAGCACGGGCGCAGTATGCCATAAGAGCAACACGCACACACGCTTACACACACGCTCGCTTACGCCAACAGAGTGACTAACCAAACGGATTGCGGAAACAACGGAGTCTCGGTTGCATCATTCATACACTTCACAAACCACTTGCTTCGTTTGTTCTGACAGTGTTTGCTTCTCAAGTTTCTTAAAAATCCTATGCGGAGTTGCGAGCTGCCAAAGGCCGTCGACAAGGAAGCCATGTTTTTTTTTAAGGGAACCATTGCAATGCAAGTGGCGACAAAGCCGCAAACAAAAAAATCCGAAAATCGAAAAACTATTGCTCTATGTTTCGTATATCCTGGCTAGTAATTTAGTGGAATTATCAATCCAAGGCTAAAACGTAAGAACTATATGTTTTTGAATTGCTTAGGCTACAGCCAGACAATTATTTTTGTTGTACTACTTCCAGGTGTGCAACGAAAAGGCCTCCGTAGCCTTAACTGCATTGCCACAGAAAGTTGTTCCGGAGTAAAGCTAAACTAGAAACTCATTTCGGGAACGACAGGCACACTCGAGAATAGACACGTTTGCTTTTGCACACATATTTTCGAGCGTATAACCCACACCAAAAATGCGAAAATTTCAGTGGCAAAGCAGGGGTGCAGATAATAAGAGAGTTTTTTCTTTAATGCACCTTCACAGCAATGCGCGTCGTGCAGTGAAGCTGCTATGCAGTAGCACTGACTCAGCCTTCCATGGCAGCTCTACTGTTAGTGATAGCTCTAGCGAGAGCAGTAACACTGAGTGAATTGTGACTTTCGCCTTGCAGTCAGTGTATTCTACTTGCTAAATAGCATACACTTTTTCACTTTCCATAGTATGTGATGCGTTGCTTGAGCAGAAGCTTTGGTGCAGCCTTTCCTGTACCAAATGTGCAGGCAATACGCCAGGATTTTTTTTTTCTTTTCCGGCGGGCTGGAGGTAGGGGTGTGGATTATATGCAGGAGCTAGTTATACATGCAAAATTATAGTGATTTCCCACTCCGCCCACAATTGAAGCAGTGCACCTGTCCGACTCGAGCATAAAAAGAACACTTTATGACAGACGCTTCCTCACCGATGTTCTCCACCACAAACTTCCCGGGAAGGAATGCCGAGGCAGCATTCCAGCTGGAAGGCCGCAACTCAGTGGCTGGGATGTCCTTCCCCACAGAACCGTCCTGGAAAAAAAGAAGGGAAAGGAAAATTACCACCCCTTCCAAAAAAAGATGAGAGAAGTGCGAAAGCTTTCTGACATCAAAAGTGCGGCAAAACAACCACTAACGGTGCGTCAAAACCTTCGCTGAAAGTGCGTCCAACTGACTGTCAAACCTTCAAAGACCCAAACCGCAAACAAATACCGAACCCACTCTTTGCGCACCAAGTAAACACATCCACGAACGACCTAAACGTACACCGATATGTGGTTCATGAGATAAAGGTGTACTGTTGTACTCCGCCTTCAAGATCGATGCGTGCATTGTCTTATCGCTCCTTTTTGGCGATTTTCAAGTAACCGTTCGGACACAATGAAAGCCCCGTTTCACGCACACACCATGCGTCCAGAAGTCTTATCAGAGCTTTTCAGTTGGCCAACCGGTCTGTGGGGAAATGCATGAGTGTTTTGACAGGACGCCATCTGTTCCACTAAGAGAGCTTTCTCTTACAAAAAACAAAATAAACTCCTCGATCAATTCACATTCCACCACCAAGACATCGCAGCCCACGACAAAAGGAGGGACAAAAAAATTCACTCATCTCCACGAAGTGAATCATGACAAGTGGGCAAAGCACTGGGGATCATTCTTCCCGTCAATCACCCGTGAGAGTGCTTGCTGCTGCTAAAACAATTTCCAAGCCAATCGATTACAGTTCAATTTAATCCAATCCAGACCATTTTAATCTAATCCAAATCCAATTCAATCCAATGCTCCTCGCACATGCACAGCACGGCTCCCCAGGAGATCTTTCTCTCTCTATAACCTTTTGTGAACCTTTTATTTTGTTCTTGTTAACCTTTTGTGAACCTTCTGTTCACAGATGTTTCGATTTACACAGTGCTGTGCATCTCTCTCTCCCTCTCTAACCTTTTGTGAACCTTTTATTTTGTTCTTGTTAACCTTTTGTTCACAGATGTTTCTATTTACACGGTACTGTGCCGTGAGCACGGACGCCAGACGGACGCCGGACACAGCCTCGGCCTTATGGTGCTTTGGCCCTAAAATTTCAGCCAGCTGCACACACTCCTGTGAACACTGTTGCCCTTTTCCAAGAAGAAGAACTGCCGTACCTCCCAGATGACGTCCACCGTGGAGGTGGTCGCCAGTACCACCGTGACCACCGTGCTCTTGGGTACCAAGGAGGGCTGCTGCTGGGTGGGACCGGTCCAATCGTGCAGCATCTTGGGCCACTGCACCGAGCCGCTCGGCTTCCCTCGGCGGAACACTGCACCAGGTGGCGCCCCCACCCACACATCACAGCCTCGTCTTTCCTCACTTCTTCGTCAACACAGTGCGTAGATTCCAACGCGTAAAAACCTCTTTTCCTTGGTACAGGGGTGAGACAGCTGAATCAGATTTGGGAGCACTTTTTGGAGCAGCGAAATCTCAATTTTGGAGCAGTTAACTACATTTATTTATCATGTCACCTTAAGAGCCCAAAAAATCATATTTTTGGTGACTCGGCGGGAATCAATCAGTTTTGAATGTACATAATACTGAAACATCTGTTCAATAATTTTTTTTTTCTTCCAGAGAATCCCAAGGTACAAAATGCACTATTTTTAAATTATTAGGCTCTATGCATAGATAGTGTGGAGTGCAGTTGAAAATATCAAATTGAAAAACTAAGCAATCATAAGGCATTTTTATTGTCATGTGAATGCCGAAATTATTATTTTTGTAATCCCAGACTCAACTTTGTGCACAAGTGCCATGGCAAAAGTTGCACAAAGCGAAGTGACCCCAAGTCGTCGCACCCCACCAGCCCTCCCATTTCAATCCCCAAGGTGCCCATTCACTGCGATCGTAATTTGAGTAACGTTGGTATGTTTAGCCACCTCCATTTTGGCATTAAATATTTCACTTTAGATAAATGAACCATTATTACTAGCATGCAATAGTAGCCCGTCCCGCTATCGGACACTGCTTGAACATTTTGCGGCTATGTATGAGAGAGAATCCACCCACCCAACCCACGTGAGGAATTACAGTCTAGTCCACTTATAACAATATCCAAGTGCCAAGAAAATCCCACCATTATAACCGATAATTGTTATAAGCGGGTTGCGAAGTAAGAAGATGGAACAGAGCTCAAAACATTTTATTCGCATGCCAGCAAGGTCGTACTACGACTAATTTGCGGAAAAGAAGCCACAGTCCGTCACCTTTGTTTGCCGCATGTGAAGCTAGCGCAAATCTTTTCCAAGAGCATCTACAGGTGCTTCGTATAGCTGAGGTAAATGTCCTTGGCGGAAACAAAGTCCCCCGAGAGACTGTGTCACGCATTGGGCCTCCCACGAAGACACTACCTGAATTGGTTGCACAACTGCGTCGTTAGAGTCATCACTGTTGTACTTTTGGTGCACAATATATCTGCATTCAATCGTTCTATCCAATATCGTGGCACTGGAGCATTGTAATAAGCGGCTTATTTTACCATAGAAAGAATACAAAAGTTGACGATGCCACAGCTGTTCATCGTTATACCCGATATATTGTTATAAACGGAACTAAGATTTAATTAGGCTCCAACCAATACAATGCAAAAAGGCAAAAAACCCGACGTTTTGAAGCCGGCTCGGCTTCTTCTTCAGGGGTGACAGTGGCCACACTGCAGCTCCATCTTATAGTCTCACATTTGCTGGCCTCGCACAAAGCCCCTTGCTGCGGCACGTAATCCGTGTGTGTACACCAAGGGGAGAGTGCCAAGCGAGCGATTAACATTCCCAGGTGTGCGTTGAATATGCCACGATTCGAGGAAAAGCCACTTCCTCCAGTTCGTTTCCCTTTCGAGGATGGCCGTTCCGGAGAAGTCAATTATGTGGTCGGCCATTTCACAGTGTTCGGCGACTGCGCTGCGAACTCTATTCTGCTACCGGACGTCGTTCTTGTGTTGCCTAATCCTCTCCGGCAGGTTTTTGGTTTCACCGATGTACGAGGCGTTGCACCCCGCGCACGGAATGCGGTAGACGACCCCGGGTGCCTTCTCTATTGTCATCCGGTCTTTGGGGCGGGGGATTAAGCGGCCTATAGTTGTCGAAGGCTTGTGGGCTATGTGTACTCCTACCCCTTTGAAAATGCGGGCCAAGGCCTCGCTTGTTCCTGGGATATACGGCACCGGCACGCGTTTCAGGGGTCCGGCGGTTGAAGTTCTTGAAGAGTTTGTCACCCTCTTCTGCTCTTTGCAGCGGGTTACGGAGTGAATGAACTTTTTCAGGTAGCCGTTTTTCTTGAGGTCCACAAATACACGGCTTACTTCTTTCTTACGTTCTGATTCGGACGAGCAAATTGCATCAGCTCTGTTAATTAAAGACGACACAACTGAGGCTTTGTGGTTAGCGGGGCGGGCCGAATTAAAATGAAGGTAGCGGCCGGTGTGCGTCGGCTTCCTGTGAACGGAGAACACCAGGCCCCTGCCTCCTCTTGTCACTTGGGCGTCAAGAAAGGGAATGGAGCCGTCTCGTTCACATTCAACCGTGAACTGGATGGCGGGGTGAACGGAATTTAGGCGTTTTTTCAGGCTGTCAACTGCGGAGGTCTTCACTATGCAGAAGCAGTCGTCTACATACCGAAGAAAAAGTTTAGGTTGCGGCCGGAAGGAGCTCAGAGCCTTCCCTTCCACGTGTTCCATCGTCAAGTTAGCCATTGTTACAGAGATGGCGGCCCCCATTGCGGTTCCAGTTTGTTGTTTGAAAATTTGTCCATTATGCGAAAAATATGTGCTGGCCAAGCAGAACACCAGTAGGCGGCATATGTCATCAGCACTGAGCGGCGTCCTTTCTTCTAGGGTTGCGTCATTTTCGAGGGCAGTTCGGGCCGCGGATACAGCCAGCGGTACAGGAACACTTGTGAACAATGACACGACGTCGAACGAGACCAGGCTCTCGTCTTCGTCAATGCACACCTGTGACGCAAGTTGCACGAAGTGGCTGGAGTTGCGTACATGAGTCGCCGTCTTCCCGGCGAGGGGGGCGAGGATGCGGTGCAGGAAATTTGAAAGGGCTCGGCACGGGGATGATGTGAAGTCTACGATCGGGCGAAGGGGGATGCCAGGTTTGTGGATCTTCGGTAATCCGTAGAAACTTGGTGCGGAGCCGTTTCGACAGATCAAGCGAAGGTATAGAATTTTTTGTTCCGGGTGGTTCTTGAAAATCGCCGCGAGTAACTTGTTCAGCTGCGTCTGCATTTGGTTTATAGGATCCCTCTTTAACTTCGTATACGCGTTTCCATCCAAGAGGCGAAACCTTCCGGTCGTAGTCCTGGCGGTCTAACACCACCGTCGAGTTGCCCTTGTCGGCAGGTAGGATGACAATGCTTTCGTCTTTTCGAAGTTCCTGGAGTGCTCGGTTTTCCTCTGCGGTCAAATTTTTTCCCATTTTAAGCAGCAATTTCGATAGGAGGCCAATCGATTTAAGTCTTATTTCATCTCGGGCGTGCGGCTGTACTTGTTGAACGGCTTCCTCCACCGCGGCAACGACCTTTGCAAGGGGGGGGCTCGTAGCCACATTGTAGCTGTGTCCTTCGGCCAGAACCGAAGTTTGCTCTTGAGTGAGAGTGCGGGATGACAGGTTGGTCACAAAACCTTGATCTTGGGCAATTTGGGGCGAGGGCCTTATCGACAAACAAGAAAGTTTCTTATCTTGCGTGATCCAGTGCTTGTCCGCAGTCGATGCCGCCACGCTGTCAGCAAACTCGTCAACGGAGGCCATCAGTGCGGGGATGCGGTGCTCCAGTTGGCGCTTGGCAAAGAACAGGTCCAGTTCTTTCTTCCTGATGGCGGCGTTGCATTCGTGGAGGCGGGCATTGACGAGTCGATGTTCGGCTTTAGTGATGATATTCAGGCCTTCGGGGGTCGACACAGGCCGTTTCAGGCGCAGGCTCTCAGGGACGACTTTCCTTTCTTTACAGGTGCGGTTGAAGTCAAGATGAGTTTTGAAGACGGAGATTCCTTCCTTGATGCGTATGTAGCGCTTGACGAGCTGCATGGTGTCATGGCCAAAGCCTTGGCTGATAGACTTGAAAGTGAACATTTCGACAGACTTCTGTCTGGTTGGGAAGTTACTGAACTGAGATTTTCATTGTTATAAACGGTATCGTTATAAGTGGTTCCGACTGTATACGCGAAAGCGAAGAAAGGCAGTGCAATGTCCCACTCACTGTGGTCACTAGACACATACATGACGAGCATGTCCGGTGAGCTGTGGTCACCGGTTATCTCGTTTCGCTAATCGCCATGCGGCAATATCACCTACCTGAGTTTGTTCCCTAATCCAGGAAGCGTGTCTCCTGTCCCCGAGTGCATGAGTCCAGAAGTACTTGCAAGTACTTCTCTGCTTCTGACAGCGCCATCGACCTTACAACTGAACTCGGGGAAACATGCAACTGACGGCTAGGCAGGCGAGGTAGGCCTAACGTACAAAATGCGCTCCAACTTCCTCCAAACCCATCGTGCTCCAAACAGCACCTCCTTTAGAAAGATGCCTGCCTGCTGCGTTCATGAAAGACCTGTTTTCAGTGGTGGTAGCTAGCGATACTTACAGAAGTCGCTAGCAACATATTTTTGTACACACAGCCACCTCAATTGGCGCCGCCTTTCACCGAACCAACCAATCTCCATTGGCAGTTGGCGATCCGCAGTGGCCAGCATTGTTACGTGTTTCAAGTTGACAACACGCCGCGTTAACGCAGACACTCTCGAAGCACTTGCATCAACGCTTCGTGCCATAACTATGCGTGGAACGTGAGCTACGAAAGACAGACACAAAAGTTGTCATACCTTTCTCCTCGCCTTCTTTCGGTACGGTGGCGAGCGCGTCTCGCTGCCAGCCTTAGCCCAGATGTGCGGTACTCTATAGCACCTAGAATATACTTAGCGGTACTCTACGGTATGGTTACAACGAACTAGAAGTATACTGGTGAGTGCTCTTTCGCAGCACCGCAACTGACGCAGCAGGAAAGACTGACATACGCGCGTGATTAGGCAGCCACTTTTCGGGAGATTCAAGATAGCATTCGTACAATCGAGAGATTAGGTCCAAAATTCGGGAGTCTCCCGGGCAATTCGGGAGAGTTGGCAGGTAGAGCTTAAAGGAGAGGCGAGAAAGGCTCACCCCGGCTCCGGCGGAGCGGAGACAGTCCCAGCGGCAGTGAAGAAGACTGGTTCGAAAAGGCCGCGCAGGCAGCCAAGTCGGAGTGGTCAATGACGTGTGCAGTGCTGGCGTACATGGCGCCCGTCAGGGCCCCGAGGCTCTCGTCTCCTCGATCCTGCAGCAGGCGAGGAGAACACACGGGGCGTCAGCCCGGGAACGCCACGGAGTGAGCAGTGGACGCGTCACAAAGGAATGCCTACTCCATCTTCTGGGCAAACAAAATCACTTTTTCACTGCCGAACAAACCGCGAGAAAGGTAGGGCAGGCATGCAAACTATTTGCGAATAAATAAATAAAATAAAAAAATGTACAGGCCTCCTACTCCTGTAAAGATGGAAGGCCAGCGTCTTCCATCGTCACAGTAGTAGAAGGCAAATGAAACAATACGTGAGAATCAATTTCTAAGACGACTAACATTACGCTGAGTTTGAAGATGGAAGACCAGGTCTTCCATCTTCAAACTCAGCGTAACGTTAGTCGTCTTAGAAATTGATTCTCACGTATCCTGTTTTGCGACAGTTTTCGATAAGAGTCACAGCCATCATCCATAAACATACTCCCTCTCTGGACGACCATCTATTGACAATAGACAGGAATTCCACAACGTTTACGACTTCACCGAGAACTAATCAATGAGAGTCATCTCGGCAGCCAATTTAATTTATTTTTTTTCCAAGGTACCCACACTAAACTGAGAGCTAGAGAGAATTTCGCACTAGCTGTGGTGCAAGTGCGCTCGACCCTTTGCCGTCACAACCCAATAGACGCTTGCAATTTTGTGCAGAATCTAGTGCAAAACCTGTGGCGATTAAACCTACAACCAGTTGCGAAACTCCCATAGGGTCCTTCTCCATGTATCAAAAGCAGTGTGCGGTTGGACCCCCTGCGCTGGATACAAACAACAGGGGCAGGGCATGGGGCAAGTTGTAGTGCAAAAGTGTTTGCGGCTCCTTCCATAAGCCAAATGAAAAACTGCAGGAACGTTAGTGAACATTACACGTTGACAGACTGAGGTTCACTTGAGAGACTGGTGTTCGGAGCAACCTATCATTCAGAACGCTCGAGCGAAGAACAGCACACACCATGATCACAGTATTTACAGAGATGAGGACAAAGTTGTGGGAGCATGTCTGCTAATGATGACGATAAATGTAACAGATGAAGAAAGCACTGAGACAATTCGGAGTTCCCAACCAACAGCATCTACGCCGGTAGATTGACCAAGGATGTTTCCTAATGTAAAAAGCAAGCTTCACTTTAAGTTGTTATTAGGTAAATGCTAAGAAAAGTTCAGTTTTTATCCCCTAGATTCCACGCCTGTACCCTTGCCCCTAAGCTTCAATGAAGCAGAGGAACCTGCCCAGATTATGAAGCGGAGTTTCTCAACTGGAGTATAGTGAAGAACTCCAGTGCGAGGCAGCCTGGCTGATAAAAAAAAAAAGAACTCTTATCTGCACATTGCTGAGAGGCTCACGGAATCCGGCTTTCAGGATTAGCGTTTCTGGCCTCTACGGGCATACATACAACAAGGTTCACAAAGGTTCACACACTGACCTGGGGAGGGCTGTACTTGGAGACGCACTGTTTTCTGCCAGTCCGCCAGGCTGATGATGACGTCAGAGTCCCTGATCTGGTAGTAGCTGTAGTCCCCGACTAGGCACGGCGCACGGCTTCAAACGCATTCACCATCTTCACCCTGATACAGAGATTAAGAGAGAGAGAGAGATTGGCTATCACGCACAGGCCACTATCACTCTTCATCTGCCAAATCCTCAAACTCAATAGCTTCCCACGAAAAAAAAAAGAGAGAGAGAGAGAGAGAGAGAGAGAGAGAGAAACATCACTCTTTCTATTTAATGTTCGTCAATAAAGGAAAGTATGGTGCTCACTGCCACAAAATACAAAAATGACAACGCTACCGTCTCCTTCCCGTACTTTCTCTCTGCACTGCGTATAGCAAGGACGAACGACTTTTTCACTCTCACCAAAATCCAAGCAGTATACGTTGCTTCATGATCATACTGATGTGTCTTAATATCTGCGTATTTGTATACCACACTGTACGGATTACATGGATATCCACAGATTTCATGAGCCGTTAATATTTACATTCCCAATACAAGCAGAATTTGAGCATTACCCCACTATCAATCAGAATATTGCTCATGTTCCCTACATTGTGTAGAGACAAAATTTCCATAAATTCTGACCACCTGGAGAAAAAAACCATTTTGCCACAATTCACAGCAGGTGCAGTCAAGAAGGATACCAGACACTGTGCCCAACCTCGAGCATTAACTTGGCACACATCAAAAGCAGTTGAGACTTGAAAGTGGAATTTAATGTTTTTTTCTTTACTTTTCCCACTGTTTCCGGGTGAAAAATGACCCACAAACAATTTGTCCATTGCCACAAAACATAAAATTTTCCTTCAAGGCCACAATGCTTGCAGAATTTGTAAAGGGAAAGGGAACGCAAAATGCCGAGCAACGATTCTTGACAATGTACCACAATCACAATTAGTAAGAACACAGCAGTTTTAGCTGAAGCCCCAAGTGGCCCCAAGCCACTTTCACGGGGCAGAAAACAGCGTCCTAGCAAATCAGAGCGAAATGAACACGTTTCGCCTATCAAGTTTGGCGTGAAATGTCGGCACACGAAACCTTCAAGCTTCTCCACCAGGGGTGAGACAGCTGCATCAATTGTGGAGCAGTTTTTGGAGCAGCGAAATCTCGATTTTGGAGCAGAAGAACCTTGATTTGGAGCAATTAACGACATTAAATACGTCGTCCGAGGAGAATAAAAAATCGCAACTCGGGGGGGGGTGCACTTATTAATGGGTTTTGAACGTGCTGAACCAGCCTTTCAATAAAGCTTTTGCTACCAGAGTATCACAAGGTTCGAACTGCACTACCGTTTCACAAACCTTTTTTTTTTTAATTTTTAGGCATATGCATAGATAGCGTGGGGTGCTGTTGCAAATGTCGAATTGAAAAACTAAGTAATCGTAAGGCATTTTTTGTATCATGGGAATGCCGAAATCATTATTTTTGTGATCCCAGACTCGACGTTACGCACAAGTGTAGAGCCACGGCAAAAGTTGCGTAAAACGAGGTGACGTCCGTCGCACCCTACCAGCCCACCCATTTCAATCCCCAAGGTACAACGTTCACCATGACCATACATAATTTGAGTAACGTTGGTATGTTTAGCCACCTCCCTTTTGGCATTAAATTTCGCTTAAGATAGATGAACCATTATTACTAGCGTGCAATAATAGCCCGTCCCGCTATAGGACACTCCTTGAACATTTTGCGGCGATGTAGCCTGCGCCGCCACTTCTGCAGTGTCCGATCGTCCCATTCTTCCGCCGCTCGCAAGCTCGCTGTCAAAGGCAGCAATAACTCTGCGTTTATAACAACCACAATGGGTCCGAAATTTTACTTAGCAAGTACGCACCGCGCCTCACAGTCAAGAGCGGCCAAACATGGCGAATTCGCGGGCACCAGGTCGTTTTTGATGAACTCCCGTCTTTCGAGTCGCGCAACTTCCCGCAACAGATCAAACGACTAAATGTAAACCCAGCCACCCCCATAACCAAAACCACGGTAGAATCAACGAAGAGCGCTCTGCCTGAACCACGAGCAACTGCTTCGCCTGGCTGCCATGTTTTCTAGTCTTCACCACACCAAGATGGCGGCACCCAGAAATGTCGTTCTGGAGATACGGCGCTTTGAAAATTGCCGTTGTTTCATCAACTTGCACAAGTAGTTTGTCGCCTCAGTACACATAAGTATTGTTTCTACAGGGCTTTGCAATAGTTTTTGATGGGAAAACTTTAAAAACACCCAGAATATAACATGTACAACCCAACATTGTGACTTTAAAAAAAAAACTAACTATCTCGGGGACAATTTTACTGTTATTCAATGATCAATAAAACCTTTACAAACCGGATTATTACTATCTCGAGGACAACTTTACGCGGGTTTGTTATTCAATGATCAATAAAACCTCTACAAAACCGCATTACCTCGGGGGGTGCTTGGAAAATTATGCCGTCAGTAAGCATTTTTTTCCACTGCAACTGACGGGAGCGTCAAAATCATTGGCTCTCAGACTGTTTTGGAGCAGTTTGGCGGCAATTTTTGCAATTTTCACAGTTTTTGTGTGCAGCCTGGCGCAAGAAAACAAATTTTGCGTCAAAACTGCGCATATGCGCAGCTGTCTCACCCCTGCTCCAACCAACACCATCCCTTTTGGAACGTAACCGGTGTGGCGGCAATGTTTGATTGATTGATTGTAGGGTTTAACGCACCGACGCAACGCAGGCCGATGAGGCGCGCCGTAGTGGAGGCTCCAGATAATTTCGACCACCTGGGGATCTTTAACGTGCGCCGAAATCTCGTACACACGGGCATTTTTGCTTTTCGCCCTCCCTCAGAAAAGCGGCCGCCGCGCTGGGAATCGAACCCGCGACATCGTGCTCAGCAGCGCAACGCCTTAGCCACTGCGGGCTGGTGTGGCGGCAGTGTGAAGTGCTGCGCTGTTACTACTACAAGAAGTTCAATTCCCCTCCACCGAGCGAATACGTGCCATCCTCATTGAGGGCGTCTCCCTTGCAGTCGTCCTGCCTCTCCATCTTTCAACTCACGGGTGCCCTCAGCTTGGCAGCACTAGTTTGGGCCGCCTCGATTCACAAAACCCTCGATTCTTCGCTTTCCCTATCACTTACCTTTCCAGGGCCCTTCCCCGAATGACCCTCACGGCATGTGGCACCTTTCGCAGTTGGGCCAGTCAAGTCTTGTACGGTCAGCTCGACTACAGTCACCTGGAAGAAGATGAAGGGGAACACACATCACGTCAGTGCACTCGTCAGTGCCTGTTTGTCCTTTGTAGGACAAAGACGGCCGAGTAATTTTCGTAGCACAAAAAGAAAAAAAATGTGGTTGGTTCCTCTGTCATAGGAATCGATGAACACAGAAGTGCAGCGAAATCTGCAGCTGAGCATGATTTATGGGTTGGCGGCTGTCTTGCGGGTGTGCTTGGCAAGCGACGTCCTGCTGGCGGGTCGCTTCGGCAAAGGTGTACTGGTGTCATTTCCGTGACGGATATGAAGTCAGTGAAATCTTGGGGTATCCTGGCATAAAACACTTTCGTGTTATAATATAAAACCTGAAAACGAATAAACCTAAGTATAACGTACTCTTTAGTACTAAAGGTTGCTTCCCCGCAAGAGTATCCTGTGTGCAGGGGTGCACCCTTTACAGGCCGCTTGCTTCGTTGTACTGGCTTCACTTCCGTGACGGGTATGACATCACTCAAATGATTGTGTATCCGGGAATGAAGCACTTTCATGTTAAAAATGAAGAGAGAGAGAGAGGAGGGAAGAAGTGAAAAGAGAGAAGAAAAGAGGAGGAGGAGGAACGGTGCGACACGGAAGCCCTTCCACCACATTGCGACTCACGTAGTCCACGACGACTTGCAGGGGAGCCCTCTCGGAGTAGGACATGAGGAGCTGGTTGGGCTTAGTGCGGTGCAGGAAGTGAGCGTTCTCAAAGCACTGCACGGGCCCACACAGCCGCTGGCCACGGTAGAACATGCCGACGCACTGCGCACAACAAGTGTCGTTCAGAAGTGGGGGGGGGGGGGGCTTTTCAGGCGCTCGAACAACGGCCACAAAACTTGGTGGCATAAACAACGTGTGCTTACAACTCTACATCCCAGCTTTCTCCGACCTCACCCAAAAACAAGCACCACGCGAGACTCGTCCAAATGGCAATTTTCATCCGTGCCGAGCAGGTCACTTATAAATAGGTGCCCCCGCAGGCACTGTTTTGAAAACTGTGCATGCTTTCTGAACGTGGCGATAACGCGCAAATCCAAATCTTAGATTAGGTGGTTCACAATATAACCGAGCATTTCAACAGTGCACACGTAAAATAACTTGGAGGTTGAAAGACCGTTGCCCTTGCCAAATGTTTAACAAAGTCCGGGAAACTGCAGCAGCAGTGGTACACAGCTCATGGCAGGACAACCACAAGACCCAAATACTTTTCCAGCAAGCGATAGCTAAACGGTAAGCTCGCATCGAAGTTGTCTTTTAGGACACTGCTGTGACGTTTAATTGTGCCTATTACAATAGTCACTCCAGTTTCTGGCCTCATCTCGGCTGCATGTCCCACCTCTGTTCAAAGCCTGCCTCCCCCCTGCACATATTGTGAACAAAAAGCACCGTAACACACCGTGCATGAAAGTTTTCCTGCAAGCATGTTTGGAAGAAAAAAAAAGTAAAGATCGACACTTACCCGTCCTCGTTCTTTGACCTCTTCAAAGTGATCTGTGTCCTCGTGCTTGACAATGCACCTGAAAAGTTGGTGAGGCACACACAGGACTTCACGCTTATAGCACATCCCACATTTCGCTAAGCTCTAGCAGCGAACTAAAATTGATTTGCCACTTGAACTACTGCTTAAGATTAGTACTCGTTATTCAAGTGTCAGACAAACAGTAAACTGACATGCTGCATGAGCAGCCATCATGTGTGAAAGTCACTTATTTCTCTCGTTAATTCTTTCTGTAAAATTTCTGCCCAACCTTGCAGCAAGTTTTGTTGCGATAGTAATGTCAGCGACACAAATGAGATTTTGTCGCTGACAAATTTTATTTTGGAGCCTGTTCTGTGGCTACAACGTTTAAGGGGGCAGACTGGTCTTAGAGATATATTTTTTATTTACTATCCAATTTTAATGAAACTGCACAGTATTATGAAGTTTTGTGCTGATTTCAAATCTGCAATTAGATTTTTTTCGAGTTGATTATTTTTTGAGATGATTAACTGCCATTATTTTGGGTCACAATTACAAAATAACCACTCCATACAGAATGGTGATTACCCCATGGCTAGGCAGACAAATGACTAAAGAATACAACGTTTGATTTAGCTATTTTATGGTCACTTTGCAACACACTCCGCGCTCTGCCAAAAATGGCTCAGAGATGGTGGGTGTCAAGTTGAACACAATAATTTTTCCAAAGCCTCCATTTGGAAAATTTGTTTCCAACATTGTATTCTCCCCACATTTAGGTATCAAAAGCAAAAAAAAAATTAGTTTGTATCTGCTCTGGGTGCCGAGATATCTGAGGGCGAAATGGCTAGCTTAGCATTGCAAGAAAAGTGCCGTTTCACCATCGAATTCTCCGCGAACTGAGCTGTAGAGTGCACTTTAAAATTCTATTTACACTAAAATATGGTGCCTTATGATGAGGAAAATTTGCAGACTGATAGAAAAGTGGCCATGGATGCCGCAATGCCATTTTTCCAGAAAACGAACGACTTTTAGAACATTTTTCCGGCCCCAAAGACCCTATCTGCCCCCTTAAAAGCAAGCTTTCAAGCAGCAAAATGGGCAAATTTGTGCCTGAACGTCCTTTGGTATACTTCGGTAAATGTCAATGAAATGGCACAATCAAATCGCTAAAACAGCTCCACGCTACCACAAGCCATTATGAGACTACTCTTATGAATGAAAATACCCATAATTATGAATGAAAATACCCATAATGTAAAATGTAAACATACATGACTACCAGAAACATATCTGCTTTCGTTGATAATAGATGTGATTGGTCCGAGCAATTCTAGAGCTGCAAACAGAATGTTTTGGTGCAACAAAATTGGGTCGACAGATGAAGTCTGGGTTGGTAGGCTGGTAGTGTTGTTGCATTGAAAACTACGCTCCTTAGGCCAGTTTGCGCCATCTAGGGAATTACTCGCGAAACAGCCGCATGATGAATTGCAGCCAGCGGGAATTTACCCGCTTGGTTTGTGATGGTAGCGGGTTTTAGCCCAACTGGCCAAGTAATGCGCTCCACATTCAAAACAGCACCGAGTTAATTAAGAACTGCGGTACAACCTTAGGAGCACCACCTTGCATCTTCCTTGATGCCTCCATTCTATTTATTAAAGGAGCCATGAAGAGAAAATACAACTTCGTGTAATTTGAAAGAACTAGATTCAGTATCTCACTCAGCTCCATTACAGCCACAAAAGATGTTTTTTAACGAAAAAAGCAAGAAGTATTTAAAACTTTCAAATTTGCGCCACAGTGACGTGTTATGAGCAAGAATGACGTCATACGGGCCAGCAATAAAACTTAATTTTCAGTGCGTTAACTGCCCGTTAGCATGCAAGTGATGCGGTCAAATGGAACTAGAGGCCCCATTACAGACGTCCAGTCATGTGTCGTCGCGACAGGTCAGTTAGGCGGCCGCCAATCGCACAAACAAGGTTCCGTGACGTCATAGAAAAGTTGCGGGAAATTGGCTGGGGCGCGACTGCTTCACACGTTTTCTTTAATATCTCCGTTATTTGTTCGAAGATTGCGATGATATTGGTACATTGTTATCGGGACTATGCAGTCTTTCTAATACACCCAACTTGTATTTTGTTTTCATGGCTCCTTTAAGCACTAAGGGGGGAGAAGGAACAAACTAAACGAGTGTGTTGATAAACTGCACTTGTACACGTAAAGCCCCTCCCAAGGCGAGAAGAATGGGCGCTCTCTGCTGCCGTCTCCACTCACACTGATCCGTCGGCGAAACGGACCGTGAGCTCCCTCTTCACCTCCAGCACGAGGCACACCCGGCCATCGTGGTAGGCCACCATGTTGGTGCTCACACTCTGCAGGAAACAAACGCAATAAACGATTGTGAATATGGGTCTTTGGGACCGAAAAATTGCCCCAAAAAGCATTTCTTCAGGTATCCCATTTCTCTTCATTTGCACAGTTTCTCCTCCGGAAATTCCATACCTGGATAAGTACCAGGTACTTAAAAGAGCCATAGAGGCCCAATTCCAACAAAAAATTGACAAGTTTTTCATAATTCCCCATGTCTCCGCCACGAGTGGTAGTTCTCAAGAACAACCAAGAAAGATTTTAAATTAACTTGGAAACTAATTACCTCTCATCAAAACTAATTGGATATTTGAAATCAGCTAAAAAACTGAAAAAAAACAAGAGGCAATTAACACACTCTGTTCCCCAATATGTCCAACTGCATCTTCTCTAAACAATTTGTGACACCACAAATCGCGAAAGGCCGAACAGTGGGAGCATATGCTAACAGGTATAAGCCCACGCTTGCAAGCAATGCACCAGCTGGTTTACTACGAAGTTTAGGGTATGAAAGCCCCCATTCATAGATACTGCTGCAATCAAATGATGACCCGAGATACTAGAATTAAACAGCTCAAAGGCTTTTTTATTTATTTTCTTTCACAAAAAGGATGATGCATCAGCACATGCACTTCTGATACAACTTCGGTTGACCGGGTACCATGTAGCTGGACAACCCGAGGTGCAGTGATGCATGTGCCTTCTTTGTGTGCTTTGTGGCAAAGCGTGAAGCGCAATCTTTCTTTTACACCACACCACCAAAGTCTCTGAAGGTGCAATCGTGCTACAAAAGGCGGCATCAGTTCAATGAGTGGATCCAGTGGCAGAAAAAAAAAGCTGAAACTTGTAGAGTTGGCACGTTGAGGCCACTCTGCACAGACTTCTAGAAAGGAGGGAGCAGACAGTGGATGTTTGTTCTGATAAAGCAATTGCTGTCTTTACATTTCACCGAAATCCTCCCCGGTCACAATTGCAATACACACCTCTTGGAGACTTACAAGTTGTGCACAGTGTACCTGAGTAAATGCTCACGCATTTATGTGACCTCTTCAAGGAGCTACCGTGCGCAACATCAATTGTTCAAGATGGCAACAAGCCAGCAACCCAGTGAAAAGGCACCACGGTTATCAAAACATCACCCCTTTCGAGTAGTTGTCCCCAGAAAAAACTTGGATGTAACCCAGTCGCTGCTCAAATGCTCTGTAAGCTTTTCCTCTCCGATCACACTGTCTCGCTGCTAGACCAGACCCACAGCAAAAAAATTCCGGCGCAATTATCTCTTCACTGTGACCTCTTAATACATACTTCCTGCAGCACACCATCAATTTAAAATTTTCTCGATTTACGAGGTGACCACCTAGAGCAATTTTTGTGAGCGATGCGACAAAATATGGAACAAGTAGCGCGGGTGAAAGCGTCCAGCTGTCACCAACACTAACAGATTTCTGTAAACTGTTGAGTTTCGCTTGTCGTGTCACTCAAATTAATTTCTTTACGCGGGTACCCCTTTAGCCATTCACTTGAAATACAATATTCCGTTTAATTCTACTCCACGGCCACCGGGTCTCTGTAACGGACATCGCGCTACTACGTAGAAACCAGAGAAAACACAGAAGCGTAATACTTTGACTCACCTCGATGGGTTCCAAGTCGGCGGTGTTCAAGCCCGTTATCACGCGGTCCGTGCCGACGATTTGAACCGTGGCGAAGACCTTGCGTTTGCGTATGTAGCCGAGAGGGCCCGGAGCCACGTCGCGCGTCACCACATCGCCGGGTACGAAGGCGCGGTCGTGGAGCTTTACCTGCGCTCAAAGAAGGTTCACCCCGCGAGGAATCGCTGTGATAACGTTTCTCAATCAGGCTCGTAGTGACGCCACTCGGAACAAGATAAGGTGCGACACGTGATCAATGAGCGAGCCTATGACACGGGCAGCACCGCGCGGGTATGTCGTTACGATTCATGAAAAGCAAATCCCTTTCCATTTGCAATACGTAGCAGCACGCCATTTCGAGCTTTAGAGTAGTGAAGCCGCAGGAGTAACAGCAGAATCATGTGAAAGATACGAACGCGCATGGAGCGTTCTATGCCGCCTCGACGCACCAGTACTGTCAACGTCTAGCGCCCTGACGTAACTATCGCGGCAAAGTTAATTTTTTTTCCTTTGCGATATGCAGTAAAAATGATGAGCTTACCTTGTCAGTAGAGACCATTCCTGACTGGCCTCTGGGCCCCCATAAGACCGCGAGGCGCTTTTTGAGAGCCGTAGCACCGGCCACTGGTCCTTCGAGAGCGCCGTGCGAGCACCCGCCACCTCTTACCACCATGCCGAATTCGACGCTTCTGTCGGGGTTTATGCGATAAATGGAGTCTTCGGCGAAATACATGCCCGATGTCATCTTCGGGCTGCGGCGCTGTTCGAAACAGCGCGCTGTGGACGCAGAGAACGGGTGGCGCAAAATGAGCAAAATGGCTAAGGTGTTCAAGTCTCGCGAGATCACGAACCGGTTCGCACGTGAACCGTGTGAGCAGAGGGATGATTCGCTGAGCGGTCCGCGGGCAGTCCAAGGGCTGCCTCCGAACAAAAATACATTTAAAAATTGAGCGTGTATTGCGTACCGTGCAGCTGCAGTGCAGCCCTACGGCGGTCCGGGAGTCATAATCGAGGCGGCCGAGAAGCGCAGGACTGCGTTTCGGAACGCGAGCCACGTTTTTCTGGTTTGATATTAGGCCTAGATAAACTTTTAAGCAAGGAAAACGTAGTATTTGGGCGCTTGTAGGACGAAGGAGCGAAATACTGCCGGTATAATCAAGGCGCTCTAAGTGGAGCGTACCAAATTCGTCAGAACTGCGCGGTGCTATCGTGATATACGACGCGCTCTGTGAGTAAATAAAGCAGGTGCATTGAAAGGGTTAGATGACGTTGATTTAAAACGCGCCCACGTTCTGAACACACACGGCTCCCATTCCACACAGTAGCAAAATAGCAGCGCCGAGTTTACGCAGGCTCGCTGTGGTGGCTGAAAAAAATATTTAATTGGCCTTCACAAGCCAACGACTTCGCGCAGCTAACTATTAAAAAGAATTACACCATCTTCCCGTGGGGAACCCTGATGAGGATGCGAAGCATCGTGGCGGTTCCGTGTGGTTCCATTGTGTTGCCGTTATGTTGAGTGATCTGGTTTTTACTAGCGCCAGAGGGAATTCCGCGTCCGGGTCCACACCGGTGGCAAAGGCACGCAAGTACTTTGTGTTACGGTGAGTAGGCGGTGGTTCTCGAGGCGCCGAAACTCGTCCATCATGTTCTTGTCGATGTTGTCTCTGTGGTAGAATGGGTAGTCTCCGTCAGCGTTGGTGAGGTAAAGGTTGTTGACATTGGTGCACCGGCTGAGAGCAATGTTGTTGTTGTTGTTGCGCCTTTAGGTATGACACATACCCAATCGGGATCGGCCAATGAGGATGGTGAAAATGAATGCAATTCTTATCTAATCACGAGGCGCTTAGGAAAGATAATTTAGACCGGTTGGAAAAAGTTTCGAGAAAAAAAATCCAGAAAAATCAAAGCGAGGGTGACCAATCGCAATCATACAGAGAATCGTTTTGAATTTTCAATGTAGCGCAGGAGGGCAGAGCATACATGCCGGCGGCAGAACCATCACACGCCCTCCTCTTCCTTGTTGTTGTTGTTGTTCCTTAACCTTCTTGGCGCATACCCAATCTAGGGGATCGGCCAAACATCAGTCGTTAATTCGAATGAGATTACTGCCTAGGTGGACGATTCGAGGAAAATTAGAAAAATTTGGAAGCTTTTTTCTTCTTGTGCTTGAGGAATCGAGTTGGAAATTAGTCAATATTGAAACAATAAATAAATAAACAAATAAATTATCTAACCCTATATAAACACACAGACATCCCGCACAAGAACAGCGCTGTTAACGGCGAAAATTAGACGAACATGACAGGATTTGCCCTCACGCAAAGCGGAATAATTCAGCCATCGGTATTTGTTAAGTCATGCCGGTTAAAATTTCGGCTTATGTTTTTAGTGCCGATCCCCCCGCGTGTCACTTGCCACGCGGGGAACTTCCCCCTGCGTGCGACTTCACCTTGCTTCACCCGTGCCAGAACCACCCTTGAAACTGTTACCCCTCTCCCCGCGCGGGCCCCTCGGGTGGGCGCGGCCTTTGTGAACTTGTTTGGATGCGGAGGGCTTACGGTCAAGGGGAAGGAGGGCTACCACGACGTATATTTTTTTTTTTAGTTTGTGAGTTTTAGTTTTTGTTTGAGAGTCTAGTTCTATATATATAGTGAGCGGAGCAGCCCCTCTTTTTTGCCGAGCAAAACCGAACACGGGGGAAGGGGAGAGGTAAAAGAACGCGGAGTCAGAGCGCGTAAACTGCATTCTGTTCCTGTGTGCGGATTAATTGTTATTTACTGCTTTTCTCCTTGAATTTGGTCTTTCTTCTCTCTATCTTTTTTCTTTAAAAAATAAGTCCGAAAATCTCGCCAAGGCAGAACTTCTAGTGACCGAATGTTGTAGCAGATAACGTTGTAACACACAGAACGCAGCATTACTTCAATTGCCGTGAATTTGTTCCTGTTTTTTATTTGTTATTTGTATATTTTATTACTACTGCCCAGTTCTGCTTATTGCAATATTGTTATTACCCGTTTGATTGGTTTTATACAATGCCCGTTTTTTCTCTTCCTTCGACTTTTCCAAACTTCTTTCCTTTTTTTATTTCTTTCCTTTCTCTTCGACGGTCCTTTGGTGTAGAGCAACACTCTTGGCTGCGATCTTTTAATAAATGTCTCTGTATATTTTTATGCTCGTATATTTGTTGCCTTAGCCTGAGATTGGTGAGTCCATTTTTGGACTGTGCACATTCTTTTATGCATCTCCTACAACAATGCCTTTTGGGCGATGGTAGTCATCTAAATAAATAAATAAATAAACACATCCTTACTGCAGAACGACTACGTGTGCACTCGGGATCGTCTCCCGTGCAGCGCCGAAGGAGATAAAGTGTGAAAGTCAGAACGACTAACTGTAATATGCATCCCAAGAACGAGGACAGAAGGACGGTGTATTTGACCGATGACAGCTCGCGATGCTCAAAACAATTTTGTCACCGTTGGCAGAGTTAATGTGCAGTGCCATAATTAAAGTGCAGCCGGTTAATGTTTCACTCAGCACATATTATAATAAAAATGTTATTAGATGTGCCGACATTCAGATAGTTATGCATACGATTCTTACGCCACTTGTATTCACGATGATTTTCTTTTCCTAGCCGGATTAGAGTAGCTAATTAAGTTGAGTTATCTTATTGTTCTAAAGTTTTGCTATGTTTCTTTCCGCCAATAATGTATACTTTTTTTCTCGCAGAAGTTTGCTAATAAGTATAACAAAACTATACATGTACACAAAACATAAAACAGTGGAACAGCGCCTAAACGAAGACGGTAAGAGCAGACCAAACCCAAACGTTAGTTAGATATACATACAAACTCTGGATCCCTGATGAAACCAGATAAATGTACGCTTGCACTAACATTGCGATCAAGGGCCTCAACTTCGCCAATTATGCATCATGATTTTCGCCGATGCAAGGCGCAGTGCGGGGATGGTGCTTTTCATAATTTTTTATTCGTGTTTCCGTCATCCTGTTAAGAATTGTTTAATTCTTGTCGTCGGTTCGTGAGGGCGGCTTATAAGATAAAAAAGACTTGTTTTAATTTTGTCGTCGCTTCCTGATGGCGGCATATGAGGTAAAAAATTTTTATTTCATTGGTACTCTTCGTACATATTTTAGGATTTTTACGTTTTTGTATGCATGCCTTTTCACATTCCCTGCGATTAATTATCGCTATCTACGCTATTATAACAATTAAATGTGTTACGTCCGCCGATTCCGCATTTTCGGGCAAATGCACGGCACTCTACGGTAAGTTTTCACAATTTTCTATTCCTGTTTCCGTCGTTGTTTTGAGGGGTTTTTCATTGTTCTAAGTCTGGGGGGTAAAAATATGGTATATTTCGCAAGTATACTGTTATATATATATTTTTTTTATTTTCCCGTAGTTAAATATAACGATTAAGTGTGTTAACTCCGCCAATCACACATTTCGCACAACCGCGGGATCTTAAGTGCTTGGTCTGTTTTTGCATTTTTCTTTTCGTGTACCAGTAGTTCTTTTATAGGCTTTTTTTTATTGTGTCTTTATCTGGGGGGAGATATATAAGGTGCCTAATTTTGATCTCGTATGTTCACTTTTATATATTTTGCTGCCTTTTATTTTTGTAATCTCTTTCCACCAACTATCTCTATTTTCGCTATTATAATAAGTCAATGCGTTGCTTCTGTTCATTGCTTCAGCTAAAAACCGACATTTGTGCTATTCTGTGATGTTATACAGCCAACCAGAAACTATTAAGCATGCTGATGCGACTATTTCTCCAAAATTTAATCGTTTTATATAAGTCCCTGATTTGACACTGCGGAAACTTTTCTTTTTTCAGTCGGCCCTTTGTTTTCGTATCTCTTGGTGTATGGGCGCAAGAAACGTTTTTTTTCTGTGTGGGATACGAACGTTTCGGACAGTGATGCCACGCGTTTTTTTTGGTCCACCAGTAATAATGCAACCTAAACCTTTTCCGATTTCCATAACCGCAATTAGTGGGCTCAACTAATCAATATTACAGCTGGTCAGGTCACCGTGTTAGTAGCGCTAAGATTACCGTTTCACAGGCATCCCAAAAATACAACTGTGATTGAATGTCATTTCAACCAGAAAACATATTAGGTAAATTCCCGCTATTGTTCCCCCTCTCCGTTCCCCTGCGTGCTACTCTACCCGTGCCACAAGCACCGTGGAAACTGCTCGCCCCTCTCCCTGCGGGGGGGAGGGGGGGGAGGGGGGGGGGGGGGGGGAAGAGGCTCTTGCGTGGGCACGGCCTTGCGGGCACGGCGGAGGGCTTCCTGTCAAGAGGAAAGAGGGCTACCGCGACGTCTCTCTTTTTTTTTTTTTTAGTTTGCGAGTTTTAGTTTCTGAGTTTAGATTTAGTGAGTGGAGCTGGCCCCCTGTTTTGCCGAGAAAAACAGAAAACGAAAGAAAGAAAGAGCCAAAAGAAAGCAGGCTTAGGGCGCGTAAAACTGCATTCTGTTTCTGTGTGCAGATTAATTTTCATTCACTGCCTTTTCTCTTTGAAGTTGTGCCTTTCTTCTCGCTATCTTTCTTCTTTAAAAAATTAATAAAAAAAATCGCCAGTTCATTACTTTAAGTGACGGGATATATTGTAGCAAACAACGTTGTAATACATAGAACGCAGCATATATAACTTCAGTTGTCATGAGTTTTTTCCGGTTTTTATTTGTGTATGTATATTTTATTACTGCTTCACAATGCTGCTTATTGCAAAGTTTTTATCACCCCTTTGATTAGTGTCATATGATGTCCGTCTTTTTCTTGTTTCGCGTTTTTCCTTCTTTCCTTTTTTTAATTTTCCCCTTTGTCTTTGCTCTTCTTTGATGTTGAGCAACTCTCTTAGTTGAAATCTTTTAATAAATGTCCCTGTATATTTTTATGCGTATAATTTTTGCCTTAGTGTGAGATTGATTAGTCCATTTTCGTACTGTACACATTCTTCTATGTATCTCCTACAAAAATTCCCTTTGGACGAATGTAATAATCTAAATAAATAAATAAATAACGGACTGACTGCAGAACGACTACGTACACTCCGGGGAAAGAACTGAAGTGTGGAAGTCAGAACAGCTAACTTTAATATGCATATCCATAACGAGGACAAAAGGACGGTGTATTTGGCCAATGACAGTTTGCGACTCTCAGTACAATTTTGACTCCGTTGGCACCGTTCATATTCACGCCGTAATTAAAATGAAGCCTGTTCATGTTCCAATCAGCGTACAATGTGATTTAATTTATTATCAATTGATTAGTGTTTTCAATTAAGTGCGCAGAAGATTTTTAAATTCAATGGGAAAAATTTTGTTGGATGAAAGTTCTCAGACGTCCATTTGTCTAGCCAACTTGTTTTCATTGTGAGTTCTTTTTTTCTTGGGATATTTAGTAGCTCACTTTGAAGTCATCCCTTTCTTTTCAAATTTCTTGGACATTGCGCGCAAAAAGCGTTTTTTGTGTGTGGTATGCGAAAGTTCTCAGACGGTACGGCCTCGAAATTTATTTTTGTCCAGCAATATTAATGCAACCCAAACCTTTTCCGATTTCCGTAAGCCCAATTTTTGCGCAATACAGTAGTAGAGCCGGTCACTTGGGCAGTAGCACTAAGATTACTCGTTTCACATGCATCACAACCATACAGCTGAATGAATTCCATTCGAAACAGAAAACACTTTAAAGTAAATTCCCGCTACTGTTGCACACAGGGCACCGGCTTTTGCTGGTATAAGGGAATAGCCGAAGTATCGCCTTTGAACACTATTTCCCAAGCAGTTAGTTGGACGAAGTTTTATTATTGATCGGCGGTTAATCTTAAATTCTCAGACTGTTTATGGAAGACGTTTTTTTGGATGGGATTAGATTGGATTGGATAGCATTGTTCTGGAAAACGTTTTCTTTATTATCGCATTGAGTGCTACCGTAGTCGATGGGTGGACATCCTAGTCATGTGGTCCACGCTGTGCCGCGGCGGCCCAGGCGCGCGTCACAAGAAACTCCTTATCCGCGAACTGGCCCAGCGCAGCAAGCTCTACCACTGCTCACGTCTGTTTATCAAATATCTCTTCGTCTTTTTAACGGAATTGAGATTCTGTTGCAATATTAGCAATTTTCAGCTATTTATTTCGATTAATTAGCAATTGCAGTAAACGAACCTACACTTGCTTTTATTTGATGATCTGCCTACCATGCACTCACTACAAGCACCAGTCCTATCACGTATGATATTGTTTCATGGAGTAACACATATGGTCGCCATCTATCGTCCTTGCAACGTATTCAAAATCAGGCAATTCCTACCATTTCTATCAGCTCGTTCCGCCCTAAGGCAGCCTTTCGCTTCGACAGGATGGTGCCATCTCTGTTTTTTTTTTTTTCGTAACCCACTGATATTTCTGTTTCGAGTGCGTGTAATTAGCTTTATACCAGCTCCCTGAAATGCAGCATTTGCAAAATGAATTATATTGGATTAGCCGCCAAGGAAAGTTACTACGCATAGCGAGCACTAATTACGGTAAGATGACATTTTGCTTATTTAGCCATATCATTCTAGAGTAGTCCACCTGTAGCAATGAAATTACCATAATCGTGGCTTTTCTTGAGAACATTTTTATCTGTTACGCAGGTGGCTACCTGACTGTGTTTTTAACTGCGGAGCTGTCGTTACTGGCCGTAATGTGTGCAGTGTCATCAATGTTATGCCATATATCCTATAGGTACTCCCACCATTTACCGCGCGCGTAAGTACGCGCTTTACGACGAGCGCCGGCGAAGTCCAGGCTTGCGTGTGGCGCTCGCAAAAAATACCAAGAAAGCAGTTCACGTGCTTCCGCGCCTCAAGGGGGTGGATCCCAAGACAGCTCGCGCTACAGACGCCCAGTTTGGGAAGCCGGTTGCCGCTGGTTCTAGCCCGTGTTTACGCGTTCCACTTTGGGAGAAATGTGAAAGCGGCAGTCATGCATGAGGAAGACGACGATATAGATGGATATGACGATGGATATTACTACCACAGTGAAAAGCAATGACGGAACATGTAAATAATCAATTTCTAACCTAATGCAATGCGCGCTTATCTTACGTAGAAGAAAGCCTCCAGCTGGGCTATGGTTCAAGCCTTGCGCGACTTATGGCAAGGTTCGCCATTTGTTTTTTGTTACAGCCATTAAGTTGTGCAATTTTGTAGGTAAAGTTTGAGCGTACTTACTATGTTTACTCCTGGCCTGTAAATTTTTATTTCAATAAAATATTCAATTTGTCATTAATTTGCTTATTCTTTGCCCCACCATTATGGGATCTTTGAGGTGGGGGGGGGCGGACTTTGCGCGGACCAGTCGCTATCGAATAGTCGTTTCATGTTGCCCAAGAAACAGTCTCTCGCTTGCGGATAGTGGCACTTCGGTACTACCAATTAGGAACTTACTAACTAGCAAGCATCTGTAAGAAATCGTGGGCAGTTCTTGCGAATATCAGCGCGTGCAGTTGGCAGCGTATAAGTATGCTTGTTCGTATAATTTGCCCTAAGCGAATTTCATTAAGTCCGCACTGTGTGAACTCCGTTGCTGGGCTGCGTTCAAGTAAACATCTTGGTTTTGTATTAACCAAAAGCTGCGATAAAAACTATTGACATCAACGAGGAGGAAATATTGGGAGTGTATGACTCTTATAAAAGATGGGTGTTCTTTGGCAGGGCTATTTGTAGGTGATAACAAAATATGGTTGTTTGCCAAAATACAGTCTTGGTGAAAAACTCTTTCAAAACAACAGCACACCATAACCGGTAGGCAGTATTGAAACGCGATGTAAAGAGACTTAAAAAAAAGGCGGTACGAATGTTTCTATCATGCAATCTTGGGTCATCTTTTTCCGTGCTCCCCTTCGCAGCGAGTTTCTGACGACTGGAGCCCCATGTTTGCATCTGCGGTTTACTGGCCAAGGCGGACTTCGCAGTTTTACTACTTCAAAGTGAATTTATTAGCACTTTTTAAACACAAGCAATCAGTAAAACTCTTCATGCGCACAAGAACATAATGTATATAAGTAAAAAACACCAATCCTGAATACATATATTTATTTACAGAAACATTTCAGGCTCGAGGTAGGGACTTGAATAAGGCGACAATAAAAATCAAAACAAGAGAGCAAATCGCGAAAGAATTATATATAATGCTATTATGCCCTGTGTATATATTATACTATGTACAAACACGCAAGTTAAGGCATGCCCTCTTATATGCCGCAGAAGCGCTGCATGGCGTGCAGGAAAGTGTCCAGTGTGAGGCGGCCGTTGCCGAGGCGCGACTCCAACTCTCTGATGGCCTTGTCCTTCTTCTCCCACTTCTCTCGCTTTCGTGCCTGCCCGCCGTTGGCCAGCTGCATCAGCGTTGCTGTTGTCGTAGCCTCGTCCCGCTTGAGCCATTCCACGAAGGCATAGATGTTGGGGTGAGCCTTCCCCAAAAGGTTGTTGATTTTTCTGCGAATAAGGAACATAAAAACATACCACCTTGCTGATAACAATATTTGCTTGCATGACTACCGAACATATATCTCGCTTAGCAAAGTGTACTTACCGGTGCCACGCCTCCTTGAGATTGTTGGTTCTTGCTCCCTCGTTCTGATAATGATTCCATTGCGCTGGACGTCGAAATTGCCCTGCATCCAGGTGCCCTCAAAATAGAGGATCAGCTGTGGCATGCCCGTGGAAGAAGGAGCCGTTGTCTTCAGGCGCCGCCATGCGACCCGCACAAACGTGGGCGGGGATCATCTTTGTAGGCTTTTGCAAGCCCTACTTCCTGGACTCTTCGCCATATGGCTTGCCCAAAATGAAAGTGGCAACCGCGGTGCCGTGTACCCGAAAAAAACAAAAGTAAAAGCTTGAATAAGCGCTAGTTCGAAGTCTGTGCGCACTGTGCTCAAAGACAGGGTTGGCCAAGAGCGTCCAGTTTCTGCTTGAAGTGGGTGAGGGCGATTATGTACACTTCTCGGGACTTTCCCGGTAAAAGAAAATACGCAATATTACAACTGGCCCCTTCTTTGCGAGTGCTTATGGTAAGTAGCTGATAAAACAAAGTGGGGCATGCAAAAAAAGTTCCATCCGCGAATGCTTCTTCGGCTTCACAAAATGCTTGCAGCGCCTCTTGCGTGCAAAAGCACAAAATTCTGCCAACATGCGCTGTCACATCAAACAGTAAGAAGTTCCGTCCGTCATGGGTCTCTCTCTGTACACGTCCAAGGTCGATTCCCGTTACGTGAGTGGGCAACGGGGGCTGTTGTTTCCTTTTTTCCCTGTAGACGGTAGAGCGGACGCTCTCAAATGTAGGGACGTCAGCGACGACGGTAGTGTGCCCCTGCAACAAAATAACATGGGATTGTATTTTTAAAATTTGTCACCGTATGTGCAATTGCTTCGCGGCAAATGACCTCGAAAAGCAATACTGTTTTTGCATCACTTACGACGCAATTGTGCCCTCCACTCTTCGCATTCCAACCCTCACCAATTCTCGTCCCCTCTCTTTCTTGTGCACTTCATCTCTAGTGACTGTCCTCGTACCTTGTCTCTCCTCTTGCGCAGCTTGTTTTTCACTCTTTTTTCCCTGAACATCATGAACCAACAGGCCCAGCTTCCACTTCCTCTCTGTCCGCCTTCCTCTTTTCGTCACCACCCTTCTCTCAGTCCTGCGTATCTCTTCACCTTCCTTCCCCGTTCCATCTTGTAATTTTAAAATCCGATCCTCCCCCTCATGCCGCTCATATTTCCCCCTTGTATGCTCTCCATCCTTCCTACAACCTCTCACAACGTCGTTACCCTTTCCAACATTTTTGCTTCTCCTCCGATGCTGTATCTTTCTATATACATTTGCTTCCCGTATGTCCTTACCCTCCTCTTTCACCCTCGTCATGCTCCGCTCTTTTTCTCGTTTACCTTTCAGCTTCCCCCTATCTAACTCCTATCTCCCCCCACCTTTTTGATCATTTCCTCACTTGCTTACCATTGCCATATCTCCTCCTTTTGGCCCCTTAAAATTTTCTAGGTATCCATTCCCACTCTTACTCCTCCATTATATCTTTTCTCTACTATTCTCAACTCCGCGACCACATCATCCATTGCTACGATTTCTTTGCACCCTGTTCTCCCCTTGCCTTCCCGGTATGCACTGCTTTTTCCTGCTTCTGCCATTTTCTCCTCACCATAGACCCATCCCAACCACAATATTCATTTTCCTATCTTCTTTCTCCTCTTCTTGTATACCTTGATCTCCCTATCCCACTGTCCCTTAACCCATTTCTACTTAATTCTACAGACCTTTTCCTTCTCCAATCTCTACCAACTGAAATCCCTTACCTATCAATTTCTAGTAAGGCAGTCACCCACCGGTTATCAGGCTCCCCAGTGAATTTATGGATGATTCGGGTTAGAGGCAGACAGACGGGTTCAAATTTGCCCGCTTAGAGATATCGAGAAAGACACCGGACAAAATGAACAGCTTCTCATAGCAAAAACCTCTGAAGCTTTCGAGTAGCCTATTATAGCCGGCGCTAACACTAATATAACAAATCCCCCGTAAAGGAATTAGTGGACTATAGGATATAAAGTACGTTCTTTGACTTATTACTAACGGTAGCGCCACGGCCTGCGATTCCCGGGTGTGCCGATACACCAACGCATAAGATATTGAGTTTTTTGTTACTTGTCTTACGTAGTACACCTTATAGATGGAACTCCCGTCTTCTGTCAATACGCAAGTTCCTACAGCAGGATTTTGGTTACAGAAGACAACTTGTGTTTGTTTTATTGAAATTATCCCGAAACGTGTTGTAAGGCGTTGGTCCGCTGGAACGGATATACGTATACCAACAGGAAGTTGTATTTTAGCAGCTGTCAGTCATGGATAACTATCAGTCAGTCTCATAACAATCAACATGAAGCCGCCGCTTCTAAGCCATTCCAGCCGCAGTACAAAGCCACCATGGAAAAGACAGGTCGAATTTTGTGTGCGAGGATAAGAGTGCGATCGTTTCAAATTTCTTGATGGTTATAAACTTGAATCGGTTTTACTACACTAAAAACAACGCATTAAAGAAAAACAGGACCGAAGAGATGGGTGGCGTCCCAGCATGAGGGAGCAAGGTAAGTAAATACGTGGTAAGGGTGGTTGAAAAATGCCTTTCGAAGACATTTCCCGCCAAACAGGCAGATACGAGGGCATTTTTTTACTTATAGCTGTGATAAAAAAAATAGCTTAAATCAGCTCCTAACCATGATTAGACCGTACTCTGACTGGGCGTTGATATCACACCGTAGTCATTTGACTTCAAAAGGGGTGTAGGGTCAAAAAATCCGTTCTCCCCTTTACGTATTTGTTAAGACAATATCCTAAGATTGTTTTTTTCCCTTAAACTTGGTTTCGCAGAAAATTCGAAGGAAAAAAAAAACCAGATGGATATTCGGCATGCTGAATACTTATATGCAATTCGTAAAACGCGTATTTTGTCCAAAATTCTAATCCGGACCATCTGGTGTTGCAGAGGGAAATGTTTTAATAAATTTCTAAATCAGTCAGTAGGGCACTTATTTTCCCACATATAGTTTTTTGTAGTGGTCACAACCTTGTAAACCAATGTTATGAGAGAAAATAACATTCTTGTACTAGTTCCACTAAAACAGGGAAAAACATAACAGAAAGACACAAAGAAACTACTTTACCTCAGCATTTCACATCCATAACACTAAAGGAATGACGTGGAAGAACTAAGGTATATAAAAGAATGGGTGGAGGACCACTCGCCGCTTCTGATAGCAGACGGCAGAGAGGAAAAAATTCTGCAGAAATACAGAGAATTATCTTCTAATGCGCAGCATTCCTGTGCCGCTTGTCTTGAGTGGGAGTGTTCTACAGCCAATTTTTTTTTTTTTGGTTTTTCTGAATCCTGTCCGACCAATTAACTCCATTTACGCTGCTATAAGGATTAGAAGCCGAACATTCGCAAAACCTGCATTATTGTGGAAATGTCATGCGTTATACGGTTTGCCATTTTCCGTAATTGTGTAATTTTTTTTCTTATTTTGTAGTTTTTCGAAATTTCTTTCGACCAATTATCTCCATTTACGTTATATATAGATTACATTTGAAGCTTTTGCGAAATCTACATTATTGTGAAAATGCAGGGCGTTACACGGTCAGCCATTTTCTGTAATTATTTCATATTTGTCTTGTTTTTTTAATTTCCAAAATTTCGTTCGACGAATTATCTTCTTTACGCTATTATAGCGATTACAGGTGAAACTTTGGCGAAATATGCACTATTGAGGAAATGCCATGCGTTATACGTTTTGCCATTTTCGGTAATTTTTTAATATTTCCTTATTTCTTGTTTTTCAAATTTTGTCCGACCAATTATCTCCATTTACGCTATTAGAAGGAGTAAAGATGAAGCTTTTGTGGAATCTGCGTTATTGTGCAAATGCAAGGCGTTACATGGTTCGCGATTTTCCGTAATTTTTCTATATATTTCTTATTTTTTTAGTTTCTCAAAATTTCGTGCTACCAGTTATCTCCATTTACGCTATGAGAGCGATTACAGGCGGAACTTCCGCGATATCTGCATCTTTGTGGAAATGCAGAGGGTTACATGGTCCTGGCTGTGGAGGTATTCGGCAAAGAATGCTACGCATTACAAAACTTTTCAACAGGGACAGCGAAGCAACGTCGAATTCGCTTATAAGCTTAGCTTATAAGCTTAGGGTAAGCATGAAGGAAGTCTTTCTCTCTCTCTCAAGCACAAACAAGAACCCACAGGCCCCACCCACACAAGTACCCACAGTCTATCAGCGCAAGTGACCAAACCTGGGCATGTCGACAAAAAAATGCTAATTATTTAAATCAAAGCACCATGAATCATTAGCTTGTCGTTTATGATACACAAAATTGTATTTTACTGCTAAACATTGGTCCTACACAGTATACCATGTACTGTAGAGACTAAAGGCTATAGTGGATAGGCCACAACAACTATGGAAAAAGAAAAACACTGCAAAGAACGACTTAAAAGAACTTACGGGGAAAGTGAAATTGAAAGCTTTCCCATAACAACACTCTACACCTTGCCGCACGGGAGCGCTATAACATAACCCCCATTTTCTTGCTTTTTAAGCTGGTGTGCGGGTACGTAATATGGACGCAATGGGTATGGCCTGTTTGTCATGTTCCACCTTACCGGAAAGCCTCTGAGGGCTTGACTTGCTTTAAACACAGTGGTCTTTCCTTGGGTAACTAAACGGGAAAATTTTGGACTGTATTTATGTCTGTCCCTCGAATCAGCCGCCCAGCGAAAGGTTAAAATGAATTCTTAAACGGAGAGTTTATGGAGGCAAAACAGTTCCAAATTACTAAAATCGAAAACACACTTGATACTTGTCAACGGTATTCACGCAAGAGAAAACATTAAGCAAATTCGAGGCAAAATATCACTACATAAGTGGTATTTGCGATGTTCTGTTAATTAAAAATTACATGGCTACTGTATTTTGCGGTAGGAAATAAAAATACGCGTTAAAGCGATGCTGTGGCCCAAAAATTCAAAACGCACCCGCGCGTGACTCTAGACACGCGTTGACATTCCAGGAGGTCCAACACTGACGAAAAGTCCCAGTAGATGGTGCGCGAGCAGTGGAACGCGGTAAAATTGACTCGTTTGAGCAAACTTGCACCGTGTTTTTTACGAGTGCAGGGAGGCGGGAAGGGAAGAGCGTGAGAGGTGGGCGGAGAAGAAAAGATAGGCATTTACGTGGCCAGGGCGGCAGAAAATTATCTTTCGACGACATAAAGTGAGCAGATGAACAACGCCTTGTATGAACAACGCTGGCACTGAGCTTCTAAAAATAAACTGGAGCCTTCGTTGGGCATCGAAAAAGTGTCCTCTCCCTGGCGGTGACTCGAGTAGAATCGTCGCAGGGTGGCTGTATTGCTAAGTCTGTGGCGCGGCACGTGAGGCTGTTGTCTTGTCCGTTCTTCAAAGATTCCAAGATTTAGCTTCGTTGAGCTCGCGCTGTCCGGAGTGGGGGCTGTGGCTCATGCGGTACATCAAAGAACCCGATCAACCCGAAGTAATTCTTATGCCGCACAAAATATTTATTATTTGGTGCCTGCATTCAGTCACGTTAATTGGGAAATTGCCGATAGACTTACGGGAACGTGTGAGTGCTCTGAAATCTCAGCATAAGAAGATTACCATAGATTAGTGACGGGCAGATACTACGCTGCAAAATAAACAATGTGCAGCAGTGAGCATTTACAAATGGTATAAATCTGAAAGCCGAGCAGAAACAGCGCAAAGGGCGGCTTTTCGGTTCCATTGCGCTGTTTCTAATGCGACAAAAATAAATTGGGAGCAATAAAATGAAATAGCACGCAGTACGCGAAGTTATGTTCAATTACACATGAAGAAAGCCACAAGAGAACCCTCCAAATGCGGGCACATAGGAAAAAAATTGAAGTCTGCACCATTCATGGACGAATAAATGCAAACTACGCGTACAAAATTCGCAATTTTTTCACTGGCGGAATTTAGGCTTCATTGAGTATAATGTACACGGCGTAATTGGTCACATACACATGAAACCGCACAAGTAGCCCATGCCGATTGGATTGAAGCGTCATTAGGCGCTGTGACGAAGATTTTAAAGTTAACTGATTTAGCTATGTATACTGGTAACATTGATGAAAATTTGATTAGCACATACAAACTTGAAACAATTACACTTATTACATAGATGAGCAAATGTAAAGTATTTGTTCGTAATCTTATAAATCGCAGTTCTCATTTAATTTTACATATGGAATTTGCAGGAGAACTAGCAACATTAATTTTTTATTTACATGTTACTTGGTAGTAAAAGCCAGGCATGAACTGCTTACATTTGTGGCATAAAAATTGTATTTTTGCATCATATGCAGTGCTGAATAAATACCTCAGTAAACAGAACACCTGACAAACGCAACACATCTGTCTGGTCGTTCTGTTTAGCGAGAGTTCACTTTCATAGTATATAGAGCTTATTATTATTCTAGGTATACGGTGCACTGGTTCATTGTATCGCAGTTGACGAATATTCAACCTGGGCGAGTTTTGGAAACATCAAGAGTTGGTTGTAAATAAACAATCCTATCAGACGAGGGCTGTCTGTAAAGTAATTTGAAATTCATTTGCATTGACTGAGACAAATTTAACCTGCGACCATGTTATAAGCCAGAAATGTGCAGTTTTCAGCGCATGCGGTTAAAAGAGTTCTTTAATGTGACCCCTAGTGTCACTAAATAAGGTTCTCTAGTGACCCCCACTGAATACTTGGCCAAGGTAATAGTGTCGATTGGGACATTTGGGATTCTTTTGTAGTCGTTTATGTATGTCTACAAATGGTATGGCAGGCAAGAACTTGTGAGGCGAGGCGGAAACAACTTTCCTCAATAGATGAGCTGGTACCGCCGCCGGCAACATTATCCTTCCACAGCGGTTTTTTCAAGTCAATCCAAGCCACGCCATGCCAATTGTATTTTCAAAGGGCTACGTCAATTCAATTGTTTTGCGTTGTGACAGCTCGCACGGCATCTGTTGGGGCAGCCAGCGTCTCTTCGGCGCTGTATTTTAAGACGTTAAAACCAATGCAACGCTGGTACTTATTCTCTTTCAAGTAGCCAAAGAAAGACAAGGTCGTTAACAGTTGCCCTGTGCTTTGACCACAAAGCCAAATGAGTGAGTAGCAGAAAACTTGATTGGCCAGTGTACAACTCAAGTGCTTGCAAGAATAAAAACGGTTCTACATTGTTTTGTGGAATTGTTGTAAGAAAACTTTGGCACAGTATCAGTGTTATCCTCGCAGACAAACGTTGGTCCGTCTATTACAGGGCGCTTTGTTATGCGGGTGGAATGGCTTATAAGCGGCGGCTTAACTCGTTATGTGTCATTCCCACTCGCTAGGTACTACAGTAACATGGTGGCTTTGATGCGTTCCTGGAGTAACTTAGTAGCGCCGGCTTTACATTATTTTCTAAAAATAGTGATTTATAGTTATCCGCCGAAGCGCGCGTACTGCAGCAGACAGGAAATACTAATTATGTAGAACTCGACGTTAAACTAACAAACTATGTAACGCGTCACGTGTTACACCCGTTGTTATTATTGGTGTACCCTGATACGGGCATCACGTTGTAGTACTCCTAGTTTGCCATATTTGCTGTTTTTGTTTTTCCTTATTAACAATAAGACAGAACGAATTTTTAGTGTCACAGTGAGCATATTCTCAAGTCGTTTCAATCTTAGACTAAAACATTGCGAAAAGTGACTTCATCCCGCGAAGTCCGCCCTTCATACGTACTCAACTACACAGTTCTTTGAGAATAATGTAAGTCCTTAGGTCCACTAGTAACTGGTCTGTAACTCGTTGCAGCTGCTTCCAAAAGCTACTGGTTGCAGATGCTACTACTTTGGTGATACTGGTTTCATCTAAGAATAATCCAAAAACTCAGTCAAAAAGCTGGAACCAGTAGAAATATTTTTCACCTGAGGAGAGCAGCGCACTCGGCAAGCCAAGATACTGCAAAATGCAAAAAAGATAAGCTGTCCAAATTATGAGATCCAGCTTACCCATCTCATAGGTCACATTCTAATCAGAAATGGTGGGCTTTGCGCCCCGTCCATACTGCTGCCCATTCAACTGATGAGTTCCAAACAATCTGATATGAGTGACAGGATTTTCGAGTTTCGAAGGCATACTGCTCAATTTTCCTTCACGCACAAAATATTTGTAAGGCGAAGAAGCTAGCAACAGATGCTTATGTGCACGACTAAATAGGAAAGAGGTATCCGCAACGCGCTTTGATAAGTTCTCTCACTTGGTTCATGTGATGGATACTTCGCTGAAAATCCACCAGGAACTTTCCGAGCGGCATCCGTGGCTGCACTTGAAACCTGCAGCTTAGGGACCTGTGCCAGGTCACCCCTCCGCGTGGTTTGTTGTTCGGAGGTTATCGCTGTCATCACTGTGGTTCCACAGAGCAATTTGGCCTTGTGATGACAGCCACTGCCGCTCGAAATACGACGAGAACTCGCCGATCGCTGCGTCGATTCTGGCGTTCCCGGCCACGGGCATCACAGCATTGAGGGATGACATCCAATGGGGAAGAACCAGGGGCAAAGGAAGGAGTGCCCACTTTTTTTAGAGCTGGATCCTGCGTGTCCCTGTACAGCGACTGCAAAAAAAAAAAAAACGTGTTTTTTTCTGAATTAGGTAGGGAAGGGGATAAGAGAGGCAAAAATATTTTCACGAATTCATGTTCCTATAAACTTCGACTGATAAGACACGCACCCGTAAGCCAAGATCAGCCACCTTCTGCATGAGGCACTGGCTGAAGTGAAAGAGGCATCCTTTCACTGTAGCTTCAAGGAACACATCTTCGAAGGCGGAGATAGCAGACACCTCAAAGTCGAAGTGGCCCACCTCCAGTGTTCCCACGGTTCCGTGCCTGGCACATAGTGCGTTCTTGATCACTTCGAAAAGCTTTGTGTAGTCTGCCCTTGTTTTGCTTGGCATTAGGGCAACCACCAGTGGTAGCCCTTCTCCTTTGAGGAACCCGTGAACGCTGTACGTTTGAGAATACTCTGGAGGGCAGTAATCGAACGTGCCATCGCACATCCAGTGCTTTGACTCATGCAAGACCTGCTGGAGGTCTTGCTGGCAAGCAAAAATAAGGAAGGGGGGATCCGCTTGCTCGAACAGCACCAGCCTCTCGGTGACATCGTTGGTTGTTCGTGACTCCCATGTTTGGGTAATACTGTGACCTCACGGACCTGGAAATAAGACATGACAAGCTTTCAAGCATACTAATGGTGATTGTTGCTGTGAAATTAAAATCCAATATATTTATTTTATCGAACTGAAATAGGTAAAGTACTTCAACAGCAATGCGCACTTCCCAAAATATTTTGTTTTGCATTCCCAAAATATTTTGTTTTGCTAGAATGACATGCTTGCAAAGAGCTGCGCACCCAGTGATAAAACTAAAGCAAATCTATACCTATAAAAACAAGTGCCCGATTGACTAACTGACTCACTGACTCATCAACGCGCAGCCAGAACCGCTAGACCTAGAGACTTCAAATTTCGGAAGTGCATTTGTGTCATGGCGTAGGGCTCACTGAGGCAGAATTTTTCGAAATTGTGCTCCTAACCAAGGAAAGGAAGAAATTATGTTTCCGTAGATTCGTGATTATCTTGCTCACCCGTTTACATACGGAAGCGCTTCTTGCTGATATATGTAGCCCGTAAAAAATATTTCAAAGTGTTTTTAGGATTTCGCCCTAATCAAACACTATCGTAGTGATTCTGCATTTCAGAACAATAATACTAAGCAGAAAGGGGAAAAAGTGCGTCAGTGCGTCAGTGGGGAAAAGTGCGTCTGTGCTTTTGCGTGCCAGCGAGTTCGAATTTTTGAAAACGTCACTTTGATCATGTTCTCTGGTTGATGAGTTCTATGTAGTGTACCGAAGTGCGCGTGCGCATGCTCCTGATGATTGATGTGTAAATATGAGACGATGCCTCAATAAATGTTAGTTGCAAGTGAGCGCTTGTCCCGTCGTCCTTCTTTACTGTCGTTGTCCAAGTCGCGCTCTATTTTTTTTAATCGTATTTAAGTTGTTTTTTGCGAAGGGCTTTTTGGCACATGAAGTAAATCCTCAATAAAGAAAGTGCTCGTTGTGGACAATTATGACAAAAGGCGTTGGCAATAAGCAAACAGAAAATTCTACAAAGCATATGCCACAAAAGTTCGCAAATTACCGAGATTATAACTCATGTGAAAAAAGTTATACGGAATGCCTACATAATTCCGGTGAACCAGTTTTTGTTCTAATGAAAATCGGTCATTGCTTTTTTGTGATATTTCTTTTTTATTTAATCGTGAAGATTTTCTCATTTTTTTATCAGGATATCTTGGATGACACCATACCTTTCAGACAAGACAGAATTAGCAAAACATACGCGCGAGGGTCATGCATATCCGTTTTCTGCTTATTGAGTTATACCTGCTTTCTTCTGGCCGCCGTAACAATTAACCAATCTTTACTGGTACGATGTGAAGTTCTTTCATTTCTTAAAAGCGCTATTGTGGGTAAATAGTTAATATAAACGTCCGTACATAAAACTGGATCATTTTGTGGCACGGTTTAGTTTTGAGCTGTCAACGTTATGTACGCTCCTTTTTAAATACCGAAGGGCGCTAAAATCATTCACTTCACCGTTTCATAGTAGAGGTGCTCGCCATACGCAAGCTAAGTAAACACTAATACATAAACTGTGAATACACTGCGAACAGATGCATTAATAATTCCCGAAAATATTATGAATATCCCTTACCTCGTAAAGTCAGCAGTCACTTGGCATACTTGTGCCGAGAGACTAGTAGAAGCAGGTTCGGAGGGCCCAACGTTGCAACAACTCTGAATTTTTTTTTCGGAGTTCAAAAACTGGCCGTCACTTTTACGGCCAAGTGACCGTGATTTTTGACAAGCAGTCGACGTAAATGGGGAAGACTCGTCCTGTTGTACTCGTCTGTGTGTTCCGCGCAATCCTCATGGCTTTTCAAGTATCAGACCAACTAGCCCGTCAACAAATCTTGCTGAAGACTGATGTTTCGTCGTCAACTCGATGGCAGAGGGGATAGAACAAGGAGCGAAAGGAAACAAACAAACTGATCTCGGTAATACAGCACTCTGATTGGCCGCCCCAGGCGGCTCTCGCCGGTGGGGCATTTTGCTTTTTCTCTTGTTCGACGCCGGCTTGTCGAAGAATGCTTCCTTTGTAGGGGACCCCTCCGGGAGGCACCGCTGCCTGTTGCTCGGGGGAGTGGAGGTCTTTCCAAGGACGCATCCTTTGTCTCCCGTCGTGGCGGTCGCGGCGGCCGCCGCCGTCCGCGCGATCGGGGGTGGAGGGAGGAAGGGACATTTTCTCTCTGTTTTCGGAAAGCGTCTGGGTTGCCCTCCTTTCCCATGTCGGGGGCACACATAATTATTTGAAACTGCGACGGAGCCAACGTCTCTTTTCTGGTCCCCTTCAGCAAGCAGCAAGCAGCCAACGGAGCTGCAGCAGCAGAACGGTTGTAGCACGCGCCCCCCGCGGGCCATCCTCCCGTTCCGAAATCACTGTGCCTAGGTACAACATATTACAAGAAGCGGGATAAAGCGAAATGACGCCCAGGCAAGCCCATCTCCCGACGACCTCCCCTCGTCTGCCTTACGTGTACGTACGCCGAAGCGGCAAGCAAGACGATATCCCGAATTCCCCAAAAGGGAGGCCTTCTTGTAGCCCCCAAAACCATAAGAAAAAGCGCGAGGGGTTATTTGCGAAACTCCTTTGGGCGGTGCCATACCATTTACAGCGGTGAAACGGAAAACTTCCCGGAGTGACTCCGCCGACACACAATGACGTCCTGATGTCAAGCAGCGCAGCCCATTAGCTTAATACTGCGAAACATAAGACCAGCGCAGGTGACTGACACCGAGAGAAATTATTTCGAGGCATTCTCCTCGAGCCAAGTCGGGGAAAGCTGAATAGTAGTTTTCTTGGTGCTTCCCCCTCCAAGGCCACGCACGACCTTCGGTGCGCCATGGGGAGAAAAAAATTTAAAAAGAAACATTTTCTGTATAACTGCCGTTCATGGCCAAATTTAGTCAGTTCTGATAAAGGTGACCTATGAAGCTTCGAAGAGGTATTTGGTTGGAGTATATTTATTTGTCTTCATGTATGTTGTGACCCGACCACACATTGAATTCCTTGAATTCCGTGAATTCCTGCAGTTTTCTGTACAAGGAATTCACCTTATAAAAGAAAACGCGTGGCTTTGGCGTCCCTTGCGCTGAGCGTGGTTGGGGCTGAGCTGGCCCGAGGGGGCCGTCGCCTGGGGCTGCACCCCTCCGCAATTATTTTGATTGCTGTGCTTCTTTATTTGTAAGCCCATGCATCTGATAGGCGTTTAGACGCGAATGTACGCTCGAAGCAACAACGTCAGTTAGAAGGATATGCGAAGGATATGATCTGCCGGGCTGTTGGGTCCGACCGGTTTTCCTTGCCAGGAAACGGGAAGGGGTCTACTGGAGGGCAGTAAGTATAAACTTCCTTTTATGCACCCTCCATGAGTATATTCTCGCCTACATAAATTGCTTTGCCCGGCAAAAAACTTGGCCGGCGGCTATGCAGACCTATTCTCATTCTGCATTTTGAAAGGGGGTGCATTTTACGATGCCACACATTTCTCCCACCCTCCAGACAGATCGTTTTTCCTTATTTTTCAGATGCGGCTCATGCGGCAAGGCGACCACGCTTTTTTTTTTTTCAAGTTTTACAGGATGACACCAGGGGTCTTTGACTTACCGCTGTCGTTTGGGAAGAACGACCTCACGCGGCAGTACGCAGTGCGAGAGCCTCTGGAGCCTGGGGAGAGATTCGCAAAGCTCGCAAAGAGACTTTTGGAAAGCATTGGACCACACAACCGCCAGTTTTAAGTGCGAATGCACTTTATAAGCGACCCCAAACCATCCACCGCCGGCGGCGGCGGCAGCGGCGTCCGCAGTGCTCCTCTATATTTAAAAAAGAAACAGCATCCGGCGCCAGGTTTCGATCCGAGGACTTTGCGGCCGCAGCGCGACGCTCTACCGACCAAGCCACGGACGCTACGCCGATATCAGTGTTAGTGACGCGCCTTATATCTTTAACGCATTCAAACTACGTCGTCAGCGGCGTGCGTTGGCGACTCAGCGGCGTTATAGCGGCTTGATAACTGCGTGGTGTACACGTGATACTACAAACCCGATGGA
>CM023458.1:56390231-56455419 GCA_013339765.2 Haemaphysalis longicornis
AAAGTTCGAAATTCAAAAACTGCTTCAACCGTGTCAGAACGGCGCGACACAAGGGACTTGGGTGCAATTCCAACCACGGGAAACGTTTATTCTCGAAGCGCTTGATGTGCCTGTGCTTACCATCATCATCATCATGTTTTGCGAAAACCATTCTGTAAAGTTGGCTTTCCTGAAGTGCAGTTCCACTTTTCGACGCCGTCAGTGAGGGAAAGCCCCGCTTTAAAAGAAGAGGTGCACATTGTTGTGCTTGTTTTCATCTAAACGGAAGACTGTCCCGTATTACTACGGCAAATCGTTCTTTTTTTTTTTGCTAAAATAGCACACAGCAAGAAACCCTGCTCTTCTGACCTTGCTTGATTTCTACAGATCCAAAGCAAGTGCGCACATAACATCATCATCATCATCTTCTTCAAGTGCCTTGCACACCCACCCTGGATGGAGATGAACAACTGCAGTAGGTTGGAGCTCTTCGGCGACCACACCTCTGTGCCCTGGGAAGAGGGAAGAGACAAAGGAACAGAACAAAATGGCGGTTGGTTGGCGAACAGCCCACAACAAGCTGTTCAACACAATATTCTGCTCAGAGACTGGCACAAGCAAGGCACTTGTGGTGGGATATGGAACACTAATCAGACAGGTTGACACGCCACTTCCAACCACCAAAGATACCAAGCAACCCCCAATTATGAAACAAGTGCATAGAATTGAGTCAAGAGAACACTTTACAAAAACAACAACAAATCACAGGTTTAGGAAAAAAAAAAAAAAATGCAGTGCAGGGGCTCAAATCCAGGTTGTTACCTCTGGACATATTTTCACATCAGTTAAAATGTTGCAAGCCAAGCCAATGACGAAGCAAAGCTGAAAACTATTCTTCCCATAATTCTCAAGGTAATAGTGATTTGCATTGATGCCAAATCTAGTTTCCCCTCTGGTATATTGACACTCTATGGTCTAGCGCTCTTCCTGTCTAAGTCTTTCTTCTTGCACCCCCATTTTTTTTAAGTGCGCAGCACTTCAGGGGCCTGGCTTGTCGTCGCAGCTCTCGTTCAGGGTCATGGCATCACGCCCACACAGATGCTTCATAAAGAAAACCGCTCACCCAGGTCAGAACCAAACATGAGTCCCTTGCGTTACAATGCTGATGTCTATCCCACTGAGCCATAGATACAGACGTTACTCGCATGCAAAGTGGTGGGGGTGCTTTTGTGCCGCCCCGTTATCAGGCCACAAATAAGTACACAGTATAAAATTTAAAAAAATCACGAATTAAAAACAATAATTCCTCCAAAAATCATACTCAATCCAGTGTTTCTTTATAGGCCTTTTCAGGGGCTGTGGCTCTCTCTCTCTCTTGACTACCTTTGGTATCAACACCAGGTTGATAGTGAAACTAGTCAAGAGAGGGCAACACTGGTGCATCACTTCTCCACACTTAACAGCTTTCACATTGAGTGGAACTGCTTTAATTTTTTTAGCTTTCTACGACGTGAAGGTTGTTCAAAAGAACAGAATGGTTGTTCCAAGCAAACCAGTAGACACCACAAACGCGCACGGGAAGGGTGGGGCTTGTGTCCATCTGGAAAACGGAACGTTGCCCTCACCTTTCCGTCCCAGGTGCCCAGCAGGCTGACGCAGACCTTGCCGTCGACGTAGAGGTTGGGGTTGAGCCGCTCTCGGCAGAAGGAGTGGTAGTGGCAGAGTGGGGGCGAATGCGGGTAGTTGGCCGGCAGCTTCAGGTCAAAGAGGAACAGTCCGTCCTCATACGGCGTGCCCCGCGGCCCACGGATAAGCGCCGAGTACAGGTCCTGCAACCGCCATAGACAACAACCTTCCAACCACGGCTCCAAGTTCTTCAACAGACATCAGTTGCGAAACTCCACTTTAGAATCCGCTTTAGAGATTGGTTTTGAGGGGGGGGGGGGGGGAATAAAAACCACTCCTATCCTTACGCCTGTTCTGTGGAGGAGGTGATAACCATGCCGGGTGTGCGCGTATGTGGTGTATGTAACCCGCTTGCGCACAGATCACTTAGCGACACAGTGTTTTTTGACTCCCCGTGGGCGATGCAACGGCTGACTCGAGCCCACTTCTGACGGTCGCAACACATTTGCGACCTTGCACAAGTGGATTTAACCGAGCGCAAGCGGAATGGTTAAAAAAAAAAAAAAAAGAATAAAAAAGAAAGAAAAAAAAAAAAGAGGAGGGACCTTTTTGGGGGGTAGGTACAGCCGCGCCCCCAACCACCACGAAAAAAAAAAAAAAGAAAAAAACAAAGAAAAAAAACCAAAAACATCCCCCCCCCCCCCCACCTCCCCCCCCCCCTCTCCCGGGAACCGCCACTGGATCCGGGTGGCGCAAGCACCTTCGTAAAGCTGAAGGGGCAAATGTACTGGTGCAGCACCCAGCTGGAGACAAAAAATGAGCTTTGCTAAACATAAACTTAAAAAACGCAACATAATTAAATAAACCTTGTTTTTTAAATGGGAAAACATTAAATTAGGTACGGTTTTTTTTTGTGTTTTCACGGTCTTTCTTTCATGACTTACGGCAGCAGCCGCAAAACACTGCTGCTGCCAAACTAGTACTTCAACTTTCTGCCGACAGATGGCAGGCTAGTCAACTTGCCCCTTGCTTGCCCCTGTTTGTGTCCAGCACAGGGGTGGCCAACTGCAGACTGGTTTTTGGTACATGGGGTATAGGGGGAGTTGCACAACTGGTGAATGTTGAGTAACCCTCGACCCTGCCTTTCACCACAGAAGAGGATTTTGAGCGCTTCGAGAACTTACCGATCGGTCTTCGAAGCTCTTCACCACAATGCTGTCAGGGAGGTTGCTTGAAAGCAGCTGCATCTGTGAATAAAAGCCAAATAATTGTTGCCACCACTATCACAAAAAATAGCAGGGTTTAACGCGCCGAAGCTACACATGGGCTGCGAGGCGTGCCGTAGCGGAGGGCTTCGGTTTAATTTTGACCACCAGGGGATCTATGCGGAGAAGCAAAATCTTGACACAAGGGTTTCACTTTTCACCTCCACCTGAGAACTGGCCCAACAATTGAGGTTGAACCCACCCACGTCTTTGGGCCTCAGCAGCATAGTGCCCCAGCCACTGAGCTACTGCGACAAGTCAACATCATCACCACCATCACAGCATGTTCTACTGCAGGGCAAGGATTCTGCCATTTGCTCGAACTCCCATCCTGCACCATCCATATCCATTCCTTGCCCACCAAATTTCCTTACCCCTCCCCCACTGAGCCCCCCCCACTGAGTGGAGGGAGGGGGTAAGGACATTACTCCCTCCACTGTCTCCCTTGCTTCTTGTCCAGTCGATGATTGATTGTAGGGTTTAACGCGCCAACGCAACGCAGACGATGAGGCGCGCTGTAGTGGAGGGCTCCGGATTAATTTTGACCCTGGGGATCTTTAACATGCGCCAAATCTCGTCACCACAGGCGTTTTTGCTTTTCGCCTCCATCAGAAAAGCGGGGGCGCCACGGCCGGGAATCGAACCCGCGACCCTCGTGCTTTTAGTCGTCTCCTGTGGCGCCCCGTTACCACCCTGGTGGTCAATTACACATCCAGCCAACATTTACTTCTTTCTCTCAATTTGAGCTAAGACACTGTCTGCCGGAGTTGGTTCCCTCATTCTAAATTGCTCCTCGCTTCCCATCTGATACCACTTAAAATGGGAAGACCAGAAAGCGTGGAAAGGGAACAACAGGGTCCACAGAGGAAGTCCGCTGACCCCCACCCCCTCAAGACAAAGATACGCTTGCCTCACCTCCTTCCTGACCACAGTGGTGAAAACCTTGAGGTCGTTTGGTGGGACCACTACGTGTTTGTAGCTGTGGGTCTCTGGAGCCGTTTTCATCAGAGAGAACACTGCGCAAAGGCAAAAAAAAAAAAAAAAAAAAAAAAAAAAAGGCCTGAAATTGGTCAAGTAGTCTGGCTTCCCTCGCTTGAGATTGCAGTTACACGCAAAGAACGTGGCGGTCCCGTCGCTAGGCGACGGAGAAAACGCCCTAGGCGGACGGTTGAAACAAAGAGCGACACAGCGGTTAATGAAAAAAGAAGAGGAAATTTACTCGAGGCTACAATGGCAAAGGAGAGCTACGCACCCACAACGTCGTCAGCTTTGTCACCACCCAGACTTCCGCGAGCTTTTTCAGCTTCCTCCTTCTGCTGGGCCTCCAACAGCTCGGCCAGCCTCTGTCCGACCTTTTCCATGAAACTCAGTTGCCGCTTGTCGCCGTCCGACTTCTGTGGAATGGACACATCAGGGTTCGTACAGGCTTCAAAAGCAAAAATTCAAGGGTTTTCAAGGACTTTCAACGACCAGAAAAGCATATTTTCAAGGTCAGTTTTATTTGGGATTATTTATAACGTTTTCAGCACAATGCAACAGTTTTTTATTGCACAATACCTAAGCAGATTATTGCCCATTTGGATAGCCGCTAACGGGTGCATGAATGCACCCCAGCTTTTTTATTTCACACTTGGTATTTAGAGGTTTTTCTTTTTTCTTGGTTTTTGCTGAGGCTGTTTGATTTCAAAACTTCGTTAATGTTGCCTGCATCTCCTGCTTTGTCAGCAAGATATCAGCTGAAATTAAATCCCGAAGTGTTGCCGCAAGGCAGGACGAACTATGTACACGTCCACCATTTTCACGTAAAAGCAAACGCATGTGCAGCGTACGAGGCACAGCAAACATGCAATGAGCGAACGTCCACAGACTAGATGGGTATCCCGACATGGATTGGATTGAGAAGTGCCTGCTCCCAATGTTGCCTCGTAATAATGAAAATTCACCAAACTTGGGGTCTATTCGTTTCACCTGCACCATGTGAACCAGTTCAGGCGGTGCACTTCGCCGTTCGTTTCAGTGGAGCAGCTCGCGGCACCTGAACACCGCCGTTCGATTCACCGGTGTGCCGACGGGTGCAGGACGAGTTTACGGCTTAGCCTGCACTCCCTGCCGCGGAGGTGCAGAGGCAGACGAAAAAATTTACACCATCTTCCCGCGAGGGGAACCATGGGGTAGATGCAACACATCGGGGGTTGCTGTTGCGTTTCCGTTTGTAGTGATGTCAGCGTGTGGATTGCTGTTGTTGGGTATCCTATTTATGCAGCATGTTCACCCCCGATGCGTCGCATCTACCCCATGGTTCCCTCGCGGGAAGATGTGTGTAAATTTTAACCGAGCGCAAGCTGTGCACTAACGCACAGTGGCACAGCGATGAGCAGCGCAGAGCGAGCGCTGACAGCGCTGACGCACAGATGGCGTTGCGGTGAGAGCGGCGGTAGCACGCAGCTGCGCGCGAGGAGAATGGAGATGCGGACTAGCGCGACAAGACGGGGGGCGGCGAGTTAAAGAGATGCGTTCATCTAAAAACAGTGCAGGGCTGGTTCCGCCGATGGCGTACCCATTTGCACCGCTGTGAACTGGTTCAAGAGGTGCAGGCTGAATCGAATATACCCCTGTAATTTCATGCAATGCACTGAAAACTCCCGTTACAATGTTTCTTTGTTTTGTTAAAGCCTAAAATCACGCAAACACTTTAAATTCTTGTGAAAACAACAGGGCCATTGATTCTCTCGGAAAAATTGAGGATTTTCAAGGACCGTTTGAAAATTCCGGGACTTTCCAGGCCTTGAATTGACACTTCTGAATTCAAGGGTTTTCAAGGTTTTCAAGGACCTGGGTGAACCTGACATATGGACAGGGAGAGACTGAACAGGACAGAACAAGGCAGGGGAGGTTCGATGACATCGTGCTCAAGCAGGGACAACAAAGAAACAAGTAGGCCAGAGAGCACGCGGCGGAATTCACAATCGCCGTTACTCTCCCACAACAGCAGGAACGATCGGTGGTGCAATGCAAGGACTCACCTGATTGCAATCTTATGGGGCTTATTCATTCATAACCCAGGGGCTTCATGTATAAATACAAAAAGTTTTGCAAATCCATAGAAATGTTCCTACTGGTGTAGTTTGCTTGTTTTAGAAATGCACCACTTCCGCACTAAACAAATAAACAAGAATACATTATGGTATATCTGTTTTCACTAGATGTTGCAGCTGTCTAGCAAGTGAGAGCTTGGTCCTTTATTTCCGTACAGAAATAGTATTAAATAAAAAAAAATTGGTGGCTATTACGATACGCCCTAATGCGATATTTGGGCACAGCAGCATTGCGCTGAGGCAGCACTCACTTGAGGGTTCTCTCGACGGCAGCGATGATGAGCCTCTGCGGCGGCGCGAAGTGCGTCTCAGGTTAGGAAGGACCGTGAAGTTGCGCCTTGAGCAAACGCACATCATAGACACCATGCCTGCCCCCTCACGTTTCCCCACGTGTTGCGCCGTCGACCGCTTCGTGGGGGCACAGCATACTGCCCCCAAATGTGCGTTTGTTATTTATTCTATAATTTGACATTCGGATGATTCATTTCTTTCACTACTTGAGAGAAGCCCGAATTAATGAGGTTTTACTGTACTCTTTCCCAGACTACACCAGAAACGAGGTCTACACAGCCACTGCCATTATGCTCGGTTACAACTTAAGAACGGCAACGGAAGTTGCCGCTGTGCCTCATTACCAGCGCGGCAGCACAAGTGGCGCGTTACTGGGAATATTTTAACATAGCACGAGCCGTCTCCTTTCAAAACGCGCGCCCGTTGACATTCGGGTCCGTCGCTCAGGCAGCGCGATACTGTACATGAGCTACTGCCGTTCTTCGTCAATGCAATCGTTTTGTTTTGCCTAGGACATGAACTAGACATGGGGAACGTATTCGCGCTTATGTCCCGCATACAACGAATCAGTTACCAGACGATGTTTTCTCACTCCGTAGCCGAAAATTAATTAAGAAATGCCTGTTTGAACTATTCTATGAACTTATTACTCCTCACTACCACTTATATTTTTTATTTTCTTCTTTTTCTTTCTCTGTTTGTGTGTGTGTGTGTGTGTGTGTGTGTGTGTGCGCGCATGTGCGTGCGTGCGTGTGTGTGTGCGCAGTGTGTGTGTGTGCGCTGCGTGTGTGTGTGTGTGTGCAACGGCAAAACGATGGCCTCGGTGCCGCCAACTGCCGTGCACTGCCCTTCAAGCCTTCGTGGCTTCGGCAGGCCTGCAAATGTACCTTGTATATTGCTATAAACATATTATTATTATTAATATTGTTATGACATATTATATATTATATTATTCACTCGTTCCTGAGTATACCTCCTCTCTGTCCGTCGGGCCCAGTCGCTGTCTTGGGCAACTCCAGCGATGCAGCCTCCCCAGCACCGTGTCGGTTCAGCGGGAGGGTCCCCTCAAGCTCCGGTGGCACAGGCCACACCAGTGCCCTGGTATCCACGCTCCGTGGGAGGGTCATCACAGACTGAAACTTCAAAGCGCAAAATCAGAACGGGGTCAGGTGGCAGTCAATGACAGAATCCACAACAGCACTCGCACTGACACAGAGGCAGAACAGGATTGATTGCGGGGTTTAACGTGCCCAAGCTGCATGGACTGTGCGGCGCAACCTAGCGGAGCATACCGGAGTAATTTTCATCACGTGGGAATCGTTAAGGGTCCTGGCAGGTGGGTCTTCAGACAATTTTCTTTTAATTTTTAGTTAGTGCCAGCCAGATGGAAATTAGCAGTTTTGAGCAGTCATTCACGCTGATTTCAGATATTTAATTGGTTTTAACGCAGACACATTTGTTCAAGAAATACAACGCTTTGAAATTTATTCAGGCATTTCTTACGGGAGTTTAGAGCAATTTCGCTTTATTAAAAAACTCAATGGATATAATGCCAAAGGTCTACTCGGCCAGGCTATGCAATTTTTATTCACTTCGGAGACTTTTGCAAAGCATGAAAGAGGTAAACAGTTGATATCAACAATTCGCATAAAATTATCTCATCTTTACTAATTTTTGCAAATAGGTGAACAATGACAGAGTAACAAAAATAGCATCACCTGCTACATCACTCCAATACAAACGCAATGATACCAGTCTCGTCATCCTAGCCCAAGAGCAACAGTTTTTTAGCCCGATTTTCGGCACTGTGCGGCTCCCGCTGCGTTTTCAAAGTCGATTTTGAGATTCTTCCCGGACATATTTGGTGGTGAAACTTAGAGTAGATGATTGAAGGTATCAAGACTTCAAAAATGTGTTTTTTTCCCAAAATGCATTTTTACACAAATTTCAACCAAGCATAGTACTGCGCGCAGTACTATGCTTGGTTTAGCTGCACAGGACTGCGGGGCTTTGGGTAGTTTTAGACGACACTTGCCGATTGACGCAAGCAACAGTGTATTACATGACCATATTTGTCGAGCGAGCACTCTGTTTTTCTTCCTGAACAAAAACAAGCCGGTTCAAATACGGTCAAAAACAAACCAGAGGCAGAAAACGGCTTGCCACGGTATGGTGGCACCATCTAGGTTCAGTAACGGTAAACAATGCTTTCCAATCGGCAGCAGAGCGGTCGGTCCCTGTGATGTCATTGCAGACCATGAAAACACACGATTTAGGTAAACTGATTAATTTCTCGGTGAATGAAACATCGTTTGCATCCGGACAAGCGCTGGGAACACTACAAAACACGAAATCTTTCGAATAAAACACACTTGCATTTTGTCTTCTTTTACAGGTATGGGGGCGACTTTTCAGGCACCACATTATGAGAAATTCAATAGCACCGATGTTTAGTGCAAGATAGGAGCTTGAAATGATGAGAAATCTTCAAAAAATGAGAACATCACGGTGGCCAGCATTTCAAGGGGCTTAGTCCACTCGTCAAAATGACCGCTCCAGCACCAGTTCCCTCTTCGACAATTACTCATTATCGCTTGTTAGAGCTACAAAGATAAGCAGATTCAGTGTGCTACAATATGTAAGCTTTTACCGTATTTACTCGCGTAATGTACCCACTTTTTTTTCCAGAAAATTCGGCATGAATTTGGAGGGAGGGTTCATTATGCGGGAAAAAATTGCAACAGTTTTAGAGGTTGAAATTTCATACAATAAAGTTGCAAAGAGAAGCACTGCCAGAGCCTTTCCATTTTCGTATAAACACGTAGGTAATTCTGTAATCAAATTTCTTTTTTATTAGCAACATGCTAGTGGGTCCCTACTCGCCATGGAGCTGCCCTCCTTAGTAAAGTCGCTTGCCGCCTCACATTTGCTGGCCCACAGCGCACCGTCTCGCGTGCTATCAAGGCACTCCAAAACTTCTTTTCCGACACCGGGAAACTTTCCTTTTTTTGGACCCACGAAACACACGGCGACCCTTGTTCCCCGCCCAAAAACCTCGTTTTCGCCCGTAGCAAACACGAAGTGCCGCCCAGCCGTGCGGTTTCCATGTGCGTCAACGCATGATCCACCACCTTCAGTTTAAATCCGGCTGTGTAGCTCATGTGCTGGCCCATCGTACGGCACGCACTAGGAGCACAAAAAAAGGTCGGAACACAGCTGAACAGCAAAACCACGAGCGTAATGGCGAATTCGCGGAACCTCGAGAGCAGAGGAGTGCGGAGTACGTTTCGTGCTTCGTTCACACTCCGCCAAACCAACCATAGCAACAAAGAGTGGGGGAGGAGTGCGGAGTACGTTTTGTGCTTTGTTCGCACTCAGGAACGCCTTCGCGGCGCAAGAAGGTTCGTTTTGCGTTCAGGTGGCGGCACTCCGCAAGCGCACAATTTTTAAATTGTGAGCCACGGCACTCGCGCTCACGTCTCTTGCTACTGTTGAGATTTCTTTTTGTTGGAATGCGTTTTTAGCATTTCTGCGCGTACTGTAGCGTGATATCAAGTTACTATGATGGTCTAAGGGATCAGCAACCATGCTGAGATAAAAGCATATTCCCTCTGCATATTTTATTCAAAGTGACAAAAAAGTAAATTTTCAAGAAGACAAGTGGGGGGAGGGTTCATTACGCGAGTGGGTTCATTAATACGGTATTCACTAAAGAATATCAACTAAGCAATAAATACTCACTCGCTCCTTCATGCAATGCAATGTCATGCAACTTGCAATGTCATGTTGCTGTTATGTTTAATAAAAAAAAATGAAGAAATACAAGGATTTTCAAGGGTCTAAGAAAATTCGAGAAGCTGCTAGACCACCGTAATTATTTTTTTTTAAATCCAGAACTCGTGCCGGCCATACGTCTTGTATGGCCGGCAAAGCTGCCGCAATGTTAGCTGTTTAGGTAATGGCAACATCTCGGGAGAGAGCACCAGTCATGATTATGCGTGTTACGTCATCTGCATCAGCAGACACTGCCAGCTTTGGAGTCGAGCACGACGGGGTAACAAAAACCTGCAGGAATTGAACTTATGACAACCTCGGGACAACTGCGGCCTGGCTCATTCCCCGCGAGGCCAGCACCCTCCAAGCGTGCGCCAGCAGGGCTTGAGACAAGCTGCAAACGAAGATGCAGCCCCAAGTCAAGTCACTCGTGCTGCACAACCGCCGCTGGCGGCTCAACCGGAAACGCCACAATCACTCAACTGTAACAGGCAACTTTAGTTCTCCAAGAAAGTACCATATTTTCACGCGTATAACCTGCACCAAAAATGCGAAAATTTCAGTGGCAAAGTAGGGGTGTGAATAATACGCGGGGTTTGCCCTTTAGTGCAGCTTCATGGCATGCGCATTTTGCCGTGAAGATGACCTTGTGTACAACAGTGAGGACTGCGGCTCAAGTGAAAGCTCTAGCGAGAGCAGTGACACCGAGTGAATTGTGACTTCCGCCTTCCACCTTGAAGTCACTGCATTCTACCTGCTAAATATACGCTTTTTCTGTCTACAGAGTATGTGACGTGTTGGTTGAGCAGTAGCTTTGGTGCAGCCTTTCCTGTATCAAATGTGCGGGCAATACGCGAGGAATTTTTTTTTTCTCCGGCGGGCTGAAAGTAGATTATATGCAAAGGTGGGTTATATGCGCGAAAATACGGTAGGTTGGACAGCCCTATGCCTGTTGCAGTTCGCTTGAGCAAAATGCTGATTCCGCCAGCGCCTGCCCAGCACAAGCGTACAAACACTCCCAGAAGAAAACTATACCTCCCCACACAGAGCAAAGGAGATTTTCTTTCAAGCAGAGGGGGTTTGGGGCGGAGTGATCAGGCGCCATGCGGGCAGGCGCGCACGTCTCCCCAAAGACAGGCAACTCGCCTTCACAACAATCAGAGGCCCCAAAACTTTTCACCAAAAGCAAACATTCCTGCTTTTAGTGGACATGCGGGCCAAACAACAGTTAAAGGCCAACTGCACTCAAAATTTTGACCTCTTAAAAACACTATTTTTGTATAGTCGGCTGAAGAAGAAAGCAAGATGATACTTACAACAGCTGAAATACGCACGTGGATGCTGCAAGCCGTCAGCAAAAATCGGCAATTTCGAAACCGAAATCGAGGAGAGCGCGGCCATTAAAGTGACGTTGCAGCCGTCCAGCGAGCGGCAGGACAGTCAGCAGCTTGGGAGCAAGCCGGCGGGCAAGCTCTACGCACGCACGGGGCAGCAAATGGGTGAAGCGCTCGCAGCAGGTGCTCGACCGGTTCTCCGGCTGCGCGGCTGGCCAGAGGAAGGAGCCCCCGTCGGCTGGAGCGTCACAGGCGTGTCATGGCTGTTTACGCGATCCACCAGCAGGTGCAGCGTGGTCTTCGGCGGAGCTCTTTTAAACGCTTCTGACTGATTACCGAGGCGGGGGCTACAATTCCGCGTGTCCCAGCTGATTTGGGGGTACTTACTACACACTGAAAATAAATTTGGTCGAGGTGAATTTGAGTGCAGTTGGCCTTTATAAGTTGATGTTACGTAAAATTATATCCATTCCATAAATGGTCCCAGGCTGGTTTGCCATGCTCCAAACGTTTGCCTTTCTTTTTTTCTCAAAGAGTGCACGTTAGCAGAGAGAGAGACAGAAGGGGAGAAGGATGGGGAGAGTGGGTGGCCAGGTGGCCGAGTTACCTGCTCCTCGTCCATTCTCTCCCGAGCCCCGGCCACGGCTGGAGCGGCCTCACGTGGCAACTCTTGGGTCGAAGTGCCAATGGACCTCTGCTCGGGGGTCATCTGGGGGAAGACACAGAGCACGGGAAGAGGCAGGAGTGAGCACGAGGTGGACAGCACTCCTGTGGGAACAAGAGGCACGCACACCCTCCCAGGTGGCAGCATCAGTGGCGACAGCTGTCTTACCTGCCCCCCCCCCCCAAGCACTGACACTTTCTGGTCCCAATCGACCATTGCAACTAGGTAGCACTCGTGTAGTCAGATGCCGGACAAACCGAGGCATACTTGGCACCACGTAGCAAAAAAAAAAAAAAAAAAAAAAAAAAAAAAAAAAAGACGTGAACAAGACAAGCAGTAACAAATTGCCCAAAAGAATACTTGTATGCAGAATTCCATTGCAGCAAAGAAGGGACAGAGAGAAGAGGGGAGAAACACACATTTCAAGACACCACTGCTGGTCACATACACCTACCAGCTAAATAAGCATGTTCTTTTTTAACGTGAACATCACTACCTTTAATCCTAAACTACTGGCAACGAGATGTTTGAGTGGCACCCCCTGGCTCCCGATGTCAGCTTAGGGACTCGCACCGCTGTTGTGTGCTACACTCCGCTGGTGAGGGGAAGCAGTGCCTGGGCTACAAATCGCCCGCTTTGATGCTTTAGCACATTTAAAAGCGCATTTCCAGTAATTCCGTTCTGCCAGCTTCTCACGCCTCTGGATACTTTTAATTAAGCTGCATCCTGCACAAGTTCGCAACACACGAGGAGAGAGAGAACCACTTTCTTCAGAGCATTGGTCAGAAAATCGTGCGTAACTCGTCCTTTCTAGCTTATTCGTGAGGTTCAGTGCTCAGAGCTCATCGATAAGTATCCAAACGTGCAGGCTTCCCTAAATTATTTTTGAGATGCTCTTATGAAGACTCAACAATCTAATGCTATGCACCAAGCAGCGGGCCCCTGCACGCACATCGCACAGCAGAAAATAAAACGGTTTTCTTCTATTTCCTTCGTTGCTGCTGCCTTGTGTAAGAGATGAATGTTTTTACTGTGCCCAACACATTAATTTTTCTGCATCGTCCCAAACATCTTATCAGGAGGTTTGGCAGTGTTTGGGAGGTTTGGCAAGTTTGTCTGGATATTTCCTTCAGGCTGTATGGCATACATTCCCTACTCCACAAATTGGCTTTCGCTATGGCTGCGTGCAAGTAAGTGCGTATCTGCAGTGTGCACTGTTCATTCACATGCAAACATAATGAGAAGGTCCGTGCTACGCCACCACGAAACGGCATAGACAACGCTGTCTGCAGTACTCAAAGGCGGCTTTTGCGCCCCGCATTCGTATCGTAACCACAGTTGTCACAATGAACTGATTCTAAATATAACGTGACTATGGTTTTGAAGGCTCGATGTACTTGCTAACGAACGCAATAAATTGTCTACATGACAGTTTCCAGTATAACAAGAATCGAAACCGATGAATATGTCCAAGAAGCTCTTCATTGTTTTCCAACCCATTCAGGAGTAAAGACCAAATCGTGGCCTACCCGGATGACGTTACATAAATTGAAGAAAATTACTCTTCTGTCCTGAACTGACGACCCCGCCCACTAACCAGCTCGATTTCATTGTTAAAGCTTCCTCGTCCGCTTCCTCCTCCTCTTGAGTGCAGTTTTACTATAATGCGCATCTGAATATTGGGAAGACATGGCTATGGGAAATAAACCGTAAATAACACTCCAAGTCTGAACAAACAGTGTTACTGCATTTTTACCGTACACGTGACTAGCATGTGTGCCCGCGTGTGCATGGCTGAGTTTCTTCCGGAGCGGTATCAACTCACGCCTGGAGCTAGTGTATGCGATTTTAAGTATCTTATTATGATAAAAAGTTGTGCACACACAAAATCTGGTGCCGACAAGCCCCAAAAGTCAACCGAGTGCGAAGAAACAGTTGGGAGAATGAGCCTGAGTGATTGATTGTAGGGTTTAACGCGTCGACGCAACGCAGGCGATGAGGCGCGCCGTAGTGGAGGGCTCCGGATTAATTTTGACCACCTGGGGATCTTTAACGTGCGCCGAAATCTCGTACGCACGAGCGTTTCTGCTTTTCGCCGCCATCTGAAAAGCGGCTGCCGCAGCCGGAAATCGAACCCGTGACCTCTTGCTCAGCAGCGCAACACTTTAGCCACTGAGCCACCGCGGGGGGTGAGTAAGCTTGAGTGAAGCAGACGACAAATGCGAGAATCCCTAAGTCGACGTCCTGGAGAGACCACAAATAGGTTCAAGAAAGGGAGATAACGGTCCAGAGAATAACGGTCTTGCATGCCACAGCTACACGAATTACTGAAACTCACGATTCCAGGGGGGGGCTGGCACAGCACATGTGGGCTGTAGCCAGACGTGATGACGTAAAAAGTGCTAGGTATATTCCCGTAAACAAACAGCCGGAAGTTTGCACTCCACAATCTCTGCACATTCCCATCTCACAGTGCTACGCCTTCACAATACCACTTCGGCGAACTTTATTCCCTCATACGCGCCCCCATCTCAACCTGACCTCCACAGAGCCTGCGGATTGAATTAGCACTGAACCACACAGTTTTTTACCAGTGTAGACATCTCGGGAGGCAATGTAATCATCTCGGGAGGCAAGGTAAACTTCTCAACGCACCAGTGCAAACGCTTTGAAAGCGTAGCCAGTAACGCAACGAAAGGCTATAGCATAAATTCTCCACCTAGCAGCACTTTGGCACCAACTTCACCACAAAGAATCCCAGCTTTCCAGTTCCCGTCTGTCACAGCTCGTATGCCGTTCCACACCTGCCAGGTTTGCCGGGATGGCATTAGGGAGATTGACCGGAAAGGGGGGGGGGGGGGGGGTTGTAGCAACAACAGAATGGGTAACCTTACAGACTTTTTTTTTATTTTCTTACAACATAGCAAGAAATGAACTGTTTCTTTGTCCAAACTACCAACAAGCTACACCACTTCAGTGTTCGACGTGGCTGCCGCCGCCCTTTTCAGAAAGTCCTGGAAATAGTACTGCAAGCGCAATACAAAACAGCAGGAACTGAACTGTTTTGTTCTTTCGTCTAGACTAACAACAAGCTACACCACTGGAGACTTGCTAAATCTTCAGAACTGCCGTCCAGAACGGCCGTGCTCGTGTGTAAATGAAAGCGGAGGTGGCGCTGCGCTACTATCAACAGTAAACTAACAATGGGACGAACAGGTTCACTGTCTGCACATGGCCGACCATGCTTTTTAAGGACTTCACTAATAACGATGCCGATTGGTGTCCGGTTCAGGTATAGTGCCTAGAATATACTATTCTAGGCACTATAGTTCAGACATACCTCCGACACATTGTGGCCAGACTGCGAAAAAGATTTGGCGAAAGACAGGTGCGTTTCGGGGGGATTTTTGTTTCGGTCGTACAATCGTACAAAACCATGAAAATTCGGGAAACCTGGCAGGTATGCCGTTTCCATATATAATCTCCCTGTAACCTGCAACACCATTTTTTGGTCCCCCTTGCCCTGTGAGCCTTCATTAAAAAAATTTAAAGCCGTTCCACTCAATGTGAAAGCTGTCGGAAGTGCAGAGCAGTGATTCGCCATAATGGGCTGTAGCGCCGTTATCCACTCACTGCTACCACCCAATGCAACCCAAATTTCCCGCCTTCGCAGTGCTCGCGTGCCCCCTGCCTGAAACTGTGCCAGCGGGAGTTCTGTTGTTTTTGTGCTTGCTTTTCCTCCCGCATGTGCTGGCGTTGCACTGCCACATCTTTTCGCTTACTATTGTAAAAACCAATCCAACAAGCGTTCCTAACTAAATGAACGCAGGTGCTGCCGGTTAATTACGTACATTCTGCATGAAATGTACCTGCAGTTTTCTTTGCGCCAAACAACGGGGAGGTGTACGACAAGCGCCAGCGGTTCACGAGTTTTGAACGCTTATGACTATATAAACCGCTTGGCTTTCAAAGCCTCTGGGTTACCCCGCGACTACGGAACGCCGTGTGGAGATCTACTTGGGCCCCAGCGAGCGAGCTACAACGACAAGGCGAACCCCCTAAAGTGCTGTGCACTTAAAAGCCCCCGTCATTTCTACAAAACTGGGCAACAAGGTCGCACAGGTTCAGTGGAGGAGTGCTGACTCACCCGTGCACTGCCGCAAGCCCGGGACAGAATGCTGGACAGGCGGCTCTGGAAGTTGCGCGACTGCAGAACTATGTGGTTCAGCAGCTGGCTGAGCGACATCTGCGTCAGGCGCTGTGGGGAAGACGTTGAGGGAGGACTCTCCTGCTTGCTGGAAGAGGAGGCGGCCACTTCCTGCAAGCAATGGAGAAGAGAAGAGAAGAGGAAAAACGGAATTGGTACGAAGGCTGAGCATGACGCCAGACAACGTGCACATAAAAGGGGCCACAAAGAGAAAATGCAAGTTTGGTTAGACTGCCTTGTTAGAACAACACTGACACCGCTTTTTTAACGCAAGCTCCACTCAAATATGCTGTGTAATGAGGAAAACAGAATAGGCACGCAACACCCCAGCTACTTTTCAACGCTGAACTGGCGACGTATTATGGGCAGCTCGTTGCGATTGGCCGAAGCCGACAAAATCAAACGCAAATTAAATTTAGTGACATCCTCTTTACAGCAGTAAGAATGGCGGGGGTAAACAATAAAATTTACACACAGACATGTGAACGCAGAAGCGCCGGTGCGTACGGCACGCACTATGCCGATCGAAGCTGCGCAGCCATCGGGTGAGTTGTGTTTGTCTGACAGGACACCGGCCTGGCTAGCATAAACAATATCGCCACTTTTGTAGTAAACCAGGCACAAATCCGGGCGGAAATAGATCAAGTGCTGACAGCGGTCGTTGAGCGGTATCATCCCACAATCTATGATGGCAGACAGTAAGCAACATGACAATATTGATGTTTCCCCATTCGCTGCAGTCTTAGTCAACATACTAACGTCTGTTTTAAGTACGTTCCCCAAGTACGTCATCACTGATACCATGAAACACACGATTTAGCAAGAGAATTAAAATTTCGGCTTGCATTGTTTAATTTCGCAATGAACAAAGCATCGTTTGCTGTAGGGCAAGCGTTGGGGGCAGTATAAAACATTAAATCTTTCGAATAAAATGAACGTGTACTTTGTCTGCATGCCCACTTTAAAACACACGCTTGCACATGCTCTTAGCAGACAGAACAGAACAGAACAGAAGAGTTTAGTGAGAGAAAGAGATAACGAGAGAGAAAAGGCCAGATATCTGTTTGCTCTGCTGCAAGCGTCGTCGAAATACGTAGTCCAGTTGCTCCAGCAACGCAGCACTCCCCCCCCACCCCACTTCTCCCGTGTGTAATTCAGATTTTGTTAAGCCAATTATCCCGCACTCGCTCTAGCTGGTCAACCCCTTGTAACTCGCCTCCTTGTTATTTACGCACATTTTTTTTATTTGCTGCCGCAAAAACAGGTTCAATGTGTATTCTAATTGAAAGAATACTGCTTCTGTCAGTTTTGTACCGCCAACTTGCCCCAAGCATACCCCAGGTTTCCTTGGCACTGCATAAAATATACTTGTGTGAGCCAAGTCAATGGTTGTAGTAGTAGTTTAAGACGGTCTTGCCTATATAAGCTACTGGTTCAAAAATTCTACTATCATTTGACCGGGTGGCTGAGACGAGCAACAGGACTAACCTTTGACATTTATATATCCCACGAAGTCATCACCGTCGTCAGCCTATCTATGCCCACTGCAGGGCAAAGGCCTCTCCCTATAATCTCCAATTGCCTCGGTCCTGTGCTAACTGCAACCAATTTATCCCCGCACACTTCTAAAGCTCACCTGCCCATCTAACTTTCTGCCGCCCCCTGCCACGCTTGCCTTCTCTAGGGATCCACTCTGTTACCCTTAATGACCGACGGTTATCTTGCCTTTGCATTACATGCCCTGCCCACGTCCATTTCTTTTTTATTTCTACTAATATATCCTTAACACGCGTTTGTTCCCTGATCCACTCCGCTCTTTTCTTGTCCCTTAATGTCTATCTACCTTAATCTATCATCTTCCGTTCAATTGCTTGCTCAGTCGTCCTCAGTTTAAGCTGAACCCTCTTAGTGAGCCTCCAAGTTTCTGCCCCGTAGGTGAGTACCGGTTATAAGTACTATAGTCTTAAATAAAAAAGCAGAGGCATTTCACTCCGGTGAATGGCAGAGGCAGCACGCGAACAGGAGGCATGAAGCTTGACTCTCCTCACCTTTTCTTCATCTTTTTCTACAGTTTAGCCACCCCTTTGGGGTCAACAGGCACACGCTAAGCTTGGCGCGGTTCCTGCTGCTGTTCAGCCCGATGACAGCACTGACTGACAAGGCGATGGCCGGCCCTTCACTGGCACAAGCACGAGGTTATACAGGGTGTTGCACCTAACTTTAGCCAGAGTTTAAAAATATGTCGACGCAACCGAATGAATGTTGCTCACTTTCGTATGTAGTTTCTCACGCTACTTCTTGTATTTCGCTTAATCAATTTTAATGATCCAACTTTCAAACAAATGACGCTAGGCGAAAAATCGCAATCAGAAAGTTACAGAGCGGTTTGCAAAACGTTTGAATAAGCAGTTTCTATCTTTCTATCTGTTAAGTATTAGTGACATGCAAAAAAACACGTGACATGCCCGCTTGCGCATCGCGATTGCAGTGTGCTCTTAAACGTTCCGTGTACAAACAATCATAGGTGCGCAGCCACTCAAAAGATAACGGCAGATGACGAGCCTGTTGCTTCCGGCAGCACGAGTGATAACCACTGTGTCTGCTTATCGCTACAACTAACTGTCCTGAGAAAAGCACATCGCTGGCATAAATGCCACAGCCAAACACCTACATTGCTGCCCTGTTGCCTTTCAAGCGGCAGCGCACCTACAGCAGTTTGTGCGCAAAACGTTTGGGAGCAGCGCAATCAAGACGCGCAAGCCGGCACGTCACGTGGTGGGTTTTTCTTATTTTGCGGGCATCCTCAGCAAGCTGAAAAACTAACGCTTAATAGATAGAAAGAGAGAAACTGTTTATTCGGACGTTTTGCCTACCGCTCTGCAACTTTCTAATTGGGATTTCTTGCCTAGCTTTGCTGGTTCGGAAATTGGCTACTAATTATCTAATTAAAAGCAAAATACAAAAAAAGCAGCATGAGAAACTACATACGAAAGTGAGCAACATGCATTTGGTTGCATCATCTTGGAGTGCATCGACATATTTTTAAACTCTGGCTTCAGTTAGGTGAACCACCCTGTATATGGCTACTTGAGCCAGACCCAAGCTATGCATACACCAACCACACTCTTCTTTGGCACATACCGCAGCATAACAGTGGTCCAGCTGCTCCTGAGGGTCCAAACAGCTGAATCCAGCATGAGAAACTACTTGATTTGGATACAAAGCTTAGTGATTTTTGGCAACATGCATTTGGTTGCGTCCCTTGTACAGAGGAAGCTCTGTGGAGATTTAACTTCAGGCACGGGCGCATCATGGCAACATATTTTTAAACTCTGGAATCGAATCTTTAGCAGTTAGGCTGAACCAACTGCTTTGGTTCACCCTGTATATGGCTCCAAAAACGTTGAACAAGTTTTGTCGCAGTACAGGACTTTCCCAGCTGCACCACGACCTCTCGTGAAAAAACTTTCTGGGTAATTTTACAGATTAAACCACACTCTTCTATTGGCACATACCGCAGAATTTTCAATTTTCATCAGCCTAACAACTTTGTATCAAAACTGCAATATGCGCAGCTGCTCCTGGTTCCAAAGCAGTCACAGTGCCGGGTGGAAGGCAGCAGCAGAGAAAAGCACAGAATCAGAAGAATTTCACAAAATATGCCCAGTGACTACTCAGCAATCTGGCTACTAAAAAGTACACCTTTTCAAGACACGATCACAGCGATGGAAGTGACATTGCACATTTTGGAGCAGGTATTGAGAGCAGGAAAAACGCTACACCTAGGTTCAAGTTATGAACGGAAATAGCTCGTGTGGTGCACCACTCCGCGGAATCAACAGACACACGCTTTCTGAAAGGAGGTTGCGCTAAATGCGTGACATCGCACGCTTTTTCTCACACAGCCTGTGTGTGTCGATGCCGCAGTAATTCATGAGCAAATTAAATTCTTGCAAGACGTCTCAGCAACTTGTCGTGTAAATAACTTCTTTTCAAGCAGTCAAGTCGACGCAGTAATTCAGTGAAGTATCAGCAGACGTAGTTTGAATGAGTCAAGGATATAAGCAGGCATCTCAGTTGTAAGCTTGAGATGTAAATATGTACCTCGCGTTCAATTATCAATTAAATTCAGGCGAAGACTTGGCGCAGTAGAGCACCATGTACCCGAGGGTCGTGGTATCGAAACCAGGCGCCGGTAGTATTATTTTTTTATATAGTGTAGGGGGAGGGGTGCGGACCTGTTGTTGAGAGCAGTGGGTAGCGTGAGCAGGAGAGGAGGAGTGGGGGAGAGGGCGCACCTGGAACGGCTGTTGAGGACGCCGAGGCACGCCAACACCGTGTGACATCGTGAGTTAAAGAAATGCTCTGCATTTAAAACCTCTCATCTGCGCTTACTTCGGGCTTCCTCATTGGCACCCACTACATGCTTTCTCTGCACACACAGGCTAGCCTCAAATATTGCTACGAGCTGTCCTCACAATTGACACCAGGCAGCTGCTTCGGAACACTCACTTCGACTGTTCTCCGAAAAATCACAGGAACGACTCGCATCACGTCCAAAACACCCGCAGTAACACACTCTTTGCAGCACCACGCCGGGGAAGCTGCGGTGATAAGCCGCAGTGACAACCTCCGTTATTGTTCTTAGGTTGTACCCGAGCATAGTTTGGAGTCGCTACGGCAGGCACACAAACCTGGTCCATGCTGGTGCCGCCGTCGTGTGTGCCTTGCGGGGCAGCGGGTTGAGGCGGTGATGGTGGGGAAGAGAAGAGGCGCCTGAACTGCATGAGCAGTTGCCTGGGCAGGCTTGTCCAGCCCCACTGCAGGCAGCTGGCCCCAACAAACTGTAGCAGCTGGCTGCACGTGCACGCAACAGAAAGACGAGAGGGAAGGGAAGCTTTGCAGCCAGCCACGTCTCCACTGCGACTGCAGTGTTGAACGCTCGGAGCACTAACTGGCGTAACGTTTACCGTCACACTGCTGATATTGTTCTCCACTTTCAGACAAAGGTAACTGACATTGTGCAATCCACTTTTAATGCAAGAGCACTCGTTGGCAACTGTCCCGTATAGTTCTGCGAAACGCTCGTGGTATGTTCGAAGGAATCAAAAATGCTGCATGAAGATTGCAGGACGGTGGCAGACAGGCAAGACACACAGCAGTACTAAGCTCGCCCCTGCACTGTTTCAGCTTCTTCGCACGACTTTTTAGCTTAAATGGCGAACAAAAACACACCGCAGGGTGCACTACAGCGGCACTGAAGCGTTAGGCCTAACGCAGTCCAAGAAAGGGGACCCACTGCAGTGGCTCAGTGCTCAAGCCACAGTTGTGCCACTGAGCCCAACAACCCAGTTTCAGATCCCAGCGGCCGCTTTTCAGATGCAGCCCAAAAGTGGAAACGGCCACGTGTCGAGATTTCGAGGGTTTGTTAAAGATCCCCAGGCAGTCGAAACTAATCCGGAGCCCTCCACTACAGCGCAACTTATAGCCAAAGTGTAGCTTTGGTGCCTTAGATCCCCCGACCAACAAGGGAGGGGCACCCACTTGCTCTGCCTGTAGAGCTCGGCGAGCCTGCGGGTGGCCGCGTTGGACTGCACGACGGGGTGCTGCGTGATGCTCTCTTCAAGGCGGGCAACGCTCGCGCGCAGCACCTCCACCTGGCCTTGCATCCGCTCAAACAGCTGCTGGGCACGGCTGCTCACTCCCACAGGGGGGCCCCCCATCACGGGTTCCCCAAAGTCCCCTTCGTCCAGAAGATCCATGCTGCAAAGAGATGTAGAGCACGCCCCATCTTCAGCACACTCTCAACCACAAGCACAGATGAGCATATGTCGGTGTACTCACTTGCGAGTACACTCTTATTGTACGCAAACTCACAAGTCAGTATGATGATGAGGGAGTACAGACCCAGACAAAAAAAAAAAAGTGAGTACAGACCCAGAAAAAAAATGATGAGCGAGTACAGACCCAGAAAAAAAAGTGTAAGTACGATGACGAGTAAGTACAGACGTGAGTACATGCACTCACGAGTACACTCCTCGTAAGTGCAGCACTCGTGAGCAGATGTACTTGTGAGCACAGTAATCATGATGTAGTAGTCCTGATTACAGTACTCGCGAGTAGTATGCATGAGTACTGTACTCGCGAGTACAAACTTGCGAGTTTGATCCCACATTCAAGTCACGACATGCGTGCCCGAGTCTCGCGCATTTCCGGGCGCCCCTTAAAGGAAGGTAAAACGAGCTATTTGCATTCCCTCTTCCACGGTGTCGGTGTTCAGGCAACTGCCCAGGCAAGCGTGGGTGGCTTTGCTGCACTTCTTTTTGTTCAAATTGTTCGAAGGGAGGTGTGCAAGGGGCTGCTAGCATGCATAATGCATGCTGAAGCAGCTTTTTCTGTTTTCAGAATTGGCAATTACAAAAGCTTTCACCCGTTTCAGTAAGCAGACAAAATGGTGCCAAGGGAACCAGGAGGACCAACCGGTACGGGCTGGAAGCGTTTTCTGGAAGCCTCAATAAAGTGATGTCTCTCTCTCTCTCTCTCTCTGGTATGCTCTGGCTTAGTCGAGTCCTGAGACCTAGTGCAGTGAATGGATCCAAGTGGTTGATTGTAAGAACACATTAGTAGAAACACTTTTGAATACGAGTAAATGTGAATACAAATAGGGTAAAAGTGAGTACAGATTGAGTTCAAGTGAGTACAAACTGTCTACAAGTACAAGTGAGTACACATGAGTTGAGTACGAGTGATTACAGATTGAATACGAGTACAAGCAAGCATGAGTACAAGTGAGCAAAGATGAGTTGAGTACAAGTGAGTACGGGTTGAGTACGAGTACAAGTGAATACAGACCGAGTACGATTTAGTACAGATTGAGTATGAGCGCTCGCAAGGACCAATGAGTTTGAGTGTTCGAGTACAAGTGAGTACGATTACAAATGAGCACGATGAGTGAGTACGAGTGATTTTGAGTACACACAAGCTTTTTGAGTTTGAGCGAGCACAGCATAAAGGAAAAAAATTGAGTTTGAGCGAGTCCGTTGTGTTTCACCGACCTATGCAGATGAGGGCACCCTGCCCCTAGACACTGAAGATGTTTTGACCCAAAAGGATCCAAGTAATCCAACCCTTCAGACACCAGCCCAAAGGAAGAATAGGGAAGGAAAGAAAAGGTGCAGGGTATGCTAGCACGAAGGAAGGGCACGGAAGGAAAGGGGTAGGGAATGCCAGCACAGGGTAAGGGAAAGGAATGCCAGCCATAAAGTAGGGGCAGGGAGGGAATGGTAGGGAACGGCAGCACAAACGAAGGACAGAAAGGAATGGTTAAAGGAGCCATGAAGAGAAAACAAAAGTTTGCTTTATTCGAAGATTAGGTGTTTCATAGTACCCCAAGCGCTTTCCCCGGAAGCAAATGATGCTTTATTCACTGAGAAATAAGGCAATTTAAGCCAAAATTTTAAATCTCCCGCTAAATTGCACATTTCGTGACGTGAACAATGGCGTCATACGAGCCGGTCCATGAAACAGATACTTAGTATGTCGACTCCATATAGCACCCACACGCGGGAGTCGACCGAGACGGCGGCCATTTTAAAAATACTAGTAAAACCTAGTGCACCCGCAGCCCTAGTCATGGAATCGCCTGATCCGGAGAACAAAACTCTCGCCGAGGAGCTCGGCTTGCATTTAACAACCTCACACCACTTGAACGCTCAATGCTTTTAAGTGCACGAGCGGCAAGAGTTGTGGGATACGCGGTGGACGGGAAAGCGACCATTCCGCGATAGCCACAACAGACGAACGCCCTGCCGTCGGCACCGCTGCCTCGTCAGCCCCGTCGCGACGGACGAATACAGACTGGTACGTATGTGCCGTATTTTTATTACGGTTAATAATAGCTCAATTTCAGTAGCAGTATCGCTTATGCCAGTTGGCCGGTGTCGTGTATGGAAAGCCGTTCGCGCGAGCTCTCTGCTTCGACCAGAAAGATACAAGCGTCAATGCGCGATGTTTATGGCATTTTTTCCCCCAAGGTCAGAGCGCTAGGACGGCAATTTGACGAAGTCAGCGACGAGCGCCATTCGCCTGCGCGACGGCGAGATGTCGAGCTCGGCCGGCGGTAGTTTTGTATGCATTGGCATACACGCTTGCGCGTTTATTCGGAACTTCAACCATTTACTCCACCGTTCTTAGTGTCATAAAAGGAATGTGCAGTATGTTTAACGGGCATATAGCTCACTATGCAAACTGGTAAGCCCTGCCAAACTTGCGTTTGCTTTTGCCGGCCTCCGCCAATCGCAGAGCATTCTCGTGTGACATCATAGGTTCTGTTGCGAGAAATGAGCTGGTGGGTCGCATGGTCATTCCCTTTTTTCCTAATTACGTAGCTTATTCGAGCGAAGTTTGTGTTAAAAGTGGTGTCAGTATGGTTCTAACGAGGCAATCTTTCGAATGAACCAAACTTGTGTTTTCTCTTCATGGCTCCTTTAAGGAATGCCAGCACGAAGGGCGGGGAGGGGTGGGATAGGGATTGCCAGCACAAAGGAAGAGTAAGGGAAGCAATCACAGGCGCAATGAGCCAGTGACTAGACAACTTGGCCACTGACTAGTCCGACTCGTCGTCCTCAAGGTCGTCGTCTGGGTGGTAATGAGACCGGAGGCATGGCACGAGCTCCTGCGGGTGGCACTGCGACGTCGTGCCGTCCAGCCAGCGGATGGTGATCTGGCCAGGGGGCAGGATGTCCACAACTTGGCCCACAGGGACAACGGCCCCTTCCACCTGCAAAACAACAGCCGGCTTCACCAAGAATTCAGTCACGTTCGCAACTGAGATGCAAAGGCTGAGGAAACAGCAAAGCTGGTGGTCTGGTGGTCTTCACCATCTTTAACTTGGCTTATTCTAAAGCCGCACTGCCCCTTTTACGGACACTGATGCCGCTGAGCACACTCCGCCTCTCTCAACAAGAACACCTGCACGTCAGAGCTTACGTCATCAATGGATGCAGCCAATCCCCAAAGCACACCTTCCCCCAAACATCTGCGCCGTGACGCGCACTCCCCACACCTGCTCTTCGGCTCTTTGCCTCCTCGCACTTTTCCTCAGACTTCTTGGCCTAGCATCTTCCCCCTTTTCACTTTGCTGCACTCAGTTTTGAGCGATACGAGGCTTGGCTGGAACTCAAGCCTAAACAGCTCCACTGTTAAAATTGTACTGGGGACTCGGTGCATCAAAAGCACCATAATTTCCTATACGTTAATTGGCATAACGAAATAGTTTTGACTTTCAACGTTCTGTTGGCGTGCGAATTGTTGAATGTTTTGCACAAAAATAAGTGGCCAACAGAGTTCTCATAGCAGCATTTGCGGCTGCTACTAAATTTTTCGCGACTACTCAAATTATTTGCTCAATGATTATCCCTACAAAATTATTAGATTCGTGCTTGCTTCGAAAGCAAACACAATTGAGATAGAGAGAGAGAGAGAGAGAAGAGAGAGAGAACTTAGAGAGAGAGAGAGAGAGAGAGAGAGAGATAGAGAGAGAGAGAGAGAGAGAGAGAGAGAGAGAGCTGATTACATCGGGGATGGGGCCCTTGGCGACAAAGTAGGTCGGCTTGTAGTTCAATTCTGGATGTTCCCGGATGTTGTACACACTGACCTCTTCAACGCCAAGCTCTTCAGGCCTGAGAAAACAAGAGCAATAAAAGCAATATTCTGCCAGTATCAACATATTAACATACTATCAACATATTTACACACAAAAAGGTGGTGCTGGCGTTAGTTTTTAGTACAGCTTAGGCTTTAAGGGGTCCTGCATAGGACGTACACAAGTGAGCTTAATGCACTGAAATCTTGTAAACGTGGATGTCAGTGTCTTTTTCACCTCCACCAGTTCCATTCCACTCAATGTGAAGGCTGTCGGAGGTGCAGAGTAGTGATTTGCCATAATGGGCTGCAGCGCCGTTATCTGCTCACTGCTACCACCCAGTGCAAATTCAAAATTTCTCGCCGTCGCAGGCCCCTGCCTGAAACTGTGCCAGCAGGGGTTCTGTTTTTTTGTTGTGCTTGTTTTTCCTCCCAACACGTGCCGGGGTTGCACTGCCCGCTTTTTTTCGCTCACTATCGTTAAAAACCCAACCCAAGCGAGGCGTTCCTAACTAAATGACCGCGGGCACTGCCAGTTAATTACATATATTTTGCCTCAAATGTACCTACCGCTTTCTTTGCGCTAAACAACGGGGAGATGTATGACAAGTGCCAGTGGTCCACAAGTTTCGAACGCTTATGACTATATAAACAGCTTGGCTTTCGAAGCCCCTGGGTTACGCCACGACGACAGCCGCACGACGGAACGGCGTGGGGCTTCTATTAGAGTCCAGCGAGCAAGCTACGGCGCCAAGGCGAGCCCCTAAAGTGCTCTGAACTTAAAAACTGACCCAAGCTACCCTATGAAGCGGGGCTTACTGCGGGTTTTCGGCGTCGACCGTGTACATCCGGTACTTGGCGACCTCAGCCGTCCTCCCCCAGTGGTCCACCCGTTGGACCACCCCGTACTCCTCGGATGGAGCATCGCCTGCAGCAGTAACAGGCACCAGGCGGCGTATTAGACGGCAACAAAACCCTCTCTTAGACTGTATGAAGCTCCACTGCATACGCGCGCAATCACGCAATCCCAAAAGAACGTGTTGCCGTTTAGGCTCGCCTGCCAACAAAACCTACACACTTGTTGCATAGTAGATTTCTAATGACGCTTTTTCATTTAGAAGTAGCCCAAATGAATTGATTTGAAAGTAATGCGCAATAAACTCGTAAAGGAGCTATAGGATGAAGTACATGGTAAGGTAAAGGCTGAGCAAGTTAGTATGAATGCTTCGTTTTATTTTTATTTTTTAGTGGTGGGGGAGGGAAGGGGGCAGACAGTGGAAAATCAGACATGCAAAGAAATTTGTAAATCTCCGCAAAGAATAGTAGTGCAGCTCTTCCCCAAATGCATGCTGTATTAAAATGTAGCTCAATACTTGTTAAGACGTACTTCTCATTGCCTTACTTGTTACTTTTCTCAACTGGGCCTATTCTCATCTTGAGCAGGCTCGCACACCCTCTCGAAGAAGGCTTAAGAATCAATTACAACAAAAAGCAGCATCATGTTTCTCCCCTTCCCCTCTCCATCCCCTTTGACTTAAAAAAAGTACCGGTGTTCTCCATAACAAAGTCTCCAGGAAAGAACTCGTTCTCATCCATGGGGAGGACAGGATAAAGATCTGTGGACCGGACCGGTCGCTTTCCACAGTGCCATCCTGCGACAAAGAAAATGGTCCGACAGGCTCCATCAGGCTACGGGCAATCCGCGCGTTCCATTACAAACATGAGCCGAGCTGCTGGGCCTTGCACACAACCTTGATGTGCGTAACATCTTATGATTGGTCATGAAATCATTGACTTTCTACATATAGCGCCTCAAAACCTGTGAGCCGGCTTACGAAATTTCCGAATGCTGGTTCTGGAACTTGTGTTGAGCGTTGGTTAAACTTTTTGTGCCATCTGCCGCTTGGGCAGGAGGAATACGCCTTCCTTTGATGTACAGTTCGTATCTTTGGAGCTAGATGGCAATTTTTAAGGCTTGCCGTGACAAACGAAACCACGTCGTAGTTGCCACGGGCCAACAACATCTTAAAGGGGCCCTGAAAGGCGTTTTGAGCACACTAAATGAACTAGCGCCATCGTTAGATTCGGCCGTCAACGTCATCTGTGCCAAGTATTACTCTTTTACGCGCAGGCGGAAAGCTCACACTTTTGTTGCAAAGTTCGTCGCTTTTTTCTCACCCTTCCCTTCGTGTTTTTGGACGCCGCCATCTTCACATGTCTACGTCATCGATTCCCAGATGTTCGTCATGAGCTAGACATCCTGCTATTGCGCGACTTTCTCACGCACTTCCGGCAAAGAGATGAGTCGTCTGCTCAGCGTCGGCTCGCCGGCTGATACTGCCAGCGTAGTGCCAGAGTGCTTGGGCATTTTACGACAAACGAAAATAGTGTAAACAAACGCTTAACCGTTTGTATTGAATGCAACACGCCATAGATATTCTCTTACCTGAGTATGTTCCATAAAGAAAGCGTTGAAGCCCCGTGGCACTTCTTCATGCAATCGCAGAGAACGCCCTGAGCCGAATGCCCGGGTTTGACGGCACACATTTATTAACTTCAAAACAATCCAGAGATGCGTTTCGAACTAACACAACGTCACAACATGCGTTGCAAGTTTGAACCGCGATTGACCGATGATGGGTTGCCTCCTCCTGCCCGTCGTAAATTCGGCACTCACGTTGCGCGCGGTTTGCGGGGAAGAACAGCAAGTCACTTAACTCTGGCGTACAGCCGAGATAGCTTTTAGCCCCGCACACGGCACATACACCATTGCGAGGTTGAGTCGTACGTCGCTCCGAGAAAGATATCCAGACCATGGGAAGCACGATCCACCCGCAGAAGCACAACGTCGGCATTTCATCGCAAAACAAGGCGTCCACAACACACAACACCATCGCCGCTGTAATGCCAAACTCATCTCGCACTTCCCCAATGGGGGTGAGTGGTACGCCTGCAGTGCCCACATGTCGCGAGGTGGGGGCCCCTAGCTGAACCGGGATCACGGAACCGTAACTGACCTCGCCGAGTCGGCAATGGCGAGCTCACGTCTCGATGAGTAGCCACCAGGACCGCCAAGGCCCGCGTCGCGGCGCGTAAAAACGTCCTTCATGCAGGCTTAAATAAGTTTAATCAATCCATTAGAGTGGTTTGTTGCCTTGTTGCCAAGGCAACCGATGTTGAGATTGTCAAGGAAATGGCGCTCCGCTCCAGCGCTAGAAAGCTCAGAGCCACAACGCAGCATGTTTTGCCAACGTTGCCGCTCTCCACTACGGTCGTGCGCCCAAGCTGAACTGGTGCACATGATTGAAGCGTTTTGTACACAGGTTCTGTATCGGTTTAAAATTTCTTTTTCACATGCCGCCAGCAGGAATTACCACCCTGCCGCAAAATAAGACCCGGCACCACGGGGCACATCTGATACCGGCACTTTTGGATAAACAGTGCGCGGTGCATCAAAGAGACGAGCGGCACGATCCTCCCCGTGCAGGCTTGCGAGTTGCGCCGCCGATAAAAAGTCACGTGCCGCAGATAGCAACTCCAGCAACGTAACCCGCGAAAGGGGCAAGGCCAGGCCGCCGCACACATGCGGCCAGGTTTTTTCGTTCGCTTTTCAGCCTTGAGCGGAGTGCGGGATTCAAGGTGTCAACAAAGCTTGCCCATAGCAGACGGCAGTCTGAGCAGCGCAATAGCGGAAGCACGCCACCGCTGAGGAGTGCAGCATCACGGGAGGGAGCATCAACAGCGAAGAGTAAGTTGAAAGGAGGAGGAAACGTGGCGCGATGATAATGCGCGGTTTTTGATTTACGATTTCTCAGCTAATACTCATCGCTTTCACAAAATTTTTGCGGGAGGAGATTGCTAATACATTTCTTTATTTGGTTACATGTACATCCATGCATCGGCGGTAGGTATTTCAGGACCCCTTTAACCAGTGGTGAAAAGATGCTGCGACACCAGCCATCGGAGTTACCAGCTGAGAATGAAGGCCAATGCAGAGAGAAGCTCGTCACCAGTCCATGAGCAAAAAAGTTGAGGCACAACCACACCTTGCTGCTGCAAATTTCGGAGTGGATTCAAATTGACTGCTTGACTTGAAACGAGCCAACCCGACCCAAGCCGACAAACCACCTGGCTGAAATCGTTGCACGTGGCACACTGCTTTAACTTTGTCTTGGCCAAGCCCCCACATACAGACATCTTGTTTTCACCTTGGCATCCAACAAAACTGCGCCCGTAAAAGTGACTACACCCTTTACACCGTGTGACTATACCCGACTACACCCTTCTCTTGGTTGTATCAAGAAGTCTCACCTGCCAGACGACCTCGACGTGGGTGACGGTGGCCAGCGTCTCGGTCACAACCACGTCCCCGGGATGCAACGTGAGCTGCTTGGGAAGTGGGCAGCCGCACTCGAGGAGAGGCTGCACTGGCATCTCTCCTCCTGCGCACATTTGTCACCACCCGGAGCACACCCTTTCAAAGACTTTTTTTTTTGCTTCTACTCCATCCGCTACCTGCCCGTTGGTGACTGTTCCCGGGATGCATGCAAACACTCAAATGTTCTCTCGTTAAATGCGTTCGCCTGCAGTAGTGGATGCTGGAAAGATCTGTTGAACAACAGTTCATTTCGACTAAAGCTAAGCATCAAAAGTACGATGACAGGCACAAGGAGTGGACAAGACTCACTCTCAGCTACCTTGCTTTCGCACATTTAGCCACTGTGCTGTGCCCTAAGAGAAAAACCAAATGCTAGTATGACACAATTGACTGGGTAATGCAAACTGAGTTTTTGGAAAAAAGAAGAGTACTTCACAATCACCTTTTTACTCAGATGAACCCACTGGCGGTCACTGAACTTGTTTTTACCAGCACGGGGAACTCTAATTTCCCCTCCCCTCTTCACCTTTTCTTTTCAACAACAATAACGAAAAGCATGCAACCAAACAGCAAGGCACATCTTTGATTGATTGATTGTGAGGTTTAACGTGCCGACGCAACACAGGCAACGAGGCGCGCCGTAGTGGAGGGCTCCGGATTAATTTTGACCACCTGGGGATCTTTAACGTGCACCGAAATCTCATACACAAGGGCGTTTTTGCTTTTCCCCTCCATCCGAAAAGCGGCCGCCGCGGCCGGGAATCGAACCCGCGACCTCGGGCTCAGCAGCGCAACGCCTTAGCCACTGAGCCACCGCAGCAAGTTAGCAAAGCACATCTGCCGAACTGGTTATTCGTAGACAGCTGCCATCTTGTCAGCAGCTCCCCTCATACTGGCGTCGGTACCCGATCTATCTGATCGCAGTGCCTGCTATCTGATTATCTGATCGCAGCGCCTGCTATCTGATCCTTTTAGAAACTCTCAACCCTAGAATGAAGACAGGATAACACGGGGTCCCAGAATGAACAGCCCGAAACACTCTATTCATTCTGCTTTTGACAGTTACGTCAGAAAACACAGAGCCGGGGGAAGATTGCAATGACGACAGCGACAACAGCCTGGGTCATGTGACATGTAGGGTGCGCGATGCAACTCTACCTACCTTCTTCGGCACTGGCACCTGACACAAGGGTCAGGTCTTTGGGACCCACTGGTTGGCTGTCGTCACAGTTACTTCCGTCTTTAGGGCCGGCTGGCACTGAACGCTGCAGGAAAACCCACAAAATGCACGCGGCTTCATTGAAGGGGTTATGAAGACAGAATACAAGTCTGTTTCGTTCGAAAAATTGGGTGTTTTATAGTGCCCCCAACACTTATCCGGCCCCAAACGATGCTTTATTCACTGAGAAAATTACAGTAGAATCTCAATGATACGAATCTCGCGGGACCTCGAAAAATATTTGTATCGCCCGAAATTTGTATGAACCAACACAGACCAAAAAATTGAGCATCAAAAGAAAGTCTTCATTTTTTTTTTTTTACTTTAATGTGAAGAAATCCGTGATTTTTTTCTGCTTTTTTTAAACACCCCGTCGCCATGCACTCCTTTCTGGAGCGCATAAAACTTTACACTCGTCTCCTCACTCGCGGTGCACAAGCGCAACAGTTAAGGCATGAACTGCATGCGCGTCGGTGTTGCATATGCTATCTTTTCAAGCCCACGCCGACAATTCCGCGCCCACGGCAGTTTCTGCCTCGATCAGAAAATTACGCGCAACGCACGTGGCAGTGGGAGGAGCATGATGACTTGCGCCAATGGGGAGGTGTGCGCCTCATGGTAGCAGCTTCGAAGCGCTCACTCCGCCAGAGATGTTTAGGCTTAGCACCCCGGCAGATATTAAATGCGTGCTTTCACTAGCGGAGCAGATGATGTTTTATAGCACCGTTTTCATCCACATTATCAGCTCCTTTACCGCACAAGCAACTTCGTGTGTGCCTTGAGCGGCATTTAAAGGGCAGCTAGAAGCAGTCACTCGAGTGCCCCGCACCACTTCACGGCCGAAGCCGCCGCCATGTTGCCGCCGCTGGCCGCGCCGCATGCAGCGTGCGGGTGGTTCCGCCAGTTCGCGGCGGTGTCAGTGGGCCTGTGGCATGCGCTCCACGTTTGCGCGAGCAGAAAACAACAGGCCTGGCTGCTCCTGGAGACAGAGTGACAAAGAGGGGAGACAGAGCCCCTACGTCGCTGTCGCTTGCTCACTCAGTAGTCGGGCGCCTCGCCGGCTTCGTTTATATTATCCGCCGGGCCACGTTGGTCCGTTCATAACAGCTGAAATTTTTCCCATTGCAAACAATGCCATTTGGCCAGGACTTTCCAGAAATTCGTATCACCCGGAATCGCATCATAGAGATTCCACACAATTGAAGCGAAAATTTCAATCCTCTCCCGCTAAATCGTGTTTCGAAGGTAAGAAAATTGAATAGCATTGAACAAAACCTCCATTCAATTCATCAAGAGAGGAGTGAGAAGGAAGAGGAAGAGAATTAGGGGTGCTAGCAAAGAGCGGAGACAGCTTTCAAGTTGAGTTGAACTGTTTTAATTTTCAGGGGCGAAGCCCCTGAGGGGCTCGGGCTGTCAGCGCCTCCTGTCGTCGTATCTCGTCTCATGTAGTCACAGTACTAAAACACCGGGGCACTCGTTTTCCAAAGCCTCGTGCTACAACGCTTCGTGCTTCAAAGACAGGAGACTTTTACAGCCCAGCTGCACACCTCTAACCCCCAACGGTTTCATCTCCGTGGGCAAATACGCCAAGGCGCCAACAACACATTCACACACTGCGTGCTTCGCCCATCCCCAGGTTTGATGTTAGCGGAGATGGCCCAGGATTTTTTTCTTCAGGCGCCGACATGCCTTTGCTTACCACCATCATCATCATCACCACCACCATCATTTTGTGAAACCCACTGTGTAAAGCTGGCTCCTGCAGTGCGTACGACATCAAACGTCATCAGTGAAAAAGACGCGCCCAAACTGAGCAGACCGCCAGACCAACTCACCGAAGCAGCGCCAGGAGGACCGTAGACCAGTGGCGCACGCCTGCCTCCACAGCTCCAGGTCAATCATGTCGGCCGCCTGGAGCTCGTAGAGTCGGCGGCTGCCCAGAGGCAGGCCCCAGATCTCGTACACCTCTGCTGCCTGCACGCTGCGAGCCCAGCGCCCACCAAAGGTGAGAGAGAGAGAAACTGATTGATTGATTGATTGTAGGGTTCAACGCGCCAACTCAACGCAGGCTATGAGGAACGCCGTAGTGGAGGGCTCTGGATTAATTTTGACCCCATGGGGATCTTTAATGTGCACCAAAATCTCGTGTTTGCTTTTCGCCACAGAGAGAAACTGCTGCAAAGCCCTGCACAGTTAGGACGGGCACTTCCCTCGCCCAAAACTGTGCGCCTAGATCTAAACGGGCAGTGGAGGAGGCAATCGTCTCAATTAAAGGGGACACTGCTCTTAAAACAGCTCCTTCTAATTTTTAAACAAACTCTGTAAAACTTGCCAGTCTTGCTGCTTTTTTTTTTCTTTCACTGATTTCATATATGCCACTATTTCTTCAGTTGATCAATTAGTTCCCAAGATAATTAGAGATAAATTATCGTTTCTGGAGGAACAACAGAGAAAACAGTGTTAGTCATATCACTGTAATTTTTATATTTTCCTATAATTTGAACCCTGGAGAATGCAATGAGAATTTTTTTTTTTTGATGCACTGCTCGGAACTAATTTTACAGCTCATTAAACTTTGGTGGCACCACTTGCAAGGAATCATTTTTGATTGATTGTAGGGTTTAAACCGGTTTGTACCTTCCCTTGAGGCAGCTGCCTAACGTCCAAGACTGCGCTGTTACAATATTTGCAGCATTTGTGATGCTGACACGAGGCATGGTTTTGCTGCTGCTCATTTCTTTTACTAAGGAAATGGCAAAAGCATTCTTTTAAAAATGATCCCGCGGAAAACATGAATGGAAAAAACTGGGTTGTTTGTCGAAGTTCTGAGGCCTGCTAACGACACCCAGGAGGCTGGAGTTAAAATTTAAACCTTTTGAAAACGTTTTCTCCGTATAGCTTGCATAAAAGTACTGCAAGATACAAAATATGACAGCTGAAATGCCTGTATCTGTGGCGCAAACGACCATCAAAAATCGGGAGATTTTGAAACCAAACCAAGCCATTGCGGCCGCTGAAGTGACGTTCCAGCCAGCCCAGTCGCCGAGCAAGCGGCCGCATGCGGTTGGCCGGACGGAGAAAATTTGCGTGCCACACCCTGCCCTCGCCGCAGCCTAAAAGAAAACCGCACCCAGTGGAACTCGACCGCAGGAAAAAGCGCAATGTGCCGGCTGCAATGTCACTTCCGCTTCATGGCTGTTTGCACGATCCGCCGGCGGGTGCAGCGCCACCTGACACGGACTTCTTTTAAACATTTCCAACTAATTAAACAACGCATTTCACGGGGCTACCAGTCACGTCCCAGTTGGTTTGGCGGTACGCACTGTACATTCACAGTGACTGTGGCCGAGGTGAAATTTGAAGCGCAGTTGGCCTCTAACCCTGAAGCCCTCCACTACGGCGCGCCCCGTAGGCCCAGGTGCAGACCTCCGACATTTTGAATTTGAATCGGTTCCGCATCGTAGATGTCAAACCACCAGTAATAAACGGCTGTGCCACAGCAAAAATGAGGCCTCACTCTCCCTTGTCCATGATGTCGCACTTGGGGTACATGTCCGCCAGTTCCTCGCCACCCCCTGCGGCTTCCGGCTGTGGCTGCCGCTCAGGTTCCTGGCGGGCCTCGCCGGGCGGCCAGCGGGGGGCCGGTGGTGGGCCCGGTGTGGTATCGCAGAAGTGGATGATCACGGTGCTCTCACCTTGCGGGGAGAGGGACCTGGCATACGCCTCCACGGGCTGCACCTGAAAAAACGGGAGCGAGGGAGATTTGCCAACGGATTACACTCCCCTTGCAGGCCTTCCAAGTCACATTCTAAGAACGACAATTCCTTATGGTTACTGACCGATTGTAGGGTTTAACGCGCCGATGCAACGCAGGCGATGACGTGCACCGTAGTGGAGGGCTCCGGATTAGTTTTGACCACCTGGGGATCTTTAACGTGCTCCGAAGTCTCGTACACACGGGCGTTTTTGCTTTCCCCCTCCGTTAAAAAGCGGTCGCCATTGCCTTAAGGCTGCTCTTTGTCGGCAAGCAGCTAATGTTTGTTCACTGAAGGACCAACGCCTCTCTTATGGACCGATCACTGGAAACTACTGCGTTTCATACCAAGGAAATCTGGCGCTAGGCGAGCCGTGCTTCAATGAGGGTGCCGTTATGTGCCGGGCAGGAACTTGTCCTTGGCATGGCTCGTGGACAGGCTCAAAAGTTACCTGAGGCTCTAAAAACCAATAGTACTGGTTAAAAATTATTTAGGGCTGCTTTACCAATAGAATGGTGGCGCTCCAAAAGATTTATTCGGAGGATTTTCAGAAGCTTTGTGCGCGCAAACAAGACAAAAAATGGTACCCTTTTGTTGAAGTTGGCTTCAAGAGTGAAAAGAAGCCCCGTGGTTAGCTGAGCCAAATAAGCAAGGAACATTGCTATGACGGCACGCGACTGCAGCGACAAATTTTCCTCCAGCAGTATACAGTCTAGTCCCCTTATAACAATATCCAAGTGCCAAGGAAAACCCATCGTTATAACTGATAATTGTTATAGGCGGGTGCAAAATAAAATGATGGAACAGAGCTCACAACATTTTATTCGCATGCCAGCAAGGTCGTACTACTACCAATTTGCGGAAAAGAAGCCACAGTCACCTTTGTTTTGCAGCGTGTGCAGCTAGCGCAAATCTTTTCCAAGAGCGTCTACAGGTGCTTCACCTAGCTGATGTAAATGTCCTTGGCGGAAACAAAGTTCCCGAGGGACTGTGCCACGCATTGGGCCTCATACGAAGACACTACCCGAGTAGGCTACGCAACCGCGTCATTAGAGTCGTCACTGTTGTACTTTTGGTGCACAATATCACCGGATTCAATCGTTATAACCGATATCGTGGCACAGGACCATTGTAATAAACGGTTTATTTTACCATAGAAAGAATACAAAAGTTGACAGTGCCACAGCTGTTCATCGTTATATCCGATATATTGTTATAAACGGTATCGTTATAAGTGGACAGCTTCCCTTCATCAGATTCTTTCGTATCAGCTGTTTCACTGACCAGACTAAGATCATTAAAAATGCAGAAGTTGCTTTGGGAGAACGTCGGGCAGCGATCTGAATTGTTTGATGAACACTTTCGAGTAAGCCTGCTTCGTTATGGAAGATTTGAAAAGTGCTTGGCTAATTCTGCTGGCCACGAATGATTTTTATAGCTGGCTAGTAATTGCTTCTAGTTAGATTGTCGCTTTATTTGCTCAGCTAAGCGTGCAGTCTCTACGCACTTGACCGCATGTGCCAGGCCTTTTACAAGTGCCGGTGCTAATCTTCGAAAACAGTGTGCAGCGATTCTTCCCCCCCCCCCCGTGAACGCTGTGCAGAGATACTGCAGGCGTGTAGAAAGAACAAATTGTTTGTAGCATGTATATGCAATACTGGTCAAAGCTCCCACTTTATGCTCATATACTCCCCCCCCCCTCTTTTAAGTATGCATACTTCGGATACAGCGGACATTTTTTCCTGATTAAGGTGGTCCGTTGAAACAGGCATAAACTGTATTAGTTTCAGCCGAATACTACTCCAGAGCAGCTTTTTTCTCGGTGAAACAGTGCAGTTTGTGCCCCACAGACCACACTTGCGAGTATGGTTGTACCAGTCTGGTGTAGCCTTTGGCAATGTTATACGTATCGGAGCCGGCAGCACACCAGACCTAGAGATATATTTCAAGGGCGGGACCTGCACTATGACTTTTTATTTATTTGGAGAGGGAATGAAAGGCACCCATTTGATGCAACTAAGAACTAGGCATTTAGACAACACCGCTTTCTAGAAGGTGAAATCCATGCCCAAGGACAGCGATCAGTAATCAAAAAACCATAGGGCACTTTCATAGATGAAGGACCACTGGAGCATGAATTATGTAACATCTGAGACCACAAAAAGCATGGACATAAAAGACAAGCATTGCACAAATCTGCATCAACGCCAATTACAAGCGTTTACAGCAGCTTTCTCACTATAAGACATAGCTGGGGCTGCTATATTTCTGACGAGAAGCACGAAACACTCAGTCACAGCTGGCTGCTACTGAACTGGACTCCAGGAACAAGCGATGTGACAGAGTTAAGTCACACTCGTCACTGGCATTTGTATCACCGGTATTCTTTGAAGGCGGTTGAAGTCTATCCCCCAATTATTTTTCCCTTTAATAACCACATTTAGAAGCTGCACCCACATTGAAGCAATGACGTTTGTGTACAAATTTTCCAAAATTAAAATTTGGGGGGCTTAGCCCGCCGAAGCCACACCTGGGAGTTTGTCTCGTGTTTGTCCATTTTGAAAACGTCCGTTTTGCATCCGTTTTATTATGATGTACTTCCAGTTGTAGGTGGGCTTAGGGTTGACTTTGGCACAACTGTTTGTTTAACGCAGTGAGGGCAGCAGGAAATTTCAGTCGGCTCAGCCTATAGCCTGTACTCACTGGAAAGGCACGCATGCAGGCAACCATGAGAGTGCGCCGTCACTGGTTACGTCGGGCTCCACGGGATGGCGGTACTTGTCCGTGCTAGGCGCATGATATGGGTTGGACATTCCAAGCTCCGCAAAGTAATGCCTCGACTCCAACGTGAGTGCGATTAACAACAACTCTGTTGACACCACCACTGAGAATCGGGTTGAAACGGAGCAGACGACGCATGCCGGTGTTATCTTTTTCTTCGGCCGCAGTGGCACAAGGCCGCGCCATGTCCGTGGCGCTTCGGCCATGCCCGTGGCCATTTCAGTGTTGCCAAGCGAAAAAATTTACAGCTAAACTTTTCAATGAATACCACCTATAGTGTTGAGGAATCTCTCGGTAAGGGATGACAATAACGTCAGTTCTACCTTTCTCTCTGGTACAACTGTTCTAGTAAACACATTTTCAACGAACCAACCAACCAAAAGCAGCGAATTAACAACAAGGCGACGAAAAATCGTCTGCTCCGAGAAGCCGCGGCTCATAGGTCCGCCGTACTTGCATGGCATCACATCCGGGTGTTCACTTTTAGCCAATCGGGGATTGGTAAAAACGGACACTTTTGAAACAGACAAAATACATGAATACCGCTCCTGGGCTACGAGGTGAAGTGGGCAACTCCAGATTACTTTCAACCACCTGGTGACCTTTAATGGCTGCCGAAATCTCAGCACACCCAGTTCTTGCTTTTTTTGTTGCTCCACCCGAAATGTGGCTACTGCGGCCAGAATCGAACCCGCATCCTTACACTCAGCGGCACAACTTCTGAGCCACTGAGCTACCGCGGTGGGTTAACATTTGCCTCCGAAAATAGCCCATACGATTTGCAGTCAGTTCATCGTCCATACAGAATTTGCACGCAAAGGTTTGATATTCATCGTAGTCTGGCTGGGGAGTCAAGTTGTTAACACGACAGTGGCTTGCCTTCAAGACCGTGACCTGGACGTGCTTGTCTGGCGGGTAGGCCATGACCTCCGCAGTGCGGTAGAGCCAGCGCGCAGAGTTGAAGGTCCTCATGGGGCCATGCAGCTGCTGGCCCTCGTAGAAGCGACCACTCGGCAACTCTGACAACTAAGAGAACCAACAACAACAACAACAACAACAAAAAATTAAGCACGCAAGGCCTAATGTGTTAGGCCTAATCTGTTAGGCCTAAATGACCAGCCAAAAAAAGGTTAGGCCTATTTAGAACAGACTGGCACAATTTACACCTATAAACATGCGTGCATTTTTAAATGCAGGTGGTGGGTGCAAAGCCGCGTCCCACGTTCGCCTTGAAAAATCTGCCTTGCAACACAACCAACTGTAAGACAACCAACTAATTGGTGTACACTTTGAGCCACGTGCACTTCATCACCATCCCATTTGTCGTCATCATCATCAGCCTGCTTGTGTCCACCGCAGGACAAACAAAATCCTCTACCATGTTCCCCCAGCCGTTGCTGTCTTGTGATGGCCAAGCCCGTTCTTTATCTTAGAATTTTCTCATTCCACGCCATGAACATTTCCCAAGTGCAAGTGAAGATGTTCAAAAATGCTTGTACAGAGGGCACAGGGAACCATGGGTTCGGGCTCACCCAGCCTTCTGCTTATGTCGTCATAGTCTTCGCACCCTCTCATGATGGGACTTTTCACAGAACACTTGACGAATAACCAGCTTGTGGCTAAACGCCCCCCTGAGTTAGCCTCAGCATCATCATTATCACCCACTGGAGAATGACAGGTAAAGGCCTAAGTGAGCACAAATGAATGGGCTCACAAAAGTCGGAGACAAAGTGAGCCTGAATGAGTGGACTCGCGAGCCACTTCCCACAACTGGGAAGGAAGATGTTTGAGAACTCACCTCTGGTTCATTCCAATTTCAATCAACCTGACCCGGGACTCAAACCTTACAAGTTTAATAAGCTCAAAAGTGAGCCTGCATTAAAAGCGGACTCTCAGACGAATCTCCCATCCACGAATGCCACCACTGGGAGGAGTGTTGTTTGCGGCACTTACTCGCGTTCTCCGGTGCACGACGTCCTCGAGGCCGGAGGCGTCATTCTCCTGGAGAATGCACCTGAAATTTTGAAAAGGCCCCGTGAGCAAATGGGTTATTGAGAACTGGGCAAGTTTTAAAAGAGAAATCAAGGAGTTCTCAAAGGGGACAAAGAAAACACAACAACAGGAGTGCTCAACACAGCACTCGTGTCGTCTTCTCTTTGACCCGTCAAGTTCATGCTGTTCTGCCATGACCAGCAAAACTAGGATTTTTAAGTTCCCCCCCATGCTCACCCTTTGCTTCTGTTTCATGCAGCAGCTGTATAGGTCAAGTAACATTTACTACCAAAAACGAACGCTTTGTTAAAATGTTCTAGCTTTTGAATGCATACCCTACTAGACGACTGCAAAATAACTTGCCAAACAGGGAGTCTGAAACAAGATGTCGCTGCTGCTACCTCACGGCTGCCTGTGCTTTGCGAGCAACTGTATGATTAGCGGCCTTTTAAACCTATGGGGATGTGTGCTTCCATGCGCGCTATTTCATACGCTGCTCACACACGGACCAGCGGTACTGGCTTCCCGATCCCCGCATGCTCAAGCAAAGTCGTAGCCGAGTCAAGCCACACACGTAGCCAGTGGAAGTGGAAGGCAGGCCTGCTCCCTTTGTTTTGCCAGGGGACAGATCGGTGGTGAGCCGACCGGACACTCACACTGATCTGTCCGGGAAGCGGAGAGCCAGCTCCCTCTTGATCATTTGAATTAGGCCAGTCCAGGTGCCGCCAACAGAGATGGCCGAGTCTTTTCTGAACTTCTGCAAGAGAAAAGAGGAGGGAGAAAGGAGGAATTTAAAAATCTATTGGTGCACCAACCAGTATTACAACACTGTAGAGCAAAATTTGATTGTTTTTCAATATTTAATGCATTTTTTGCGGTTGACAAAATGTCTTTCGTGGCTGGAATGGAGCTAAGTGAGTTTTCCAAGGCTAGTTTTTTCAAACTGAACAAGCTTGTATTTTGTCTTCGCGACCCCTTTGAAGGGCTATAGAAATACAAAATGTGCGCAGTAAGTCAGGTTTTCTTTCCTCTTGCTATTTTCTGTAAGAAAAAGGGCACAAGAAATACTAATTTATCTTCTAGCCCCCCTCTCCCCCGACATTTTTTTTTTTTGCTGCCAAGTGGGAGGGGGTAGGGAGCAATTTTTTTTTACACTGCTGTTGACAGGAAAGCATATCACTACGAAGCGCTCCAGGGCGGCTCCTTATTTCTCTTTTTTTCCCCACAGAATTTTTAATGCAAGACCAGGGGCGGTATCTCGTAACTGTCCCTTTTGGAAACGTCCCTTTTGCGCCCCTTCCTCGTGACGTACTTCTGGTTAAGCAATAAACGTTGACAACAGATTTGCCGCGCTTGCGTTACGTCACTTCCGGTTGTTTGCTTTTAGCCAATCAGGGCTTGCCAAAAGGGACACTTTTGAAAGGGACGCAAAAGGGACAAAACTCGAGAATACCACCCCAGTTCTGAACTTCCCTGGAGAGCCAAATAAGACAGACCATCGGTAGCGCCGACGTAGCTAGTTGAGTCCTAAAGACACGGCAGCGCGTGGTAGGGCAGAACGCGGGAAATGCCGTCGTCGGGCCTTGAATCGCTCACAACCGTGACTAGATGACTAGAACGCAGACAGCACTTTCCCCGATCCCGCTTGCTTCGCGCGTTCAACTTTAATCAGTTTGACGTACTAGAATACCTATGTTCTAGGAAACTAAAATCGGCGACCTCCAGCCGACGCCATATTGCATCAACACGTGGTTGATTACCGCGCGCCACCATGACGTAGCGTTCCATCACCGACTTTACCAGGCACACATCCGAAACTTAGTTCTCAGGACGCATTTTCAGCGCGATGCGCCCGTACAAAAATTACGCCATTCCACTGTTTGACCTTGCATCTAAGGTTGTGCCAAGAAGCTCAAAATAAGAAGACCTGACGCGTGCGCCCACAGTTGACATCCTCTGCAAGTTCTGGTACCACCGCCATTGATACCGCAATGCGCACTGCGAAGAGTACTCACTTCGAGCGGTTGAAGGTCTGCGCTGTCCACGTTGTCTATGACGTAGTTGGTGCCGAGAACGTGGAGGGTGGCGGATATTTTGGTGCTGCGGCAGTAGCCGAGTTGCGAGTCTTGGCCACTGACCACTCGCCTCACAACCTCGCCCGGCGTGAGGAATCGATCGTGAAGTTTCACCTGGACACGAAACAGACCGCGAACACAATCCGAGCAATTTTCTCCGAGGCCAGCACCACTTCACCTGCGAATAAACGTCAGACGCGCCTCGGCGGAGAGACTGCGCAGTGACGCCTTCCAGATACCATCTTGGGTTTTTGATGCCGGTTTAGGAACTGACAACGATGCTTGTAGCTATGCTTGCAGCTTCGTTCGAAACGAACCTTAAGCACACTTCTTACGCCAACGAATGGGTAAATGACATTACGAGCTAACGTCGTAAGCACGTTTTATTAGAAGTGCGCATATGAGACGCGTTTAGTTACGTGCTCACGAAACCTTTACAGTGACAGTGGCGCCAGATATAAGGAAAAGGAAAAAAATAAACACGTAACTGGCGACCCTAGCTTACCGCATTTTCGGGGTGAATTTCTGTCTGTCCTTTGGGATGCCAGGCCACCCGAATCCGGCCCCTTGTCATGCGGCTCGGTTGCGTCTCGCTCGGTTCATCATCGTCGTCACTGTCACTGCTCAAATACTCGCCGTTCTCAACCACAAGGCCAAACTGAACACGTCCCTTCCGTGTGACGCGGTAAACGCAGTCACCGTCGAAGTATTTACTGTTCGATGTCATACCTGCGGCACTTGCAGAACAACGCCACAGCGGCCGGCCTTACATCAAAACAACGCGCGGAGGGCGCGGCGCTTGCGAAATGCTAAACTGCAAGACGAACAACCAACAACTTGATGTTCATCCGTGAAGCAGCGACACTGGCGACACCGAGTCAATCCTCCTTGCACTCACAGCGCTGGCTCTGTGGAGGGTCTATGACTAATTCAGCCAATAAACTTCAATTTCCGAACAATTCAATGTTAAAACTACACCTTAACACGCGATAATTCAATTTTATTGCGAAGGGTTCTTCATGGTTGGAACATGCTCGGCCAAGAGGCAAGCAGTTCGTGGCATAAAGATTCTCACGCTTGAGAAACTCTATGCATTGTGGTACCTGCAAAGCCCTACAGAGTCTGGTGTTGCTGCCTTTATACGCTTTATTTGTCAAGAAATCACTTTTTTTGCAACAAAAACTGTCCCACTCAGTATGTTTTGCTTACCCACTGCCGTTTCAAAGCGTTGGCGCTACATACGCAACTGATTCAAGTTCATTCGCACCATAGCCTCCTTTATATAGGAGGCTATGGTTCGCACACTTATCACCCCCGCTATCGATTGCGCATGCGCAGCTGAGGCAGGCCCACAGCAACTGCAATGGCGGCGGTCGTTAGAAAATTCGTCACCTCTTGGGCGCCGCGACTGCGGGAGACGGCGGTGAACAAGCCATTGCCGCCGGCCCGACAACAAATTCGCCACCGAGTATGCTACAACTCCGGGGCGATTCTACCGGAGCCGGAGAAGTCCAACCTCGGACTCGTGTGGGTGCTTCTGACCGTGCTTCCCGGACTCTACATAGGCGCAACCATCAGCAAAGAGGGGGCGGCGTTCCTCGAAGAGAACGACATATTCGTACCTGATGACGACGACGACGACGGCTGAAGTGACGTGACCTTGCCGTGTCTTACTGCTGCCTTTGTCGCAGCCGAAATTCGACCAGCTCGCCAGTGAAACACTTCCTCTAGTCGTACGTGACGAAAAAACAAATTTAAGGCCTGCCCGACGATTACAACACTCGCAATTGACGCATTGAACGTTGCTGTTGTAGATTTTTTCGACGACGAATTCACCGCTGTTACTGTAGAAATAAACGACGAGAGACTAGACAGTGCGCTTGTTCGGTTGATTCTTTTATTTCGCGAAAATGACGACCACTGCAATGTACAAACACGCACACAAATCATAACACACTCCAAGGCACTGAATGACGTATGTTACATCAATATAAATAAATTTAAAAACAAAATGAGCACCCGCAAGCCTTTCGCAACAGTTGTACCACGTTTGCTGCACAGTGATGTAATTGGTTTGAGCTTTTTCAGGTTTATGACTGAAGACTAGTGTACGAGCGGAAGGTAGCCCCAAAAGATAAAACTTGGTTGAGCGGCACATTTTTTGTTTACTGCAGCACTGCTATCTGCTTTTCCTGTCATGTCCACTTTCGCAGGGGACTTGGGATATCCAAAACACATAGCCCCTCACCCTAGGAAGCCATGAGCCATACATATCATTCCCCACGTACCATGAGGAGATTAGCATTATGCACGATGTCATGTGTAGCTAAGCTAAACGCTATACCTCAGCAAAGATAGATAAATAAAGCACCTGAAAACAACCACGGTCACCTGCCGTGGTGGCTCAGTGGCTAAGGCGTTGTGCTGCTGAGCACGAGGACGCGGAATCGATTACCGGCCGCTTTTCTGATGGAGGCGAAAAGCAAAAATGCCCATGCGTACGAGGTTTCGCTGCACGTTAAAGATCCCCAGAAAGTCAACATTAACCCGGAGCCCTCCACTACGGCGCGCCTCATTGCCTGCGTTGCGTCGGCGCGTTAAACCATACAATCTATCAATCAACCAACCACGATCTCTGGCATGCCCCCTAATATCCCCCCCAAATTTTTTTTTTAAATTTGGGTGTTTGACACCTTGAAGCTACACCTGAGGTGTGAGGCATGCTGTAGTGGAGGGCTACGGATTAATTTCGACCACCTGGGGATCTGCAACGTGAGCCGAAATCTCGACACACAGGTGTCTTCGTTTCGCACCTCCATCAAAAACAACAAATTACTTTGCTTCCAATGTAGCGTTGTAACCAGAACAGACTTCACCCAAAAAAATTCCCTCAATCCCACAGACTGAAAGCGCTTTTCACGCGATTTCATTAAACCTACGTCGTCGATTGTTGAAAGCGCTTCAAATTAAGAACGGCTTCAGTTCTGCGTGTGACCAAGCTCATACGAGCGTTTTGGGGTGGGCGGGTTGTTGTCCAAAGCTGCACAACTCCAGGGGAAGCTGGCACACCGCGACGTTTCTTTGTTTTTCCGGCAGGGTGGCCCGATGTGAGAAAACGTTCCTATTCGGCGACCGTCTTGTGAGCTCCCCAGCCGTGGAAGCACTTTGTGAAGCGTCGCGACTCTTTCCCCTTGACTGTCAGCATAAGCTTTCGAGGAAGTTCGGGTTGCTTTACCCTCAGGTTTTGGACGTACACCTGTAAAAGAAAAAGACAGTGCTGACGTTGAAATTGTGCACTACTGGCATGATGATAAAAACGCAGGTTTCTTCGAGGAATACAAGTTTATTAGAGAGAACTTGTGCTTCGCTAAGAACTCGAGGAATGCACAAGCGGCAAAGGAGCAGTCAACAAAGTGACTTGCGCAGGCAAGTGTCGGCGAACCGTACACAGCAGCGTTTGTTCGGCGAGAACTTATCTTTTCCAGAAAATATTTACGAACAGTTGAACTAGATCAATACATTTACAATTACTCTAGTGTAGCGACGGCAGGGCAAAGTACTCTCTCTATCAAAATGAGATTAGCCTGTGCGGCACACAAAAGAGAAAGCAGTGAACGCTCGCTTCGCTTCAAAAAAAGATAAGATGGCCTCACGCGGCCAGACCCTGGCGACAAAACACGAGAGTAAACAAAGTAGAAGGTGTAGTTTGCGCCAATATGCCTCATTAACTTATACTCTAAAGTTTTTCCCAATACCAAACCAATTGCCTACGTCATCCATGTATACACACTTGTATATTGAAAGGTTTTTTTGGGGTGTGCTTTCAGAACTCAAAATCCTGCTAAAATTAAGGCAAACACTACCGTTGAGTGACACAATGAAACTTGGCGCCACACTGCGAGCTTCACAAGTCGTAACTGCTTTTTCTAGGGTTGTTGGGCAACTTGGTGCATATCTCTTATATTCTGTATATTTTTTCCTCTTTTTACATTTTTTTTCCTTTCTGTATATTTTTCTTCCTTTGCGCATACTCCCAGTGATTAGACATGTATGACATTAGTTTGACATTTGACAGTCTAACATTAGACATGTTAGACGAGATGATGCTTCATTTCATTTATTTCATAAATAAATGAAATGAAAAAAACTTTGTCTTCATGGCCCTTCTAACCATGGGTATCGGCTGACTCCCCCCGGTGAAAGGCATCATAGGGGAGTCGTCTGGTGCTCACCTGGGCACTCTTGTAGGCCAGCTTGACCTCGACCTCGCTGCAGCGCGAGCCCACCCAGAGGAAGACCTGGGCCCCGTTGTCCAGGATCATGATGTCGTCATCGGCCAGGTCGTCCTGGCAGAAATCAGCGCACTTCTCCGAGATGGCAAAGTAGCCCTTCTCGTTGGAGCACCGGAACAGCCGCACGTGCTGCAGGAAGTCCGCCTCCTGCACGAGGGACAAGGGGTGCAATGGGGTAAAATAACTCCCTTCACTGGGGAGTATAAAGGGTTTCAATCGTAACACCATTACTGGAGCATGAGTATTACCCCGAGTGGCATGACGAAGCAGTGTAAATAGACGCAGGAAAGAGGATAGACAGCACAGCGCTCCATGTTGTCTATGTACACTGCTTTATTAGGCAGAACACTTCTTAACCAGCCCATATGTTGGTGTTGTCACACCCTAAGCTGCCTTGATTGTATGTATGCCATACATGCCAAACAGCTACAAACGGCTCTCCATGGAAACCACAACCCAAATGGGAGCAAAATACTTTGCGGACGAAGACATGACAACTGGAGTGGTTTTGAGAGCACCCTTTTGTCGTTTTTTTTTTATCATCTGCAGCTACAGTATGGTGCCCCCACAAGAGTGGCAACTAGGCCCAGCATCAGAGTGCACTCAACAGTGAACTACGTTGGGTCTCTCCTAAACGTGCCCCAACACAATTTTTCTTCAACCGAACATTTTTGTCTTGTCAGCATGTTTCACTGTTTGCAAAGTCACTGGCCTTATTTCCCCCCCCATTCTTCCCACACAGGAATGTGTTGCGATTTTCAGAGAAGGCCCAACACCTGGTTGACATCACGACAGAGCAGCACAGTATGGAACCAAGCCCACTTATACTCTTAGTTGCAACAGACTCATGCTCGCGAGTTGCGGTGAAGGGGCATAAAGAAAAGGGAATTTTCAAGCTACCTGTAACACAAATAACAAAAATAAGGATAGCAACTTACCAACAATGCAAGACTGACAGGGTTACAAGCCCTCTCCTACCTTAAGGTAACTTCGAAAGGTGAGTTCATCAAAACTGGGCTAACAGACGCAAGTGTTCGTAAAAAAATTCAATCCCGGACAAGCACCGACAATGCCCTTCACACTTACCTCGTCATAGGGTGCCTTGCCTCCCAGTCCGACCCAGAAGAAGTTCTCTGGTTCTTCGCCTTCAGCAACCGTGACTATCGAGTACTCCATCTGCAATGTCCAAAATGGGGCACAGTTCAAAGGCGAGCCAGCAAAGCCAGCAGAGGCAGAGAGAGCTTTCGCACGCACGTACCGAGCCGTACAGAGACCGTGCAAGCTCCTCCGCTAATCGGACGTCGTCTTCATCGGCCTCGTTGCCGATCCAGACGTACACCATGCCATCATCCTCGCCATCCTGCTCGAAGGGCACCTTCAGGATGTAGCTGCAGGGATGCAAGGAGGACACACAAACAGAACAAACCCTTGAACTCCAGTCTCTAAAAAGCTTCAAACGTTCCGAACCACAAAGCCAGACTAGACATCTACATTTGGCTTTACAACCTGCAAAGAAAACAAATAACACAGGGAAACAGGACAAATGGAAACATGGCTTTAAACAAATCAACCGTGCAGCGCGCTTGCTACACGCCAAGTGAAAAGAATTGGCTGAAAAAGGCTCCAGTGCCGGCAAAAAAGGCAGCAATAGCAAACACGCAAACACTCACCAGAAAGCTGAATTGAGGTTGCTGGCGGTGGCTGGAATCTGCAAGGAGCAACGATTAGAACGCACGTTAAAGTAAGTTGTGGCAAAAGGGAAAAGCTCCGCTACTACAATCCCATCTAGAAAATCAATTGCAAATCAGAAGCAAAAAAATGTGTGTGTGAGGGTGCGCGTGTGTGTGTAAAGTAAAGAGAGAGAGAGAGCTTCACTTTGTGTGCCTGGCTTGCTACACTTGCGATGGGGCCCAAGGGTTGGAAATATAACACTTTGGAATGAATTACCCTTGCATTTGAAGGGTTCACACGCTCCAGGGGAGTTTTCTTATGGAAACAATCGGATCTAGGCCTCACGGCTACCAGCAAACATTGAAAAGGGAACGTGCACACCCCAAAATATCAGGCAAATCAATCAGGCGTTCTCCGTAATTTCCCGCTGCGTCATCCCTCAAGTGATACCCCCCACCATTATGATCTCCGTGCCATTTGGAAGCTGTGCGACCACTAACGGCACCCGCCAACAGCGAGAGGCAGGCTCACCTGCACGCAGCGGGTGCAAATGGGGCTGCCGTTGGCCCGGAGGTGGAACAGCTCGACCCCGTTCTCGGGCTTCTTGCGGCTTCCCTTGTGAATGATGAACTTGCGCTTGAAGTGGGACAGGAACTTGAGGTTCTCTTGTTGCTGCACAGGGGAACGGGAAGGGGGGAGACAATTGATACGCTCAAGGTAGCGGCCACAACCTTATTGAGGAACGAATTTCGCTTTTTTGTAACGTGAACGTGCGGAGGTATGAGCAGTGAACCAATCTATGACTACCGGTAGAAGCCAAATGACTCGTCTGGTGCCAACACATTAAATTTCCAGGACACCTCGTATTGTGATGCTCCTTCTGATTTCCATCCCACCTGTTCTGTTTGTAAGTCAATGTTTTTACTGCCCAAAAACTTCTCGGCATTCTCTAAAGCTGTTTTTGCGGCACTGGCACATACATACAGCCTAATCATAGTTTGCAGCAAACAATACAGAATCATACAGATACTACATAAACAGGTTAAATTAGTTAACAAGTATAGGGTATTGTTACTGCAAGCAGCAAGACAAATCCGTCACGGTCAAGACGTACCAATCAAAGCACAAAAACTGTCACATTGAAATAAAATATGAGGTGCTCTGGAAAATCTGGTGCAGTTGGTGCAGAGGTAAGAACAGGGTGCTTGTGGTTTGTGACTGACACCGTCAAAAAGACTTAACACTGCACGTTACAGAAGCTGAATACCAGGGATCCTATTCTCAACTCTAATTATTCACAAACTGGCCCGAAAATTCGTTTCAAGCAATCGCCCTCCTTTACAAAATATGCACAATTATCACCACACAGGAAGCTTTGTATCCTGTTGGAATGGCTTTTGCGTCCACAAGATTAGCTAAGTACTGTTTTCCTTGACAAGACAATGAAGGAAAAAACGAACACAACAAAACTCCCAAATGGGAATTGCCAGAATGGGAAAAGCCACTCAGCTAAATACTGGGCTTCTTTAAAGTAGACTTCATCACTATACACAGCTGCATAGCTACAAGCAGGCCTGTAGCCAGGATTTTTTTCCAGGGGGCGGGGGCCAACTTGCTGAAGGCCAAACTTTTTGCGGAAGGCACTTAATTACAGTCAGTATTTCTGGTAAAAATGGGCAAAGTTAATTTATGTTAGTTTTATACAATATTTCAATAATAGCATTTATATTTTACAATATTTTACAATGGGGCTTTGGAGGCGACCCCAGCGAACTTTCGTTTCAGTGCGCTATATTAAATCGGAGAACATCGCTGGCTCTAACTTTTCCTGCAAAACGCAGCATAGTTTCAGCATTTTACGGAAAGTAACCCACCCGCGAAACTGGCTTGCTTAGAATTTGCACTGCATGTTTCCACGGCGCAGCCTGCATTTGGGAGCGCACCCCGTGAACCAGCCGTCTTTCCGAAATTTTTTCAACTAAAGACATCGCAGAGACTGGCCCGCTTGGAGCACAACTATGGGTAAGGGTGACAGCGCTGCGATAACAACAGGACAGCCTGTCAGGACTCGCGATCCCGCCGACATACTACGCCTGTTTTCTGCTATATTCTCTCTTTTCATGACCCTGTAGGCACTGCTGCGGCTAAGTGCAGTTGCCTTTTCGTGTAGTCACGAGTTATAAGGAGATGTCCGCCTATACAAGGAAAGTAGAACGAAGCTTCCGAAGCCACGCAAGCAGCTAAGCAGACGGCAGCAGACGATACTGCGCCGCTTACAGGCAGGGTCGCTCGCACACCCAGCGCTTCTGCACAAAATGTACCCGGTAGAACGTGAGAACACGTGCCCGTTCCGCAAGGGAGACGGCACTCTCGCGCACATAACTGGGGAGTGGCTCGAGCGATGGGAGACCTTACTGTCCAGCTCTGACCTCGCCATTCAGCAACAGCACTGGACACATTCCCGCGGGGAACCACCCCATCTAGTGCCTGCGCGCACCATTTTATTTGAAGCTCAGTAAAAGCAATCAATCAATCAATCGTGTAGTAAGAGAGACTGCTACGAGTAAAGGCAGCTCCGGAAGGATTTCAGCAGGCAAAAAAAACAATGAAGGGTGCAGAGGAAAGGAAGGCCGCCCAAGGTGGGAGTTTACAGTACCAAATGCACAACATGGAAATTTTTTGTCTATTTCTTCCGCCGTCTTTTTTTTTTTTTTTCCCCTTTTCGGCGCTTCTGCAGACACAAGAAAGGCAGAAGGAGCAGCTGGTACAGCGCTGTGCCAACACCCGAGGAAGAGTGTGTAACCACAGATGGGCCACCCCACCATTCTGTGCAGGCTATTTTAACACGAAAGTAGTTTTATTCCCGGATACACAAGATTCTCTGACGCATAGTCCGTCACGAAAGTGACGCCAGTACAACGAAGCAAGCGGCCTGTAAAGGGTGCACCCCTGCACACAGGGTCTTCTTGCGGGGAAGCAACCTTTAGTACTAACCAAGTACATTATACTTAGGGTTGTTTATTTTCGGGTTTTATATTTTAACACGAAAGTGTTTATGCCAGGATACCCCAAGATTTCCACTGGCATCATATCCGTCACGGAAATGACGCCAGTGCACCTTTGCTGAAGCGACCCGCCAGCAGGACGTCGCTTGCCAAGCACACCCACAAGACAGCCGCCGACCCGCAAATCATGCTCAGCTGCAGATTTCGCTGCACATTTCACTTTCGTTTTTTACCGATTCCTATGACAGAGGAATCAACCACGGTATTTTTTTGTGTTCTGGAGTGTTCTTGTGTTCTTCGCCTCGAGGGCCAAGGGCAGACCGTCGCCTCTCTGGCTGCGTAAGCGGAAACATGCGGCCCTTCCAGATTCCCTTGCACACAGTGTCGATGAGAAGACCACAGATAAGATGTGGCACGTTCCTAGCCCCCGCGTCGCCGACCCGTTGCACTGCTCCACCCAGCTATACGAACCTTCGCCGAGAAGGGTCGGGCCTGGCTACAAGGACATTTTTTTCTGCAGCCCTGATATCAAAGTAGGCAGGCCCTAGAACCTTCACATACCTCACATGAACCCCATATATCCCTTTGGACCACTATACACCAAGCCCCTGAGAAGTCAGCTTCATTACTGTATACCTAGTGCACTGCTAGCGCAAGACAATCTGGTCAGGGGAATTAAGGATGTCGAAGGCCCCAGAACCTTTTACTGACAGCCATTTCCACATGTGGTGAAAGTGTGATGCATCAAGCATTACAGACGGACACTGGGGTTTCCTCGTTGAGTCTACATAGAAGTGCTTACCCATTAAAAAAAATTTACAGCCCTTCCACTACTGTAAGGATGGAAGACCAGGATAGCTGATAGTTGGTGGATGGCTATATCTGAAGTTAAATCTAGTATGGTTGACTTCCTATCTAGTGGAACCTTTGTGCTGTTGCAAGTTTTGATTTCCTTAAATGCCGCCAGGAGCTACAGAGCCGGGGCAACAGCAGGCGACGGTTTTCTGCAGGTGATGTAGTATTCCATTTTCTATCGTAAAAACCAAGCATCCATGAACTTTTTAATAAAGGAACACTGCAGCTATCACTTATGTATTGATGTTCTGCCGTATATTTGCGTAATGTCTTGTTCTTGTTCAACAGTGTTGACAAGTATGTGAAAACTACACCGGACTTAGACTGTTAAAACTTTGGCGTGAGTATATATAAGTACGAAGCTTCTGTTTCACTTTGGCCGGGTGGCTGAATTGAGTCACAGACGAGATACAGACAGGCACAAATTTCTGCGCGTGAGTAGCCCGAGAGAGACTATATCGTCTTCAATAAAAGCCCACTCGCCTGGTGCGTGCGCAGCACCTGCAGCTTCTCCCCAAAGAGGGCCTCGAACTTCTTCTGCAGGCTGAAGGTGAACGTGAGCCAGCCCATGTTGCCCGCGTCCCGGCCCTGCCAGAAGTACACCACGCACGTGTAGTCGTCCTCCAGCTCCTCCTCCTCCTCTCTCGTCTCCATCCTCGTCTTTGTTCCTCGCGGGGTGCTCAGCTCCGCCCTCCGCGGGGCTCTCCGCGGGCACCCAGTAGCGGCACAGGAACACGTAGCAGTCGGCGCTGTAGAAGTGGCCTGGGCACCCAAGAAACTTGGTCGCAAACGACTTCCCTCCAAACGCCCTCCTTCTAAGCAATGGCGAGCCTCTCTTTTAAAGCGAAAGCAACACTATGCCATGCCTCGCAAGGTCATTCATCGCGTCGCAATGACCTTGAACCGCCACTGTACAAGTACGGCAGCTCAACGTGATCTGCTGCGGAAAGGCATTGCGCTCTTGATAAACAGGTTTACAAGGGTAAAAACTGACCCATTTTTTTAATTATTATTTTCACAAGCTCTAGTGAGAGAACTTATGTGCTCCTCGTGTAAAAACAGTTCCCTGAAAATAAAAGTTGTGATACTTTTGTTCCCTCCACTCTTGCTGTGCGCCACAGAACTCTAAGTTGCACACTTTCAAGCTGTCCACTGTTTCGTTGGTGGATTTGAAAGGAAGACACAATAGTGCCGGTTCCTCAAAGACTGAAACTAACACAAAGCTGCACTCCCTGACGCTTTGATGGATGGCAGTAATGCCTTTCCTGAAGTTTCAGGCAGAAAGAAACGCTTCGTCAACTAACACCAAAAAATCGCCAAACAACTGATCAGTGTCCTTTTCTTTCACTGACTGCACAGCACACCCTGAGCTGTGCAGTCAATGAAAGAAATGAGAGTACCCTGTGCTTTCCCTTACACTGCTGTCTCTCTTCTATAATGTGATGCTCAAGCTGCGTTTACAAGATGCACCTGAGGAGAGGAGCGGTGTGACGCAACTCACCAAGTTCTTCCTCAGGCAGCTTGACAAACTTCTTCCCCTCGAGCACAAACGCCTCCATGGCTTCTAGGTCGTCATTCCACTCCTCCATCAGCTGGGTCTGAAGCAAGGTCAGAGAGGGTCGGCTGTAGCCGATCTGCTGCACAGCCAAATCTGCGAAGCCAAGCCAAGACTTACCGCTTCCTCTTTGGACATGGCGGGCTGCCGAGGCATGAACAGGGCAGACAGGTCCGTCTTGGTCTTCTGGGTGGACATCCATTTCTGCACAGGACATGCGGAATACGCTATTTATCGATTCATTTCTTCGCTACTGACACCAAAGCACTGTGGAAAGACATGGAGTAGTGCTACTGTGGCGGGAATTGTTGTAGCGAGCATCACCTATGCCACACACCAAAGATGCAACTATCCCAGAACTCTTCTTCTAAAACACTGCAAACACACAAACACTGACAAACAACTATGGGTACTCAGCGCTTGTGTGCCTTTTCCTTTCTATAGTCCTTGTGTGTTTGTGCTGTTTTACCAGGTGAATCAACTAACTCACCCGATGCACTATATTAGCCCAAAACTGATAGCTGACACTTTTACAAAAAAATTAAAGCCGTTCCACTCAATGTGAAATCTGTCGGAAAGCAGAGCAGACATTCACCGTAAGGGCTGTAGCGCCGTTATCCACTCACTGCTACCACCCAATGCAATTCAAATTTCCCGCCTTCGTAGTGCTCGCGCTCCCCCTGCCTGAAACTGCGCCAGCGGAGTTCTGTTCTTTTTTGCTTGTTTTTTCACCACATGTGCCGGCATTGCACTGCCACTTTTTTTTCGCTTACTATTGCAAAAACCAACCCAACAGCGTTCAGGAACGCTGGGGCGGTGCGTTAATTACGTACACTTTGCCCCAAATGTACCGCAATTTTCTTTATGCGCTAAACAGGACGGGGAGATGCATGACAAGCACCAGCGGTTGACGAGTTTCGAACGCTTATGACTAATACCGCTTTGGCTTTCGAAGCCTCTGGGTTACGCCGGACAGCAACCTACGACGGAATGGCAGTGGGGCTCTACTTGGGTCCAGCGAGCGAGCTACGACCACAAGGCGCAGCCCTTAAGTGCTCTGCACTTAATAGTGATCATTCATCAGGCTTACAAAAGCAGTTTGCGCGGTTCCCAGCATGGTACAATGAGTAACTGAAGCCCAAGCCAGAAAGGCGGCTCCAATGCATGTCTTGACTGTGAATGAGTAATAATCGAGCTAAGCCGGGGAGGCTGGCATATAAAATTTGTACCGGTCATCACTTTGCGATGAGTTTTAAGATTACGGCATAAAACTGCAGCAGCTAGGATTTGGTGGAGAACATTAGTCCTTCTTGGCCCACAGGTACCTAACAAGAGGTCCTTCGCATTTGCACAAACCTTAGAAGCAGATGATTGCGACAAAGAAGAAAAAAACTAGCCACAAAAATTACATAGTATTAACACCTTGGCATGCTAACCCTGCTAACTTGCACAACCCTGCTGAATAATTTCTAGCGGGTAGGCTTTCTGTACCAATGAGTGCTACATTACTATGCTGAAATCTTGCAGTGTAGTTACAGTGAAATATTACTACTCTACCAAAACCGCTACAACAGTCAGGTTGATGGAACAAAAGACATTTCCAGCATGCACACAGAATACTGTCCATATAATATTTAAGAATGAATGCAAAAAAGGTGGATAATAAATTTACTTCGCTGAAAAGCCCCACAAACACAGGGGGGGGGGGCAATGAGAGAGACTGTGCAAAGCAACAGTGGCGAAATATTTAAGGTTCCCATGTTTATTTTTTGTCCACGCTTCTTCAAATAGGTGGCACTGGAATCCGTGAGCTTTCTGTTACAAGTACAGCCCAGCTTTTTGCTGGTAACAAACGCATCCCCACCTGTAGGTCGGCGCCAGTTCGGGCGACCGACTCCGCTGTTCTCGTGAAGTCGACCGCGATGACGTCGTCCCAGCCGACAAACTTGGACTTGAACACCATCGACTCGGTCCTGGGAGTTGAAGGAGAACGTTCGCTATAAGGTTACAGTCTAGACTAAGAAACTGTACAGCAAACTGGCTTGTATGTTTGCCCATACTGATGCTTCTAGACAAATTATCACACAGAAAAATCTAGGGAAAAGGATAGCTATTTGGAAACCTCCTCCAAGTAGTATCCACCAAAAACCAAGCAATGTTACAATGTCTGTGGATGCATAGCCCACTCTTCTTCAGCCCTTAATTTAAACTGGTAACCTTAAGCATGGTTTTAGGAGCATGGTGACTGGCAATCACAACCACACAGAGCCAGTGCGCTCCCACAAGCAACATGTTTCAGAGAGAAAAACCCCACAAACATATATGGCACTACCAATAACATTTACGAACAACTTATAAAAAAAAACATATTTCGTGATCTCTCAATCCTATCCCTATCCCCGCGCAGCAAATTTACCTTGATTATATTTCCAACCTTCCCAAATTCTTTGCTCAAGAGTATTTTTTTCCCGGCAGCTTTGTTACAGTAAAGTCACGTACTGGTAGGATTTCGTTTCTTTGAAAAAATGTCGGACAACTTTCACTGGCAACCTCAGCCATATGTCATCAGAATACTCTCGGGAGAAACTAATCTGAACACAATCAGAATGCACCACAACTGACGATGATGTTTGAACTAACCAAGTCTAAAAAGCATGTTCAAAAAGGCTATAGTTTGGTTTCATTAAGCATGGATAACACACGCTGCAGCAGCTACTTCGTATCTGACTGTTCCACTTCTGACCAACGTCACAACAAGTGGTTGCAAAGGATCGACAGACTGAAGTAAAAAATCCTAAAGCAAGTGGTAGTTGCAAAAGAGGAGCCTAGGTTCTCGATTGAGTGCCTGTATGAACCGCAAAGTGACATTACTCGCAAGGCCACAGATGAAATGGGGCAAGACACACCTTGCAGATCCACATTTCACTTTGCTATACTCCATTTGCTGCCACAATAAGGCTACACGAAACACACAAATCTTACTACCAGGCTAACTGATCTTTGGCGCATACGACAGGCCATCAGTTGGCTATCTGCCAGGTCATGGTTTCAAATTCCCAATTCATGTATCCCAATTAGGAAATTTCAGAAAGTAAAAAAAGTGCATGAGGACGTCTGCCCGCCTTTAATTGAAGAACCACAGACGATCTAAGATAATCCCCCTGCACCTTCCTGTCTCGAATTTATACAGCCCAGGTGCCGATTCTGTGCATTAAATTCTGCACATAAAAGTATCACCACCATCATCAGTCCATTCATGTCCACACGCAGGACGAAAGGCCTTTATCGTGTTCCTCTAACCGTTTCTGCATTGTGATGCCTAGACCGAATGGGCTGATGATGACAGAGATGATGAAAGAAAAAAGTTCGAAAACCTTTGCATGGTTTCGCGCAATACTATGGCTAGTGAAATGCTGCTGTCAGTGCGCAGATTTCACTAGGAGACAAACAAAATTCTTCGTTGCAGGCGGCCATAGGCATTTTTGTATCCCTCTTTGTGCAATGTGACAAGTGGCAGCTATTCTTGAACAAAACTAAGCTGCAGATCATGATTCAACTCACGCTGTCTGTCACTTGATCTCCCTCAATGCCTCATAAGAGCAGCAGAATCGTTCTTCTAACAACACTTATGTAATGAGAAGCAGAATTCTGCCATTCCTTTAAAGGTGCAATGCAGACAAAACACAAGTTCGGCCCATTCGAAAGATTGACTCGTTAGAGTCATACTGACCACCTTTTAACGCAAACTTTGCTCAAATAAGCTATATAATTAGGAAAAGAGGGAATGGCCATGCGACCCACTAGTCATTTCCCGCACTAGCTCATTTCCCGACATCATATGCCCAGACCTGACATCATATGCCCCGTGTACAATCGGCTGAGGCCAACAAAAGCAAATGCAAATTAGGCAGGGCTTATAAGCTTGCCGAGCGAGCTGTTTGCGCTTAAATGCAATGCATATTCCATTTACAGCCGTAAGAATGTGGGGTAAACAATGAAGTACGAAAATGCACGTAAACATGGAAGCACCGATTTGCACGGCTCTTGGTGCTGGGCGCACTATGCTTGTTTTAGCTCCACAGCTGTCCGCGCTTTGGAGTTGTCTTACACGACACTGGCCCCATTGGCGTCAGCGACGTCTTACGTGACCCTGTTTGTCGAGCATACCGCATGTTTCACGAATGATTACTTTCTACCGTAACAAAAACAAGCCAGGTGCAAATACAGGCAAAAACAAAGCAACGGCGGGCAACAGTTTGCAGCTGAGTATGGCAGCGCCATCTGGGAGGACTGACGGCAAGCAAGGCTGCAGAGCCTAATGGCACACTGGAAGTTCATTTGATTACCAGCCCTTCTGACTCCATGGCAGACGTCACGGAAAACACACGATTTGGCGGGAGGATCAAAATTTTAGCCTGAATTGATTCATTTGTCAGTGAATAAAGCCTCGTTTGCTGCTGGACAAGCACTGGGGGCACCACAAAACACGAAATCTTTCGAATAAAACAAACCCGTATTTTGTCTGCACGGCCCCTTCAAAAACTCACACCTCAAAAGTTCTACAACAGTTACCCCCTTCCGGCATTAAAGGGACCGTGAAGACAGACTACAACTTTGTTCAATTTGAAAGAACTCGCCTTTGCTGACTCAGTCAGCTCCTTCCCAGCCACAAAGGATCACCGACGAACGCAACAAGTATTGAAACACTTTTAAAATTTCACACTACCGAGGGGCTCTTGCGTTATCAGTTTCGGACTCACCGTGGATAGTCCGTGGGTAGTCCGAGAATTCCCACACCATAAAAATGTATGTGCAAAAACGAACGCTGGACTGCTTCTCGGGGAGTCAGGAGCGAGTCCAAAACTGATAATCAAGGAGCTCCAGTGATGCGAAAATTGGCAGGAGTGACATATAATGGCATGCTCAAACGCAACTAGAGGCCCCAGTACAACCGCCCAGTCACGTTTCTTGGTGATAGCTTCGGCCAGTGGCCACCATTCGCACAAACAAGATTCAGTGATGTCATAGAGATACCCCCCGAAAGTGTCCGAGGAGCTGCCACTGTTTCATCTGTTCTCTTCAACATGTCGATAATTTGTTTTAATTAAGGGGGCAAAAAGTTGGGCGTTTGGGGCCAAAAAAACGGTAAAAAAATCGTTTTCTGAAAAATGGATTTTCGGCATCCACGGCCATTTTTCTGTCAGCCTGCAAATTCCCTCATCAAAAGGCACCATATTTTATTGTAAAAGGCATTTTAAAGTGCACTCTACAGCTCAGTTCGCGCAGAATTTGATGATGAAACGGCACTTTTCTTGCCATGCGAAGCTAGCATTTCGCTCTCGGATATTTCGGCACCCAGAGCAGGTACTACTGGAATTTTGTTTTTCTTCCGATACCTAAATGTTTGGGGAATACAACGTTGGAAACAAATTTTGCAAGTGGTGGCTTTGGAAAATTATTATTGTATTCAATCGACACCCCCTGTGAGCCATTTCTGGCAGAGCGCAGGAGGAGTGAAGTTCAGTGTGTTATAAAATGACCAAAAATAGCTAAACCGAAAAAGTTCTTCCAACATTGTACTCTTTAGTCATCTATCTGCCTAGCCACAGGATAATTGCCATTCTATGAGGCGTGGTTATTTTGTAACTGTGACCCAAAATAACGGCAATTAATCATTATCTCAAAAAAATAAACTTGCAAAAAATCCAATTGCAGATTTGCAATCCGCACAAGAAACTCCACAATACTGTCCAGTTTTATTAAAATTGGTTAGTAAATAAAAAGAATAGCTCTAAGACCGGTAAAATCGACATCATTGCTACCAGGATAAAGCGGTTCTCTTAAAGGGGCACTGACACAAAATTTTGAAGGCGAGATAACGTCGGAGATAGATTGGTGGGAACACATATACATCATCTGCAAAATATCAGCGGCGAATACAGCCTAGAACATACTTAAAATCAATTTTGAAGTGTGGGAAACGCAACCGAGCAGCCAGCAGAGGACCACGCGCAATTGTAAATAAACAACATCCAAACGTCACGAGTTTGTGTTTGCCGCTTCCGCACTACCGGCGTTTTACGCGGGCTCGCCCGGCTCGCCGCTCCAATCGGAGGGCCGGAGGGCGGAGCTTCTGCTCTCGAGAACGAACGACCCGATCGTTGGCGGCGGAGGCGCCGTGATTTCGGCAGCTAATCGGGCAGCTGGCCGCGACCAAAGTTCTACAGCGATTCCAGGCTCTCTGTTTCTATTACTGTTTATTACCATTGGATGCGAAAACGCGCCGGAGGCACGAAAGCCCACTGAGCTAGCCGCACGGTCGCTGTGCAGGCGGCGGCCACGGCCGCGAAGTGGCCCAGGCCGGCGCAGGTAGCTCGAGTGATAGCTTGTTACCGCTGCACGAAATTGTCCCCAAGTCCCGACCATAGTGGCTTACATGAGAAAGGAGTTAATGATGCGATGGCGGGTTGCATTAAAAATTGTCATCTGCGCCGCTTACGAGAGCGGCACTCGAATATCCGCCGCAGTGCTGAGCCGAACACATCTGTAGGCGGACCTGTAGGCAGACCGGCCGGCTGCTCCCAGCGCGCGTATTGCCACCCACCGTCTCGAGCGTCGCGCGTCGTTCTCTTAGCCGCGGTAGCATTTGCACTCGCAGCGCCTGCGCACATCCACGGTCGCTTTTTAATTAAGCGCCTCACGAGATCAGTACGTGGGGGTATTCGCAGAAACTGCCGTCGATGCGGATTCGACAGTGCTATGGCGGCTCTGCTCTGTGATATCCCTCCGACGGTCACGTGGTCAGCTTTGTTCACACAAAATCCACAAAATCCATCGTTTCGCGGCACTCGCTGAAACCGAAACTGCGACTGGCCGCATTTAAAATCCCTCTAATTAAACAACCGTCGCACGCTGAAGCAAATGAGGTTTCTACAGGTTATAAGTAGGTCACTAGCTACTTATCGCAACGAAAAAAACAAGATGCTAAATTTTTGTGTCAGTGCCCCTTTAATTAAAGAAACACGCTTGTAGTGCTTTGGTGCCTTGGAAGCTCACCCTTCCTGGCAGCGGTTGAGCAGGGCGTGCACGGGCCGGTGGATCATGCAGAGCAGCTCCTGGCAGAGCTTGAGGGCGGCCGCACGGACCAGCCGCGTGGACCGCTTGCCCAGCCACACAAAAAGCTCCGAGTTGCAGTCCAGGATGTACACGTGCTTGGTGTCCAGCAGGGACTGCGTCAGCTTGCCCTCGGGCACCTCCACTGGAACAGAGAGGAGGAGCACCGGGTTCGCACCGGGACAACACACTGTACCCACATGTGCTTGCACTGGCTCTTACTAGGAAGACACTAGAGATGCGGTGGCTCTTGCTAGACTGACACTACACTTCATCTTACTAGAAAAAAACCCTCAGGCACCTCCACTGGATAAAGGATGAGAGGAGGAACGGGAGGACACTGGGTTCGCACTGGGCTCACACTGGGACAACACTGTACCCACACTGGAAAGACACTATGCTTGCACTTGCTCTCACTCGAAGGACATTACAGGTGCACTTGCTCATGCTATAATGACACTACACCTGCTCTTCTTGAAAAACATTATCCTTACACTGGTTTTACTGAAAGAAAACTGCTGGCACAGGCTTTTATTTAATGCGCAAGTGTTTGGTTTCGGAGCTACCAAATAAAAGGGTGCTGGAAGTGCGAACACAGTCAAAAATGGCACAACGGCTGTTTCTTCAGCATCATCCGAAGCCAACATCATTTTCTTATGGCCTTAGCCAATTCCACTTGGGCTTTAATGGCTTCTGCAAAACAACACTGTCATGCTGTTTCACTCTCTTTTCTAGCATTCTGCATCAAAATAAAAATAAAAACAACGCCCCTTTCTCTTAGAGAAAGATGGTTAAAAAGCTAAGCTTTCTCCATGCAAACTGAACCAAATCAAAGTCCCCAATCCACCCCCCTGAAGCTGAAAATCCAAACTGCCAAACTTAGCCAAACTCCGAAGCCAACGCCTGCGCCACCCAACGCAATGGCTCAGTGGCTAAAATAATGTGCTGCTGAGCACAAAGACGCAAGTTCGGTTCCTGGTCATGGCGGCCGCTTTCTGATGGAGGCGAAAAGCAAAAAAAACGCCTGTGTGTTCGAGATTTGGGCGCACATTAAAGATCCCCAGGTGTCAAATTAAAAAAAACTACGGCGCGCCTCATCGCCTGCGTTGCATCGGCGCGTTAAACCACACAACCAATCAATCAATCAACCTAAAGGAAATGCTGTGCGCCCTGAATGCAATGATAGCGCAATCGGATAGATGAGTTTCACAACACCAGGGACCCAGGTTCGATTACGACCACAGAAAGCATTTTTTTTTCTTAAAGCGCGCACTCTCCTACACACGTGCTCATGGGCTTCTTGCCTCCTCGCCACCCTCCCTTGTACTTCCTGGCCTAGCATTTTCCCCCTCCACTTTGCTGTGCCGAGCTTTGAGCGACGACAGACGCAGACAGCACTCAAGCTTAAAAAGCAGCTCCGCTGTTAAAATGAACTCTTCTTCACACCTAAAATGGTAGGCTGCAAGTTGCACAAACTTTGTTTTCCCCACAAAACCCTTTTGTCTCGTTCGATTTCTCAGTACGGAGGAGTTTTGTGACTAAACCTCCAGGAACAAATCAGTGTCGCATTGTGTCGTTCAAATTCAGACTGAAGTTTACGCACCGAGGCTGCAACTGGACTACAAGGCCTGCAGTAGCCGAGGGCCACAAATGGATTGAGGCCACCTGGAAATAAACGTGTGCTGAAACCTCAACGCACAGGTCCTCTCTGTTTATGTCCCCCATCATCGAAAAAATGGCCGCGGTGGACGGGAAGCAAACTCATGGCCGCATTGTGCTAGACTGCCCTCCACACCAACCAGTCGAACTTTTCAACCACATGCCACCACAGCAAGCTCAGTGACCACTGCCGCCACGACCGCTCCACAACAAAGATTTTGACTGTAGGGTTTAACGCGCCGACGCAACGCAGACGATGAGGCGCGCCGTAGTGGAGGGCTCCGGATTAATTTTGACCACCTGGGGATCTTAAGTAACGTGCGCCGAAATCTCGCACACACGGGCGTTTTCGCTTTTCGCCTCCATCAGAAAAGCGGCCGCCGCGGCCGGGAATCGAACCCGCGTCCTCGTGCTCAGCAGCAGAACGCTTTAGCCACTGAGCCACCGCGGCGGGTACTCCACACAAAGCTCATGCACACAGTGAGTGTTTTCAACTGAAGGAACCAAACTGACACAGCAAGTTCCGAAGCAAGCTTGTACATACAACAGGAAAGGAAACTTCCGAGCCTTGGACACAAGAATGCCAGAAGTAACGCTCAGGGATTGGAAGCGAGCACCTTGGAGAGAGGGAGCCAACTCGGGCAGAACAATGCCCTAGCTTAAATTGAGAGAAAGAATTCAATGTAGGCTGGATATGTATGGACCACCAGGGTAACACAGGGCCTGGCCTCCTTAACCCTTTGAGGGTCAAATTTTTTCGCCAAATGCGACCACCCAGGGTCAATTTTTTTTATGGCTGATTTAAATTCTTCGGATGAATCTATTTTGAGAAAAAAAATACGCAATTTTTTTAGGGTGACCAGAAAGTGACAAAAAAATCGTTGTGTTGTTACATACATGTGGCTTATTCATGAGTAACGCAAGAAAATTCTAAAAAAAACGAGAGTAACAACGGCACCTTTTGAGTGAATAGAAATCAGATAGAAATCAGATAGACAACCAGCTGCTGCTGCCAGCAGCCGGAAGATGCGCGAGCGATAGACGGCGCACCGGTCTAAAAAATACAAAAAAAGAGAAAAGAGCCTAAATCAGTTTTGCAGGCGCCCTTGGTCTGTGGCAGGCGCAAGAAGCGAGAGGCGCCCGGTGGTGTGATAAGGGGGTCTTAGTATGGGCGAACCAGCGCGCCCCCTCGTTACCGGATGCGCAAGCGATAGCCGGCGCGCCGCTGAAGTAAATCATAAAAAAATAAAAAGAAGAGCCATCGGCGCAAGAAAACAATTTGACGTATTTCCGCAGTGTGGCAGCACATGCCAAGCAAGAGAAGTTGGCGAAAAAGGCGCGCTTTTTAAACATACAAGCGATGACGTACATGTACGTTATTGACCATTTTTTGAAGCGTTTGCAGAGGACGTACATGCACGACCGTGACCCTCAAAGGGTTACGGGAATTACCAGTCCTGGGCACTCCGCACGCACTCCAAGGACTGCCTTTGTACTGGAACACCGATAGGAATACGCAAGAAAATCGAGTGCTGGACCTCGTCCTGGGCATGTGCGCAGAGCTATCCAGGATTGACAATTGAGGCGGCGCGGAGTGGCTACCGAGAGAGGCGGGACTATAAATGGGGGAGACTGATAACTCGATGGGGGGAGGAGATTAGGAAATTTAATGGTAAACAATGGAGTCTGACAGTACAGGATACAAGCATGATAGGAAGTCCAATACAAGAGGCCTGCAGTGGACATTAAATGATGATGACGACGACAACTTTTGGGCTCACCCTGCGGAAGAAGTTCGAGGTACCCCATGCCCAGGCCCACCCTGTAGAGACAGGGGTGGGCGGGGGTGAAGTTCTCGGGAACGTGCTCCGTCGGCTCAAATCCGGGCTCGGGAGGGCCTCCCAGGGCCTTCCAGAAGTCCTCCTCCTCCTCCGACTGCGGGCACGTGATGACCTCGGAGTAGTTCTTGCGCTCGTTCTTGTTGATCTTCTCGGCCAGCAGCCTGCGTGCATGAGCATGGATGGGACGCCCATGGGCTTGAGGATGCATGCACACCGCGAAACGCTGTTGCACATGGACCAGGCTACAAATAATAATCTCGAAGTGAACAATGCGACGTTTCGATTCAGCTACAAATTAACACCACTTTTAGGAAAGTACTATAGCACTATTCACAATTACAATTCCAGTTTTCTTATTGAAATTGGCAACAGAACTACTTGCTTCGATTCAGGAATATTCGCTTTGGTTCACAACCCTTGGAACAAAATCACTCGCTTCATATTCACTTCAAAAACGACAACCCCTATTTGCGCGCCTTTAATGATTATGTAACACCACTGATGACACAAAAGGATGCCTTTTTTCAGTTGCGACACGAAGCAACATCAATCGAAATTAAAGACCTTCATTCCGAAATTGAGGCATCCCTGTAGGAGCACATTACTAAGGCTTGTAAAACCTGTATTGTCTGCCGAATCTCAAATAACCTAAAAAAGGGTCTGGTGTGTATTTCTGAGGTATGCAAATACCGTATTTACTCACGGCGTAAACCCACTTTTTTCCGGAAAATTCGGAATGATTTGGGGGGAGGTTTCATTATGCGGGAAAAAAATTGCAACAGATTTTTAAAAGTTGAAATTTCATACAATAAAGTTGCTAAGAGAAGCGCTGTCAAAGCCTTACCATTTTCGTAAAAACACTTAGGTAATTGCAATGAAATTTATATTAATTAATTCGCACTTGCCGTCGTCCCCCTTCGCCATGGAGCTTCCTCCTCACTGAAGTCGCTTGCGGCCGCACTTTCGTTGTCGGCACCACTCTCTCCTTGCCGTCAAGGCCTCCAAAATTTTTTTTTCCCGACAAACGGCAACTTCCTTTGGACCAACGAAACACATGGCGACCCCTGTTCATCGCCCGAAAACTCTCATTTTCGCCCGTTGCGCTACACGCACTGATTAA